>CANTUV010000053.1:1200000-1800000 GCA_947685225.1 Garcia nutans | reverse complement strand
TACAACATGCAATTATTAATATAATTGATTCATTCATTAAAATAAAAAAATAGTACATCACAAAATAACATGGGTACCCATCCTTAGATGGAAACATAGCCTTATAATCCTTAAATGTTCACAAAGAAAATAAATAAATAAAATAGGACACTGTAGACCCTTAATTTTGGCCCTAAGTTGGTACGGTCTTAATTAAAGAATGCTAAAATAAATTTGATCTGATTTATAACTTCTAATAAGTTGGTTTGGATTAAAGAGGCATAAATTCAATTGTAAAACCCTAAAATCAAGTTGAATTGGCCCAATTTAAAACTTTTTAGTCCATAAGTTAAAAAAGAGAATAATAATTTGAGTCAGGCCGGTAGGGGAGACATGAGCAATTGCTCATGTCAACCTGGAGGGACCAGGTCGACATGAGCATGCCTGCCAGATCGACATGAGGTTGGACTCATGTCAATATTCTGAGTGAGGTTTTGGCCTATAAATAATAATGTTTTAGACTTTAACAAGGGTGACAATTAACATCAAGGAGGTTGGCAATTGAGATTAACAAAGATTTAAAATAGCAAAGCAGAAACAACAAAATAAAGCAGCAACAAATAGCACTCATCAATCATCAATCCATCAAAGGCAGCAACACTGTCTTTGTTCTTGTTCAACCAGAGTCAATTGTGGTGGAACTAACACGCAGGTTTGATTATAAATCTTTGATTTGTTTATATTTACAGCATTCTTATGTTTTGATTTATGAATTGTTTAAGCCTACGATAGTATTGCCATATTTTCTTTTAAGTGTTTCTATTATTTGTTTTGATATTGAGTCTTTCAGTAACCTAAATTATTAAACCTTAATCGTATGTTTTATAAGTCAGATTTTCCATTCATCCAGTAGCCTAAGTTGTTGATTAAATTATCAAAATCCTATATCATTCTTTTGTTTCCAAAACTTTAAAACCCTAAACTATTTTTCCAAAACTTTAAAACCCTAAATTGTTCTTCCATTTCCAAAACTTTAAAACCCTAAATTGTTCTTCCATTTCCAAAACTTTTAAAACCCTAAATTATTTTTCCCAAAACTCTAAACCCTAAATTATTCCATTAAAGTCTTGAAACCCATATTGTTTTTCAAAATTTTAATTTATTTCCAGTATCAATATTTCTTCTAAAATGATAAATCAAAAACCTTAATTTTTCAAACCCTCATCCAATAAATCTATAAACCCTTAAGCCCAAATCCAATGAATCCAAAACCTTAAATCTTTAAAACATCCAATAGCATTATTCTTTTAAAAAATAATATTAGTTCCTCAAAATCCCAGAACCCTATTTTCTAAATCCTAAACCCTAAAATCTTAATTTTTAACATCAAAACCTACAACCCTAAAAGGCAGTTTCTAAAATTTTCCGGGACACTGCCCCCCTTGACCCCCCCCTCCCCGTTAACAGGCTAGAGGGACCGCTGTATGGGCTCGTCGAAGGGGTCAATATTTATTTGTGTATTATGAGTCCGTGTATTTAACTTTCCTTTTTCCAAAGTCCTAATTTAGTAATTAAAATTCTACAACCCTATTTTAAGATGTGAACCCTAAATTTATATATTTATTGCTTTATTTAATTTTAGATTTGATTATGTAGTTTATTATATGTTTTGATGGTTTATTTATTTAATTTCAATACTTGATTGATTTAATTTATCATGGATGGATATTTTCTTTATTATTGTGATTATTATTTGTTTATTTTGGTATTAAAATTGTAAGAGGTATGTTTTCATTATTGGGTACCTCATTAAATAATTTTTATGTAATTTAAATTATTTTTATATTTTGGAATTAATGTAAAGGACAAGTTTCCACCTTTTGGTGGGTGTCCTATTTAGTTTTAGACATGGACGATGTAAGGACATATTTCCATCCTGGGATGGGTGTCCATTATTTGCTTTGTTTGAACATTGCTTTGATTTTAATATAATAATGCCTTATTTTAATTTTTGCTTGTAGTATGGATAATATTGTTATATTTAAGAATTTTATAATATTAAGACCTGCAAGGGAGGCCGGTTCCAATGAACTGGGCGTTGTGGGGGTGCTGGGCTATTTCTCACCTTCCCCATACGTACCCAACTTTTTAAACCCATTAGGGGGTTGGAGATTCCTTAGGAATCGAGTCATCCACCCCTTTCTTTTTCCTAGCTCGTCCAGGTGGCAACTCCATTTTCTCCTGGCTTAGGTCCGTGTTCTCTAAGGCCCCGAGCCTAAATAGTGCCAAAGTCGCAAGAACCATTCCACTAGGAGTGGGGGGAAAAATCCCCGTTCACAATGGTGACTCCACTGGGGATAAGAGAAGTTGATTCCGTTGGTCTTTTTATTATTCTATTCTTTCTTATCATGATATTATCCATTGCATCATATTAGATTGCATCGTGTTCGTGAGTTAGGATGCCCATGTAACCCGTGTTGTGTTATGTAAGGGATACCATACTTTCACTCAAGGTATGGAGATCGAGCATGGCATAACCACTCATAGCCTTGTACCTTTTTATATACTTGCTATGGGAACCTAAGCCTTTTAACCCAAAGACTAAAGCTCATGTAATTGGCCTAGTTACTTTTCTTAGGTTTTTACCCCAAATGCTTGTTGTTTGACTATGGTTAATTTATCTTGGCTTAAATCATGGCTTATTTGGTTTATTCTTTTTCTAATATGACCTAATTACATTGTGAGCTCAAATAAATTTTTCTTTAAAGTCCAAATGACAAAAGTTATTTTCAAAACTTTTCAAGATGGCTTTGGACATAAAACTTTTTCTAAAAATAAATCAAAAAAATTCTTTTCTTAAGACTCAAATACAAAGCCCAAAATCCATTTTTTCTAAAATCTTTTTACAATGGGCTTAGAAACAAAATTATTTTCATCCAACCTTTTCTTACAAAGAGCTTGCAAATTATTTAGGTCAATTACAAAATACCAAAAATCAATTGTGAGCCTAGTTTATACTAAGAATAGTTAATCATGGGTTTATTTTTTGCATGAATCATTAGTTACTTTTTCAAGTGAGAAATCTATTTATAATAAACCTCTTAATTTAGTTTTAATCCAATATAGCATAAAAGCTGCTTTGGTTGGTTGAATGAATTAAGACCTAATTAATGGGAATTATCATGAATTGATTTCCATTTTTAAAATATAACTATTGGTTGAAACATCTGAGGAAAATATTCAAAAATAAGGTACCCCATGTTGGTACTTTGTTAACCATATTACCTAGGAAAAGAGACTTGCCATTCGTGTGTGAAAGTTATAAGGTTGGAAGGGACGTTCTACTTATCTTTGTTTATTGTTTGTGCATACATGCATACATTTGCATCTCATTTCATTAATCCTTTCTAGCTCACAGCCCTGGATTATGATATTTCGAAAGCTTATGACAATCTGACCTATACCAAAAATGAAGAATCTAGCAGCGACTCAATCACTTGCTCACCAAAAGCAGTTGAGCTCGAATAAATTTAAAGAATGGTGGATGATGCCATCAATGCTAAGATGGAAGAAATAAATGAGGCCCTGACCAACACCATGAAGAATCAATTGGCTGTAATTTTTGGAAATAATGTCGAAGCATCTGCTAGCACCAAGAAGCCAAAAGACAAAAAGAAGACTTAGATTGGTGAAGTGGCTTTTGATGATGATAAGGTAGTCATTGATGATGATGATGACTGGGCTCAATACTTCCAAGATCCTCAAGACAAAAAGGAGCTGAAGGTTGTTGAGAAGACAACTGTTGAAAAGACCAAGACATCTGATATTGAGAAGATGATTGCTGATTTAGAAAAGAAATTTGAGAAAAAGCTAAAAACTGAAGAGATGTCTGAGATTGACAAACTATTTGAACAAGATGAGGAGGTCCTTACAAATTCAAGATGCCTTCCTTCGCTAGGTACAATGGTACTGGAAACCGTCATCTCCATGTGAAGCAGTACATCACTGCTATGTAGTCTGCTAGAGCTACTAAGGCTCAAACTCTAAGGTACTTTATGCTCTCATTGTACCCTGTTGTCCAAAATTGCTTCAATACCTTAGAGAAAAGTACTCAAATGGATTGGGATATGTTGTACAAGGCTTTCATTCAGCAATATGGGTACAATGTCGAGCTAGAAGTTACCTTAATGGAAGTTGAGTCCATTAGACAAAGGCCAAATAAGAATTTTGTGAACTATGTGAAAAGATGGAGAAATAAGGCTGCTTTGCTCAAGAAGAGGCCCGATGAATCTGATCAAATAAGGATGATTGTGAGAGGCGTCCTGCCTAGTCTTCATGAAAGGATGTCTCATTCACTCATCCGTGATTTTAAAGATCTTCTCTATGTTGGTCTGCAAATTGAAGAATGGGAAAGGGAGAAGAACCGCTTTTTGATAAGAAGGAATGAGAAAGGGAATTACTATTCTGGTAGTCAAAGCATGCAAAAGGAAGTTGATGTTAATACAACTGGTCAAGCAAATAGAAGGCAATTTTTAGATCTGGGGAAGCCTTTGTCTTGGGTCTTCAACAAGCTACAAAAGAAGAGACTATTACAACCATTGGCCCCTCGACCTTTGCCGAATCCTTTACCCCCAAAATTTGATACTAAAGCCTTTTGTGAATTTCATCAGACACAATGACATGAGATAGACAAATGCTTGAGACTAAAACATGAAATCCAAAATTTGATTGACATTGGTATACTACCCAAGCAGGAGAAGCCCAGCACAAAAGATAATCCTTTGCCAAGGTTCAACAAAGTGCCACCACCACCAACTTTCATGGTAGGAGGAGGATTGGAGGAAGATCTAGTCTTATCCTCCTTTCAAGATGGGAATATTGAAGATGTGAAAGGAGAAGAAGCTTAACTCAACAAACTTCCCTTGGCTTGTTTATTTTTCCTGTTTTATTTTCTTTCTTTAATATTTAATTGGAACAATTGTGTTTTTCAAATTTAAATTTATTTGAATAAATTACTGTTGGTCTTTGTTCATTTTGGTGCTCAACCAATGAGGAATCTAGCTTGATATTCATAAATTAATGTATCTAGGTATCATGATTTGAATGACTTTACTAGATGAGGGAATTGCTCTATAGCATCGAGTTGTGTATGCTTACTTAGAGAGAGCTCCTGCATAATTACCTTTGTCTAGGTCCTAGTCAGTCTTAGAACATACTTTGACAAACTTTTGAGGCAAAATTGAACTCTGCTTATTTAAGGAAGAGATGATCTAGGCATTGTTTGACGAGCCAACAGCTAGTATCCACCTTATTAAAAATCAATCCCTAGTTGTCCCATTAAGCCTTCATAAAATTTTAGTTTTCTTTTCATTGGCATATAACCCCAACAACCTACCCTGATATATTGTGATACTTTTGGCAAGTCTTATGATCACTTAGGTGAAGAGGCAAGAAGATCGAAGAATGGAATGCATAGTCAAGACCATAAAGATAGTTGAAGTTCTCAAAACCATAAGGGTAGTTGAAGTTTACCTGAATTAGACCAAATATCACAAATAAAGTCAAGACTGAAGCAAATTAATACCACTCCACTCATCCATTATTTGAAATATAAGTTGGTACAAACAAGACAACTCTTTTAGAGCTAGAACCAAAAAAAAAGAAAAAAAAACAAAAAAAACAAAAAAAAGAGAAGAAAAGAAAAGAAAAAGGACAAAAAAAAGATTAAAAAAAAGAAAGAAAAGAAAAAAAAAAGAAAAGAAAACCCAAAATGGTTCAAAAATCCAACTGAGCTCTCTTTTACCTAAAGCAGCAAAAGGCTTCCATTTGGTTTGTAAGGATAGTTCGACTTGAATTGGTCTAACCCAACCAAAGATTCGATCAAAATCAGAGAAAAAGGAGAAAGACCATCCAGTTCTTGAAAGTTCTGTACTTGACAGTTCTACAAGGAAGAAGGACAAAATGATAAAATGCTCAAAGAAAGGGAAGAGTAAGAAAAATAAAAAGAAAGAAAAGGGAGAAGAAGAAAAGAAATGAATTTGGGTACCAAACTTTTTTGCAAGGGAAAAGACTGTCCTAATCAAGATCCAGATTAATGCCAAGAAGATAGAAAGAATTTGGAGTCTAGCAAGATTGCTCCCAGCTGCCTAAAGTTCAAACAAGAAATTTGTAGTGTGAGGGTTTGTCCATTGTGTCACATCGGCTCCAACTTACAAATGGCCTTCATTTAACCCATGTCCTTTATAGACCCCATTTCAAGCCTATCAAAGACCTGTTGATCTCTCTTGGTAGGTAGAGTCTATTAGTGGAGATAGTTTGAATAAGCATTCATATGAGATAGACTATATTTAAACTCAATGAGACCTTTGGCCAAGTAACGTGTATGTGCCTATCTGAAGTGCAACAAGTTCTTGCCTAAATAGAAATGATTCCCAAGTTTAGTACGGTACCTAGGGTTGTCATGTTATAGATATGTTAATTTGGAAAATCAAGTCCTGAGGTAAATTGACATTAATTTGGCAAAGCCGACATTTGATTTCAAAATCAAAATTCGAAATTGAAAAAAAAAAAGAAAAGAAAAAAAATTATTACAAAGCCTTCAAGTTAAGGGGAGTATGTTGAACCATTAAACCTTAAAGGACACATTGGGTAAAGTAAATGATTATTGGCAAGGTTATGAAGAATCTACCAACTGACATGCCAAAACATAGTTTGGAATGGATGTATCTCTGCTGATTGGAGCCTCCATTATTCATGTTTTCAATATCTCAAAGATAAAAGCCATAAAAGTGAAGCCTTCTGCCAATCCAATGCAAGACCTGAACGGGCATCTGAAAAAAAATTTATGAGAACATTTCAGCTGATAACCTCAGTCTATGAGTTGATGGAAAAATTATCTATTCTTTGTCAAAGTGAATAGCAAACGCCCTATGAAATAAAGAATCAAAAGAAGATATTGAATCAAGGGGGCATGAAAAGCCAATTGCTTGAGGAAGCTCCAGTCATTTTGCAAAAGAAGAAATGCATGTTTATGTGAAAAGCTAGACAAGACAAACATCAATTAAAGCCCGCATAGAAAAATCATGGGTTTGAGCCTACACAGAGGGCAAAGTTTTTCCTTTTTAATTTTTGAGTTTATGCATGTACAAAGCATTTTCAAACTCACTTTCAAATATCTTGCCACGCAGGAGGCAAGGAGAAGATATGAAGGCTAGTTAAAAAATGGATGAAATTTTTTGCTTTGCAAAAAGTGAAAAGGAAGAACAAAGAGAATGGAAAAAGAAGAAAATTAGAACTCTCAAAAGAATGAAGATGCAAAAAGATAAAAGATCAGTCCAGCGAAAAAGAGCTGAAGCCAGGGTAAAGACTCGATCTCCAATGGATAAAGATCCATGTTTCAAGGGTAAAGACCATGGATAAAGATCCATGTTTCAAGGGTAAAGACCCAACTTCCAATAGATAAAGATCCATGTTTTAAGGGTAAAGACCCGATCACTAATGGATAAAGATCCATGTTTCAAGGGTACGGACCCGACCTCCAATGAATAAAGATCCATGTTTCAAGGGTAAAGACCCGATCACTAATGGATAAAGATCCATGTTTCAAGGGTAAAGACTCGATCTCCAATGGATAAAGATCCATGATTCAGGGGTAGAGACCCAATCTCCAATGGATAAAGATCCATGTTTCAAGGGTAAAGACCCGACCTCCAATGGATAAAGATCCATTTTTCAAGGGTAAAGACTCGACTTCCAATGGATAAAGATCCATGTTTCAAGGGTAAAGACCCGACCTCCAATGGATAAAGATCCATGTTTCAAGGGTAAAGACTCGACCTCCAATGGATAAAGATCCATGTTTCAAGGGTAAAGACCCAATCTCTAATGGATAAAGATCCATGTCTCAAGGGTAAAAACCTGATCTCCAATGGATAAAGATCCATGATTCAAGGGTAAAGACCCGACCTCCAATGGATAAAGATCCAAGTTTCAAGGGTAAAGACCGACTTCCAATGAATAAAGATCCATGTTTCAAGGGTAAAGACCCGATTTCTAATGGATAAAGATCCATGTTTCAAGGATAAAGACCCGATCTCCAATGGATAAAGATCCATGTTTCATAGGTAAAGACTCGATCTCTAGTGGATAAGAATCCACGTTTCAAGGGTAAAGACCCAATTTCCAATGGATAAAGATCCATTTTTGGTGGGTAAAGACCCACAATCCATAAAATAATGGAACAACCAGCTAAGCCAGAATTCTCAACTGATAAAAGGTCAGTCAGATCAAATTCAATATCGGATCCAAGTACCCAGTCTCGAGTCTAAGTACCCAAATCAAATACAAGTATCCATCCTTATCCAAAATCTGCTCAAAGTCATGTTGCTTTTTCACTCTCTTCTACTGAAAGTATCAGATCATTCAAGCAGACACCCACAAAAGGTGAAAATGTGTCCCTTACAATTGTCCTAAAGTTTTTAAATAAATTACAATCTAAACAAATAAGACACCCACATAGTGTGGAAACATGTTTTTTACATCCTTGGAATGAGAGTAATCAAATTTAAAACAATTAACCAAATAAATTAAATAATTCAAACATTCATAATAATTAAATGCAAATCATCCATTATAAACCAAATAAAAAAAAAACATCCATCACAAGCATACATTAGCAAATTGAAGGTTCAAATCTATGTTTCAATATTACATTGAACAAAATATATAAAAGTAGGGTTTTAATATATGAATTAGGGTTTCTTAAAATTTAGAATACTAAATTAGGGTTTTAATGTTTTGGAAAACATGATTAGGATTTTTATGGTTAGAACATGATTTTAGGGTTCTACGGTGACAATTAGGGTTTTGGCCTAGAATTAGGGTTTTGAATATTGAAAACTCGGGTTTTCATAAGATTAGGGTTTAAAAACTATAATTTAAGATCTTGGTTTTTCAAAATAAGCCAATAAGGTTTTAGGTAATTAAATTAGAGGTTCAAATTAAATCCTAAGCTACTAGACATTTGAAACAAATGACTTTATCGATTAACTGATCTACTAGATGAAACAATGTTGAATGAATTAAGCTATAGAGACTTTGAAACCAATGAAGCTGAGCTGCTGGACATGCTTTAATGAAACCAATATGAAGATAATTAATTGAAGTTTAAACGAAATAATAGTATCATACATGCATTTCTAGATTCCACCAATATAAATTTGTTGAATCAACTTTAATCTTGGTGGGATGAAGCAAACTAGATATGATGGATACTGCCTCCTTTGGTTGCTGCATGGTTTTAATTATTGCTACATTTTTGTGTTGCTTTCTCTCTTAATTCTATCTCTTCTTTGATAATTCTAGGTTTGATAATTGTAGTTGCCACCTTAAGTGCTGCTTAAGCCCCTATTTATAAGGAATAAATTAGGTTAAACATTAGTACATAAACCGAGCTTAACTAGGATTTTCGGATCAAAATTATGTTTGCTTGAAATTGAGGCCAAAGGCCTTGCAAATTTGACATGGAGCCTTATAACAAGGCTCATATCGAATTGGCAAGTGCCAATTTGACATGGAGCCTTATAATAAAACTGGACTTAACTATGTTTGGGGTCAAACCATGCCGATTTGGGTAAGATCAAGTCTATTCATCTTTCTTTTGGGCTTCAAAAATTAAACTAGACTTAATTTAAGCTGTTTGAGTTTTTAAGATTATATCGGACTTGGTTTAAGCTTCTAAAATTATACAGGATCCTCTTTAAAATTTACTAAATTTAATCCGTGCCAAAATTAAGGGTCTACAATTATTTAAGAGTTTTTGAGCTTATATGAAATGTGTCACTAACTCAACCCCAAATGTAACAAAGGGGACTTTAGAAAATTCCCCTAACTAATATATGGCTTTGAATAAGAAATTGAGGAGTGTTTGTTATGTTTGACATGCAAATTGAAAATAAAGTCACAAATAGGCACTAACTCCTAATAAGTCTCACTAACTGTCTATAATGATCCCTTAATTAAGATATGAGTAGTTTGAATTTGAAAATGAGTAGTGGTTCTTCAGTTGGAACTAAAAATTCTATATTAAGATTTACATAGTTAATAATTGTGATTAACTATCACTAGTTGTCATTAACTCTAACATAATGTTTAAGAACATATTTTGTAAACACTCACTAATTCTTCCTGAGATAGTCTATACATTTGCATATGAATTTGAGAGTCATCTGAATGACTTGGGACGTAGAAGGGAAATCCCAAAGTAGACAACCACTAATTATCACTAACAGTCATTAACTATCAATAACTGTCACGATTTGACACAAACTGTTATTGTGAACAATCTCTTCTTATTTATTAGCTAGCATATGTAGCCCAATATGGAATTCAAAAGCATGTGATTAACTTATGTTGTTTGGTAATTGTTAATTAATTTTCACTAACTACCACAAACTCTGACCTAACTTCCACTATCTGGCTTTTTGAACACTTCCTAATTCTTCCTTAGATAGTTTATGAATGTGGATCTGAATTTGAAAATCATTTGAATGTGTTAGTATGTAGGTGGGAAATCCTAAGTTAGACAGCCACTAACAATCACTAAGTTTATATATAGCCTATTCTAAACTTGAGAAGCATTTGTTTGAGTTTGTATGCAGGTTGGTAATTCATGACTAAATAGTAACTAACTGTCGCTAACTCTGCCCTATTATCTGCTAACTGGTTTTGTAAAAACTGCCAACTTATTCCTCAATTTGTATATATATTTGGATCTAAATTTGAGCTTCATTGAATAAGTTTGTATGCATGTCAGATATCCTTAAGTTAACATTCACAAACTATCACTAACTTTAAATTTTCCTAAACTGACTTAAACTGTTGTTGTAACCAATATTTTTTTCAGTTTACATAGCTATAATATGTAGCCCATCATGAACTTTGAAAAAGCATTTGGATGAGTTTGTATGCCATTTCTAAGTTTGTATGTCGGTTATAATTTCTTCACTTAACTGTCACTAACTGTTAATAATTCTGCCCTAACTTACGCTAACTTATTTTGTAAGCTCTTCCTAATTTATCCTTAGACAATACATGTTTATGGATTTAAATATGGGAATAATTTGAATGAGTTTAGATGCATGATGGAAATTCATAAGATACAACAACTAACTATCAATAACAGTCAATAACTTTCACTAAGTCTGCCCTAACTAACAAAAATTGTTACTGTAAATAATCCCTTTTTCTTCCTTGGCTAGTATGTATTACCCATTCCAAACTTGATAATCATTAGTTTGCCTTTGTATTCTAATTCGAAATTGTTGATTTAATAGTTAGTAACTATAGCTAACTTTTACTAACTACCACTAAGTATTTCCTAACTTTTACTAGCAGTTTCTTAAAACTCACTAATTCTTCCTTAGATAGTGTATGTATGTGGATCTGAATTTGATAATAATATGTGTGATTTGGTATGCAGGTATGATGTAATGTTTAAAATTTTAAATGCTAAACTTTTAATTTAATACAGATAATTGATAGTGAATTGCGTTATAAGTGGCATGGATAAGTGATGTAAATAGTAGATCTTAAAAATTTACTAAAGAAATTATTTATTTTTACGATTTTACGAGACTAAAAATAAAATTAGAATCAAAAGATAAAAAAGAGGGTACACCATAGTTAAAATGAGATTAGTCACACTAGATTAAACTTATTATATATATATATATATATGTGTGGACATGTGTGTGTGTAGAATCTTCTTCCCTCTTCTCCCATCATCCACACCATCTACCACCACCATCACCATCTTCTCTACTTTCTTCTTCCTTTCATTAAAAATTCAAGGAAAATCCATCTTTGCAACAATTGTTTTTAACAGAATTAGATAGAGTAGGTGAGATTATCAACAAGTGATCAAAGAAAAAGAGAAAAAAGAGAGAAGAAGAGGGATTTTGAAGGAGGTATGTGCTTATGTATTTTAATTTGCAAATATTTGAATTTCTATGAATTTTAATGTTTGAATTGATTGATTGACTCATTTATAATGAATCGATTCTTGAAAATATTGATTAAATGGATTGATAAGTGAAAAATGAATTAAAAGAATTTATGGTTGGTGAGTATGTAACACCCTTATACCCTATATACGTACAATACATATTTTCAGCATATGTAAAATACGCATATACGGTATAAAAATGTCATAGACCGATTTAATAAAAAAATTTACATTTCTATTTTAAGATTTCAAATACTAATATATAAAATAAATAGTATATAAATATTTTTTGCTTGTTATAGGAATTCAAAATAAATATTTTATATGAAAATCTCTGGGAAAAATTCGCCTGAGTTTTGTTTGTAATTTGAACGTTTCCAAAATTTAACAAAACACAACCTGCATAAAACAAACACTCCAAATAAAATCAATTCACCAATACTTCTCAATTTCTCCATATTTTATGCTTATATATAGGTATATATATATATATCAACATTATATATAAAATCCCATCTTAAACAAAATTATTCAAATCATTCTTTACAATTTACAATATATGCTTCAAAAACATATTATAACATACATAATATCAAAAATGTACATGCTGGCAACTGGCTCTGATCTTGATGTACCCAAAACAACTCATCAAGCTCAATAAATACAAACCTAGACCAGATTAGGTCTAGTAAAACTCTCCGGCTCTACCAAAACGTCCATGACACCTGCGCGATGAATTACAATCGCGCTAAGCCGAAGCCTAGTGGTACAAACTTTGATAATAATAAAAATGTAAAGTAATGCCGATGCACAATGCATATTGAGGTCACATCATTTCACTTTATTATATTTTTTAAATATTTCATACTCACAACTCATAACATTATATTGCTCAATTGTATCACAATTCATAATTCACATTAAAGCAAAGACAAGCATTGGCCCAAAAAGGATCTAATATGCTATTCAAATTTCAGAGTTACTGCTTTGGTCCATAATGACACCATGTGTCTAGCCCGTAGGCAATATATATATCCATGGATAATGTAACAGCCCCAGTCTCTTGGACCTCAACCCAGCTAGACCCTTAGGTCCCAGTATCTTAGTCCTCAACTCGGCTAGACTGCTACGGTTTTTGAGAATTACGACCCAGTCTTTTCACCCCACAAACATCATATTTATCATTTATCAGCTGGGCTCGGCTTACAACCCGGTCTTTTCACCTACCCAGCAATTCATTGGCATGCCACCAAACCCAGAACTCTAAAAATTGAATAACATACTAGGCACACAATTAATTCATATATCTCATTATCAAATATTTTCACAATTCATTTCTTATTTTATTTCTCATAATCAAGCTAGGCTCATTGCCTTATTTTCACTTTTTTTTCTCATTTTTCACATTTTTCTCACTTTCTCATTTTTTTTCTCATTTTTATCAATATCAATTCATTTCATTATTCCACATATCTCATTTTTGCATTCACAACACATTACCCAATTACTTTGGGTATTTTCACATAATATGCATATTTCACACTTTACACAATTTAGCCATTATCAATGGCTTTTCACAATGCATTTAACACATATATGACATTACAAATGTCATAGCACATTATTCATACTCAATCAATGAACCAAGTAGCTTAACACATTTTTCAACCAAAATGTGTTAAGTCCAAATGTCATGCAAATATAAACATTATATTCAAAGTTTGTACATACCTCTACTAGCAACCCAAAGCAAGCTTAATACAACATCCAATCCTATCCTTCCAACTTTCCCTTCACCACTTGGATGAAGCAAATCAACCTCCCTCAATGCCTATACCAAATGTGATCATACATAATCATTTAATATCACATTATAAGGTATTCTCAACATCAACCCATATTTAAACATCACTCTAAACCAAAATCCAAAATTAAGCTTTACCTCACTTTAACTTTGAAAAACCATATCAAGCCATTTAAATTAGTGTTTTAAGTTTATTAATATTATTAAAAACATATTTTAATACATTTAAATCATTTACATTATAACAATACACACTTATACACAAAATATCAAAAATGGCATAACCTTCCCCATTGAAGGTTTTCCATTCCAACACAATCCATTACTCATTTCAAGCTTATATTCATGACATTTAACACTAAACAACATGCTTAAACAAATAAAATCACACAATTCAACCACTTTGGAAAATCACTTTTCCAAAACCCTAAATCTCCACTTCCATTCTCAAACTCCAACCAAACACAACCAAATCCAATTTTTGATTTTAAAATACTTGTTTATGTATCAAAACAACTCATTTGGAATTAATTTACACAATTAAAAACCATGATTTCGAAACCTCAAAAATTACATAACCCTAAATTCTCTCTCTTCACCAATCTTACCCAAACTCAACCATTTCTTTAATCCAACCTTAAAATCATTAATAACCAATCAAGACAACTTCATTCATATCCAATTAAGCAATTAAATCATGCAACTATAGAATTGCAAAATTTATATAACACACTTTTCCATAGAATTTGAAATTTTGGTATGAAAGCTTACCAATTGATGAAGAAACTTCTAAAACTCCACTTGAATCCTTAAAATCTCTTCAATTTTTGGAGTATGGAAGAAGCAAATACCTCTCTTGAAGCCATGAAATTCGGCCTTGAAGGAAAGAAGAAGAAGAAGACTTTATTTTTTTTTTATTTCTCTTTCCTTTCACCCTTTAATTTTAAACCATATATATATATATATTAAAATAATTTAATAATTAATTATTTAAATATTTATTTAATAAATTAAAAGTCCTAAAATCTCTCTTCCATTCAAAAATAATTTATTTTTGAATTATTTTATTAATTTTAAATTTCTAAGATTTAATTACCAAAATACCCTTTTACTTTGACTTTTATATGTTATGTATATTTTACATATATATCACATATATTATCCACTTGTGCATATGTGTAATATTCTAAATTTAAAACCATTAATTTAATTTATCCATTTAAATTATAATTTATTTTATCAAATTTTCAAAAATTAGAAAAAATTTAGAATATTACACATATGCACAAGTAATGTGTATCTTATATACACATCAAATGTACCTTATGTGTGTATTAAATATTAAGTATTTAATATATTAATCCAAATACAATTAATATACCATATGCATATGTTATATATACTCTAGATATATATATTGAGTATATACAATTTATATCTCCAAATACTTATTTAATTTCTCCAAAATCACGGATGTTACAGAGTATGATTCTTAATTCAATTTTTATAAGAATAGGGAAGTTTAATGTTGTTTTAGATGTAAGTGATAATTGAAGACTTGATTAATTGAAGTTTGATTAAAGTATTTGATATAGATTCTGTCTATGTCAAAGAAACTAGTTTTCATTCAATTTTTATCATAGATTTGGATATTTTGTGTTTAAGTGGCTCAGTGTATGAAACACAGAATTTTTTCTGACATGGCCATGTCACTGGGCGTGTCAATGATGTTGTCTTTCAATGTTGATGACATGACCAATAACACGCCCATGTCATTGGGTGTGTCATAGCTACTATGATGAAAATTAAATGACACGGCCAGTGACACTCCCGTGTCTTTAGGCATGTCGTAGCTACTGTAATGCAAGTTAAATGACACTGCCAATGACACGCCCATGTCATTGGGCATGTCAAAGCTTCTGTGAAATGGGCAAGTGGCACGGTCATTGACACGCCCATGTCATTGGGCGTGTCACTTGAAGAATTTGCCTAAAGTAGTTCTTTTCCTTGTCTTTCATCTGTGATTTCAGCCTAAATGACTATAAGGCCTCATTGTGTAAAAGATTTTTGAAATCAACCCTAATAAGTAGTGCAATAAATTTTGAATATATGATAAATATTTGTAATACTAAGTGTTGATCAAAAAATTATTCCATTGAAGTGATATACATAATTCAATGTTAATCAAAACTAATGAATTGCCCAAATCATACTGATTTTAGATATAGCTTTGGATTGAATGGCTAACCAGAGAAAGGATATCCATAGTAATAGTGGGCACCTCGTGCCATTAATGGACAACATTGTGTCATTAGTGACAGTGGGTATAATTCCTATTATATATTCTTGAGATTTGGCATTAAAATTGCTACACTAACCCTTTATCCAAACCTATGATCCGAGTTCAGTATGTATGGGCATATTTAATGAAGTTATCTATATTGAAAATATATGTGAATATGATGTTATGAATAATGGAAGAAATGCAAAATAATAATATAAGTCAATTGTTTAAAATTGATTTATTCTGTTACAATGTGAAAGTGATTGATAATTTATATATTAATATTTCCAGTGAAAGTTCTAATGCATAAAATAGAAATGTTATATTCAAAATATTGAATTGATTAGTAACTTGCTAAATGTTATAATGATTGAAAATGTATATAATGATATAAGATACAAAGTGCCCCAAAGTATAGTACTAAATTTAAATGCAAAAAAAAAATTATAGATTGAATGAAATTATCCTATATGTGAAACTGAAAAGTAAGACTTACTGAAAAATAAAATAAGCATATTATGAGCAATGTTAACAAATGAGAAAGTAAGTCTTAAATGAAATGATTCATAAAGAGAAAAGTTGCAATACCGAAAGTATAGTATAGCATGATAACTTTTATAAAGTTAAAGTTATTATTTTGAGTAATCAAAATATTATGTTTGTAATATCCCAAAGTATACCCTAAAAGTTTTGGAGTTATTGTTGTATTTGGATTTAAAGTATATATTTAATGGAAAGAGAAAGGAAGATAAATTAATAATAAAGAAAATATTATAAGAGATAGATGTATATGGAGGATAATATGTATTCATATGGTATTTGGAAATATGGAAAATATAAATGTAATATAAAAGAGATATATATATACCAACATATACATCACATATATATAATGTATAAAGTGGTGTAGGAAAAGTAAATTTATATAATAATAATAATAATAATAATAATAATAATAATAATAATAATATATAAAAGAAAAAGAAGAAAAGAAAAGTCAAAGGATGAAAGTGGTGGTGGAGAATATTTTAGAAAATATGTAATTATATTATTATTAATATATATATATATATAAGATAAGTAAGAATAAGAGAAAGAGGATTTTCTTTCTTTCTTCCTTCTTCTCGTTATTCTTCTTCTTGCACGAGAGAGAGAGAGAGAGAGAGAGAGAGAGAGAGAGAGAAAGAGAGGTGATTTTATATACATACATCAAAATCTTAAGGACTTTAAGAGAATTGAAGGTGGAGATTGAAGATTTGACAAAATATTCACGTAAGTGTTCATTTCTTTGAATTGATTTCTATTGATTTTGTTTATATTTGATGTGGTTAGTGTGTGAAGATGATGATAGTGAAAGATTAAAGGTTATAGATATGTTGAAGTTATATAAGGGGTTAAATTAGTTGGTAATTGATGTATGTGCTGAGTTTGATCATTTATTTTCCTAGATCTTCAAGATATTTGTGTTTAATGAAGTTGAAAACATAAAAACAGAGGCATTTTGGATGCCACGCCCATGGCCCTTGGCTGCCACGACCGTGGCCATTGAAAGCCATGGCCGTGGGGTGTTGAGCAAGGGAGACAGATTCATTTGATATGCCACGGCCGTGGGGATTGGAAGGCCACGACCGTGGGGATTTTAGAAAGATTGGGCAGAATTGTTTGCTATGCCACGCCCATGGGGGTTGGTAGGCCACGGCCGTCGGGCCTTAGAGAGAGAAGTTGGTTTGTAATTTGTGATCTAAAGGTCTAGTATGAGATTAATCTAGGAATAATTGTATTGAATTCATGTGTATCTTTGAGTAAGTGTGTGTTATTCTTTGTGGATTAGGTTGTGAAGAAGTTGTTTTGCCCTAATCCAAGTGTTGAGGATTATTGGAAGGTGAGTTTGGTGCGGTGTGATTGCTCATGAGGTAAGTACAAACCCCATTTGATTGTATATATTTATATGTCTTTGGACCTTAACACATTTGATTATAAATGTGTTAAGTAATTCATTATATTATTGATGCTTATGAATAATGTAAATTGCTATATATATATATATCAATGATGAAATATGTAAAGGAAAAGATATAATGATCATTCTTAATGAATGTGAAATGCAATTGTTTGTGAGTATTTAAATGATGAATTGAGACATAATGAGATGATTGAAGCATGTTTGCTTATATGAAATATGAAATATGAAATATGAAATGTGAAAGATATGATGATATGATGAATTGTTTTAATGTGATTTAAGATTGATGAGATATAATATGATGAATATCTGAATGATGATATTCAATGCAACTAATTATATGTATATACTCTATCAATGAGATGAGGAGCCATGATTGTTGGCCTTAATGATGTAAATGATATAATTGAGGCATAGTTGCCTATTTGATTATGAGAATGAAAGGAGAAATGAATTGAGAAAGAAATGTGCAAAGATATAAATAAATGAAAAGATTGTGTGCCTAATGTGTTATTCAAATTTCAGAGTTCTGAGTTTGGCGGTATGCCAATGAATCACTGGATAGGTGAAAAGACTGGGTCGTAAGCCGATTCCAGTTGAAAAATGTGAAATGTGAATTAAAGTAACAGTCTAGCCGGGTTGAGGATTTCCTCGGGTTTATCCGGGTTGAGGTCCAAGAGACTGGGTCTGTTACAAGTAACAGTCTAGCCGTGTTGAGGATTTCCTTGGTTCTAACCGGGTTGAGGTCCAAGAGACTGGGTCTGTTACACTATCCATGGATAGAGATATATATATATATATATATATATTGCCTACGAGCTTGATGATTATGATATGGACCAAAGCAGTAACTCTGAACTTTGAATAACATATTAGTTTCTTTTTGGGCCCATGCTTGTCTTTGTTTTCAATGTAATTTATGAAATGTGAAATGAATGAATAATGATAACTATATTTGTCTTTGTTTTCAATATGAATGATGAAATGTAATTCATGAATGGTGAATTGTGAATAATGAATTACTTGAATAAAATAAGGACATGTAATGTTATAAAATATGATATGATTACAATACATAAGTAAACTATTGAAAAGAAATATGGCTTGAGAAGCTAAGTTGAAAGATGAGATTCTGAAAATATAGTATGACATGTAAAATGTGTATGGATGTGGATATTGTAAGTATTAGTTATGAATGTTCTTATAAGTTATGGAATTGTAGTTTGTATTAATGATATGTGTATCTGTATATAATTGTGAGATTAGTAGAAATATACGAAAAGTGTAATTGAAATGGGAAAACATGATAAGGAAATAAGGATACATGAAGTTAGCATGTGAATATGTTTATATTATTCATTTGTACTACTAAGCTCTCGGGCTTAGCGCGGTTGTGTAATCGCGCAGGTGAGTAGGTGGTAGATCTGAAGCCAATTGTTATGCCACGAGAAGAGTAAGTATGTCGAGACCAACTAGAAGGTGATGCATACATGTATAATTTAATTATGTCGTATTTCTGACAAGAATGTATTTATATGTTTAAATGAAGTTTTGGTAAAGATAAGATTTATATATATATATATATGTAAGATCATTAAAAGTATAATGATTTTGTAAATGTTCTTTAAACATAGTAATATTGTTTGAACTCAGTTAAAGGTTTTTAAATTGTAACAATAAGTGACATTCTTATACTTTATATACGTACTGTATGTATACCCGGTATACGTATAGTATTTATATAGGGTATGGGGGTGTTACAATGTTGGTTTGTTATTGAAAATATTTAATATATTGAAATATTTCTTAAAATTGAGTGTTATTACTATATTTCCATAAGTATTTTTCTTTAATATTAAGTGAAAAAATATTATTATACAAGCACCACTAAGCTTTGCTTAGCGTGTTAGAATTATTTTCTGACACACAGGTATCATGTCATTGGAGCAAGTTAAGCAGTGGAATTAAGGATCTCAGAAAATATCTACAGTACATATAAAAATCTTTTGTATATTTTACTCATAAGTTATGAAATGTATATATATAATTTAATTTGGCTATTTGAGAGATTGTACAAATTTGTAAACATGAAAGGAATATATGTATTTAGAGGGTGAAGTTTGAGATTCTAGTAAATGATTATCAAATAAAGTAATGTATTATATATTTATTTGATTTGACAAACTTATGATGATTATCTGATTTATAATTAGTATTTGGATTACTGGAGATATTAGAGATTGGTTTAAATGTTAGATTTATAAGTGTTATATTATACAGATTGTATTATTATTTGAAGATTTTTGTTAGTAACACTTTGAAAGGAACTTTGTAAATTAATTGATTAGAGTACTGACAGTATATCGAGTAACATTCTCTGATAATTTTATGTGAGAATTGTTAGGGGATGTTACGTATGAAATCCTCAGTTAAATAGCCACTATCTATCACTAACTTTCACTAACTATCATTAACTAACACAAAATATTGTTGTAAATTATATCCTTTTATCCTGTAGCTATTATATGTTGCCCATTCTGAACTTAAGAAGCATTTCATTAGGTTTATATGCGGAGTGGAAATTATTGATTCAAATACTTACTAACTATTACTAACTATAAATTAATTTGTTCTTATATGTAGGCTTAAATTTACAAAATTTATTTCCCTACATTTCAATTAATGATATATATACAATGTGTAGATTAAATGGCATCACCTAGTCCTTCATCTTCGAGCTATGAGAGAGTGCCAACTGATTCTCAACTGGCACTACTTAGTCTAGGTGAATTTTCAACTACTAGTAATAGATTAGTATTTGTTAGAAGACAAGCTAAGGGATCTACAGAGGTGTCTAGAAAGAGAAAAGGGAAGTTCAGTTCAAGGATGATGAGAAGCACCAACAAGAGGAGCAAGAAGAACATCAAGAAGAACACTCTCATAAAGTTTTTAAAGATGTTGAATACATCATTCCTGAAGAAAGGTGGAAGCACAATATAGTCAACATCATTGGCTCTAGTTTGAAGATTATACGCATAATAGGGGATGTCATTTCTAGTAACCAACATAAGGTATGTATGGTTTTTTTAAATATAAGTCATTCATTGTATGGCTACATTGTTTTTAAAATCATTGATTAATCTTAGTAAAAAAAATTCAAATTATTTTTGCAGTTGGAATTATTTCGCAAGAATAATGTTGCTCATTTGTTCAAATTAAAGAAGGGAATATATTCCATTGGCAAGAAATGATCAATTATATGTGCATGCACCTCTTACACATTGCAAAGGTTGATGAACTGCTTTTTAAGTTTGGAAAATATATAGTGATTATTGGGAAGAAGACTATTGTTTAATTTCTAAATTACTATACGTTGGATGTAATGCTTTGCCTAACGGTACGAATCCTCTAGTTGAGTAATATAGACATACGAGACGCAAGGAATTACTTAATGCCTTTACGCATTGCACAGTTTTGGTTACTTAAGTGAAGTTTGGTGTTGCCTATCCCGTTGACCTGCTCATATTAGGGAGGGCTATTAAATCAAAGGTGGATGCTAGAATTTTAGTAGCTGTGTTTGACATTGAATCTTTCAACAATGTTGCTTGGGGAAAACAATGCTGGAAATTATTATGTTACAATATAAAAGAGACTATTTTGAACTTTAAGAAAAAGATGGCTAGGGGATTTTCTCTTAGTGGGTTCTTTGATGTGTTGTCTATTTTTGATATGGAGACACTACTATATGTAGACATTGTTGAGGCTAAGAAAATCAACCTAACTATTCCAAGGATACTAAACTAAAAGTTTTCATTAAAATTAACTTACAATGTTATTGTAACAAGACAGTCGGGAGTGGTAATATTTTTATTTACAGTAATATTTTAATTTTATTGCAAATTTCTTGATAATTTATCCATACTCAGTTAATCATCTGAACTTATTTGCAATTTAGGGGAGAGAGATAATCAGTTAAATATTTTGGATGCTAAACTTTCTCACACCTATTTTCTTGGGATGATGAGTAAGAGACGTGTAATGGTCATTGAACCCAAAAAATTTTTGACAACGGAAGAAACTCCCAAAGGGGGATCAAGAATCAAAGGCATCTCCATTTGACCTGATAGATTTGAGAAATCTACATAATATAGTTCATAAGCTAGAAGAACACTGTATGTCATTTGAAAAGAAAAACCAAGAAAAAGAAAATGTAATCTAGGAATTGAGAGAAAATAATGCCTAATAAGGCGAGAAGATTTAGTACTTGATAACAAAATAAAGAATTGTGGAATAAGCTGAAAGAGAAAACTAATCAATTGATATCAGAGATTGCAAGTCTTTCTAGTAGACTAAACATGATTGCAGGGGAACAAAAAGAAACATATTGTACTTTCCTTATTTCCCCACTGAAGCATGTGTTAGTATTATTAAACCTAATCAAGAGGTTTTGCTCGTCATCAATTTGATTTTTCTAACATAGTTGTATTTTATTATAGTGGTCAAAAGGTTGATGATCCAAAAAATCAGCAGCATATTGGCAGCCCCTCCCAAATCATTCTATCAGGATATAAGGAAATATGTGATATTTAGCCCATGGCCACACCTAAGAATGTGTGAGTTATCGTAGAATTAATCAATCATTTTTTCTTCTCCAAGTACCATTTTCATACGTAAATGTTGTTTCTTTTAGCTGAGAAAAGGTTGAAGAAGGTAAGAAATCATATGAAATTACTAGCTCCTTCCTTATGATAGTTTCTCAAACCAAATTTGATGAAGGGGCTGCCAAAAGGGTTAAAGTTCAAAATCCAAAATATATTGAAGATGAGTGGACAGTAGAAGAGAAAGGAAGGAAGGGAACACATCACAAGTGTTGAAGAGAAGGCTCAATAATGATGACTATGATCCAGTGCTTCCAATTTTCCCATTTCAACTTCCAAGTGAAGATGCACAAAAACAATTCAATGATTGGTGGGACATCATGTTTAAGGGATTTAAATAGTAAGTCGACTACTTATTTGAACTTTCGTTAACATCCATGCACATGATACTTACTAATAAACTGCTTTTGTAATACAGTAACAAACAAAATGAGTAAAAGCTACCAGATAATGACTACTATGACTTTACAATAGAAAAAGGTAGACACATGATTTTTGGTGGCAATTGAACATAGCAAATAGTTGGTTGGACAATGATGTAAGTTTGTAACTTAGTTTTATATACAGATAGTATGTTTAAATCTATATAATCTTAGAATAATGATTGTATTTCGGTCATATTTTGCAGGATGTTGATATTATTCTTTATTATGTTCGACAAAAACAACAATTTTGTGAATCTCTGTTTGACGAAAGGGTAACAAGCGATGGAACACTCATTAATCAATTATCTAGATGGGGGTATACTGACTTTACAAATAGTAAGAAAGAGAAGATTGTTTGGGAGCCTTCAATCAACATTGTGAGATTCTTGAATGGCGAGCTCAAATACGGAAAACCTGCATTGGAAAGTGGATAGAATTTAGCTCCTAGTGAACCACGAGTCATAACATTGGTTTCTTATTGAACCATGCTAACTACTTGGACCATAAAAGTATTTGACTCATTATTTTGGTAGGACCGCCACTTTGAGACCAGAACTCGCAATATTCCAAAAAAGAAATTCAAAGTGATATATACAAAGGATTTATGTCCACAATAGTATGGGTAAGTCCTTTCCATGGTTTTTTGTTTAATTATATTAATTTAATTTAATATATCACTAACAACTAATTTTTTATATTGAACATACAATATTGTGGTACGTTTGCGGCCAACTTTGTTGAATTTTGTATGACCCCAGGCTTCATTTTGTGGGATTGCAAATAGGATCACATGGATCAACTCAGATATACTAGAATTTGTTCTTTATAAGCTCATGCAGAAATAAGAAAAGGGGTAAATATCATTCCGATGATGAGAAGGGCAATGATTTGAATGACAAATTATTGTACATATAGTTGTTGATTTTGCTATTGTATAATATAGGCTCAATGTTAATGATAGTTTAATTTTTGTAATGTTGTAAATGGTATATATTGTTTTGAAATGGTGAACAGATGCATAGTTTATGTTGACATAGTTGTCATGGTGAACAATGGATTAGTAATGAATTTTTGTTTAATTTAGTTCATAGTTAGTTATAGTTATTCTCAGTTAGTGACGTTTAAAATACATTTTTCTTAAAGAATTTGCACATCAAGATGAAGTCATGATGCATTTATGAACTAAGTGATGATGTTACAGTGCTACAAAATGGTGTTAATAATAGTTAGTGCATGTTTAGCCATAGTTAGTCAGAGGTAGTGAAAGTTAGTGGACTGCATGCCTAATAGATTTTCACATGTAGACCCAGCAAACCACACATTAGAGATGAAGTCCTAACACTAAATATGACCTAATTGATGATTCTTCAATTCTACAAAATGGTGTTTGTCATAGTTAGTGCATGGTTAGTCATAATTAGTTTGAGATAGAGATAGTGGATTGCATGCCTAACAGATTTTCACATCCAGACCCAGCCAACCACACAACAAAGATGAAATCCCGACACTAAATATGACTTGATTAATGATTCTTCAATGCTACAAAATAATTTTAGTGATAGTTAGTGCATGGTTAGTCATAGTTAGTCTAAGTTAGTGAAAGTTAGTGGACTGTATGCCTAACAAATTTTCACATGTAGACCCAGCCAACCATACATCAGAGATGAAGTCTTGACACTAAATATGACCTAATTGATGATTCTTCAATGCTACAAAATAGTGTTAGTCATATTTAGTGCATGGTTAGTCATAGTTAGTCTGAGTTACTAAAAGTTAGTGGACTGCATGCCTAATGGATTTTCACATGTAGACCCAGCCAACCACACATCAAAGATGAAGTCCTGACACTAAATATGACCTGATTGATGATTCTTCAGTGCTATAAAATGGTGTTAGTCATAGTTAGTGCATGGTTAGTCATAGTTAGTCTGAGTTAGTGAAAGTCAATGGACTGTGTGCCTAACGGATTTTCATATGCATAACCAACTAACCCCACATTAGAGATGAAGTCCTGACACTGGATATTTGGGAAAACCTTATGAATGTACTAGCTACACAAAAAGACCTTATGATAGTCAATAAGGGTCCCCATCACCCATCAATGCACGGTATTCTTCGACTCATCGTTACTCTAGACGGTGAAGATGTTATTGACTATGAACCAATATTAGGTTATTTACATTGAGGAATGAAAACAATTGTGGAAAATCGAACAATTATACAATATTTGCCCTATGTAATGACCTTTTTAATGATTTTCAATGCTACGAAATGGTGTTAGTCATAGTTAGTGAAAGGTTAGTCATAGTTAGTTTGAGTTAGTAAAAGTTAGTGGACTGCATGCTTAACAGATTTCCACATGCAGACATACTCAGCCAACCCCACCTATATGATTTAATGGAGGATAATGGAGTGCTAAAAAAAGAAGATAGTTTAAGTTAGTGTCTGAGTTAGTCATAGATAGTTTGAGTTAGTTATGTTAGTCATGGAGTGCTTATAAATGTAGTAAGTTGAAGTTCATAAATAAGCATAAAATTAATAAATTATTTTGAAATTATTACAAAACTCTATAATTTAACAAATGGAAATTTAGAAAAACTAGAGAATAATAACTATCAATAACATACAAATATAAAAGAAAAGTTGTTTATTTATCTTGGAGCACTTGCAGATTGTGATGCACCATTAATAGGTATTGGATTCTGACATGTGAGTCTATTATGGCCTAGCTCATGGCAATGACTACACTTAGGATATGTTTTATCCTCTCCCAAGGAAAGAATTCTCCATTTTTTATGTCTGCCAGTTGAAGTTAAAACATATGGAAGTAGAAGATTCAACTTGGTCACCTCATTTGGTAATATTCAATCTGCTATGTAAGGCACTGGATTTATTACCCCTTTATATGTCTCATGCCAATAATCTCATCAATAATATAGGGAACGCAAATCATAAGCATTTAATTCACCAGTTTTGACAATAACAAGGGCATGTACTCATGGAATATGGTCTAACTAAAACTTCCTACAACAGCAAGTCTTTTGATTCATATTCACTATGAAATTTTAATCAACATCGAACACTTCATACATGGAGTTATTAGTAGGTTGCATCTATAGTACATAAGTCCATAATTAAATATAATGTATAATAAATTATAAATATTAATCATAATATATGAAGTAAATGCAAAGTTAGTAAAGCACTTACATTAATTTCGATGCATAAATCATTCTCTTTCTCAGTTTTTTTTTCCACATCAGTTGACATATTTGTGGTGCATTTTTCTGATTTATCTTGCCATTGATAAAACCATATTTGTAACATTTTTCTAACTCACAAATGTAATGATGGGAAGATCCCATGCCTTCACAAGAGCAGTGTTCATGGATTCTGATATGTTAGTAGTCATTATGTTGTATCTCCTCTCGGATATATGAGATCATTTCCACCTATCAAAACCAATTCCTTCTAGATAATCTCTCACACCAGGAACAACAATACAAAATGATCAAAAAAGTTAACTGAAATCATGAATTTTGTATGCTTTATCCATTTTGTAATAATGCGTTTCAAGGTCCTTTGTTATATGTCAGAATTTGCATTTTACATTGTTAAGCAGATGATACATGCAAATCCCATGAAAGCATTTGGAAATACCTCTGCAACTGCCTTCTAAATACTTCAATGTCTATCAAAAATAATGGTATGACCTGGTCTTTCAACATAAACTACCTTCAACTGTTCCAAGAACCATTTCTATGATGAGTCATTTTCTGAATCAGTTATACCAAAGGCCAATGGGAAAATTTGTTGATTGGCATCATAAGAAATGGTGGTGAGGGGGACACCATGATATTTCCCTTTCATATGACTTCCATCAATGGAAATTAGAGGACTATAATACTTAATACCTTGAATTGAAGCATCGAGTGTAAAAAAATAGGTAAAGAAATCAAAACTCATCACTATAATGTATATGAACAATTGAACCTAGATTTGTTTTGGTAAGCATGTGCAAGTATCTAGGCATAATGGAGTAAGACTATCAAGAGTACCTAATTTGATATTCTTATAAGCATGCTCTCATCCCCTCCATGCAATAGAATAACTGACCTCCACTCTAAATGTAACACCCCTATACCCCGTATACGTACACAGCATGCTATTATGATCGTAATATACGTTTACTGAATATAGGAATGCCACGATTTACTAAACAAACGACTCACTTCTTTTACAATAAGAGAAGCAAACTCAAAACATTTAAGTTATCTTTTGAAACACAGTAGATAAAACATTTATTCAATACACAGCGGAAAATTTAACAATATTTACAAATACATATACATCAAAACTCAAGTTTTGCAAAACATAAAATTTATACATGTTTGGCAGTTAGTCTTTGATCTTTAAGTCCTCTATCAACTCTTCAGAATCTAGACTCGACTCGGTCTAGCTGAACTCTCTGGTTCTACTCTGTCACCTACGCAATGAACCACAATCGCGCTAAGCCATAGGCTTAGTGGCACAAACTACAATAATATTATACTATAATGAAATGCAAATGTCATACTTTCAAACATATAAACAATTCTCAAGAATCTCATTATTTATTTATTTCATCATTCATAAATCACATTGAAAACAAAGACAAGCATGGACCCAAAAGACACTAATATGTTATTCAAAGTTCAGAGTTACTGCTTTGGTCTATAATCACAATCATCAAGCCTGTAGGTGATACATATATATATATATATATATATCTCTATCCATGGATAGTATAACATACCCAGTCTCTTGGACCTCAACCCGGCTAAACTCGAGGAGATCCTCAACCCAGTAAGACTGTTACCTGTAACAGACCCAGTCTCTTGGACCTCAACCTGGATAAACCCGAGAAGATCCTCAACCCGGCAAGACTGTTACTGTTTTTGAGGCTTGCGACCCAGTCTTTTCACCCCAAAAACATCATATTTCACATTTCTCAACTGGAATCGGCTTACGACCCAGTCTTTTCACCTATCCAGTGATTCATAAGCATGCCGCCAAACCCAGAACTCTGAAAATTAAATAACACATTAGACACACAATTCATTTATAAATTTCATTCTCATTTCCTCATCATCATTTAGGCAATTATGCCTCAATTATCTCATTTGCTTCATTATCATTATAGCCAACATCCATGGCTTCATATCTTATCAATAGAGTATACATAATTAATTGCATTGAATATCATCATCTAGGCAAACATGCCCCATTTATTTCATTTGAATCATCATAACCAATCACATTGGCTTCACAACTCATTATATCTCAATTCACATTAAAATAATTCATCAAAATCAATTGCATTGCACATACCTTTTGAATGATCATCATATCATCATATCTTTCACATTTCCTATTTCCTTTTTCATTACATCATCATAACTTTAGAATCTTCAACATATATTCCACAAAGTTCACATTATGCAAAACATAACATTATTAACATGCATCAACAATGCAATAGATTTCTTAACACATTTACAATCAAATGTGTTAAGTCTCAAGGTCATATAAAGGTATGCAATAATGTAGTTTGTACTTACCTCAAAACCAACTCACACCAATCTATACACTTCCTCCTCCAAGAATCCTCAACACTTAGGTTAGGGCAATTCAACTTCTTCAACACCTAAACCAAAGGTAATCATACACACTCACTTAAAAATACACATGAAATAGTAAGGCTAAAAACCAACTAGGGAAAACTCTACACATGGCACGCTCAACAACACAAGCGTGTCCCTGACCGTGCCCTAACTCCACAACACAGAAGCTTTGACACGCTCAGAACCACGGGCATGTCACTAAACGTGTAATACATTCTGTCTCACAGAAACATTGACACGTCCAACAACACGGGCGCGTTCATGGCCGTGTCAAACCTTCACCAACACAGTAGCTATGACACGCTCAGTGACATGGGCGTGTCACTGGACGTGTAAATGCTACTGCAATACAGAACCATTGACATGCCTAAAGACTTGGTCGTGCTCATGGGCTTATCAGGCCAAAATTACAGATTCCGACAACAACAACCTCACATCCAACAATTCTCTTACTTCCACCATTTCCACTTCAAACAAACTTAACTAAACACACCCAAAAATCATAACAAACTTGCAAAAACACCAAAACAACCCAAAGCATACATCAAACACAAAACTATAATCATCACCACAAACCCAAAACACAACCACAACACTTTTCTTCCAACAAACTTACTCTTTCCTTCAATCCAACCCAAAATTCCAAAATCAACTGAATCAAACACTCTTAAACACACCATAATCAAACAAACACAACCTCAACTCACAAACTCAAAAAAAATCAAAGAATCAAGTGGAAAACTTACCAAGGATGAAGAAACTCTTAAATATCCAACTTGATCACTTGAAAACTTCTTTCAATCTTGAGCTTGGAAGATCAAATCTCTCTCTTGCTCTCTTGCTATGGAGTGTCGGCCAAAACAAAAAAAAAAGAAAAGAAAAGGGAGGTGAACCACGAAGAAGAAAGAAAGAAAGAAGAAAGCAAAGAGGACAAAGTCAAATTCTCACCCACTATCTCCTCAAAACCCTCTCCTCCAAGCATTTAATATTAAAATATTCTAAATATCTCCATCCACTTCCACTCACTCAAATTCCACTTAATTAACTTAATTAATTTAAAATCATTAACTAAACATCTTTTGACTTCACATTTTGACTTGTATATGTTGTATATATTTCCATATATACAACATATACACTCTCTCTTTAATTCTTTTCTCTTTTCAATTTTTCATATACCTTAAATCCAAATTCAACAATAATTACTTCAAAACTTCTAAGGCATATTTTGGGATGTTACACTAAATTTTTTACGCATATCATCAATCACATCTCTGGGTTTGAACACTCTTCTAATATTTATCAATCTCTTTCTAACACACTCGCCAACAACCAAACTAGTAGCTTGTTTATTTCTACTCTGCACAAAATCGGTCAGACATGAATGATCTGTCATAAATTTAGTTACCATCCAAGGTGTGTCCTTTCCTTTAGCTAAAATTTTTGCCCTCAATCTCTAAGAACATGTTTTATCTATACAACAGACAATAATGAACAAAGTATTAGTGTAGAACTTAATTTTTACCCTAAATGAGTTCAATCCCAATTAAAATGATTAAGTTAAATCTAAGAAGCTTAAATGTAGTCTGATCCAAATTTAAAAGCTCAAATTAAATCCAATCCAATTTTTATAAGTTTGAATTAAGTTCGGTCTATTGTCCCAAGCTAGCAACCAAGAGGGGGAGGGGTGAATTGGTTGATCTGAAGAGTGATGGTAAATTGAAAATTTAAAAGGCAAGAGATGAAGAAGATGTAGATGAAGATTGAGTTGAGCAGAGAAGAAAGAACACAAAGAGTCATAGTGGTTCAGATTTACCTCAATCCTACATCCACTTCCTTAACAATTTGTTAAGATTCCACTAGACTTAAGTTTTTACAAGTTTAACTCTAACTTGGTATTTTTCACTAGCTCACACCAAACTACTATAATTGTTTGAGATCAATCCTCACAACCCTTATTAAGAGTTTTCTTAGGCTCACTCTCATAACCTAAGTGTTTCTAAGCTCACACTCAAACTTATGATGGTATTTAATACTCACACCCAACACTCAATCAATACAAATGTAGTTTTGATGCAAAGAAATGAAAGTTGTTTTGTTTGGAAATTACAATCACAATGTTTAGCAAAAATGAAGTTTCTTGAGGTATTTATAGCCTTCAAGTCTTCAACTAGCCATTTGGGGTAGGAGCTAACATGTTTGATTCTTGTCTTTCACTCAATAATTGTCCAGAGCATTTTCATGGACGAACTAGCCACAGTCCAGTCATACTTCCACAAGGTCAGTTGGAATAAGCATGGTCCAGTCATACTTTTTGAGAATCTCTAATGCTCCTTCAATTGTTGGTCCATGTGTCATCCACTAACTAAGTGGAGATATAACAACTTCTGATTTGAAGATTATTTAAATAGTCTAGTCAAACTTGCATATGGTCTGGTCAAATGTCATATGGTACGTTCAATTTCAGGGCATACCTTTAGTCATGAACCTTACTGGATGTTTTGGATGAATTCTGCTATATGAGTCCGGTCAGAATTCTTTATGGTACAGTCGAACTTCTCTAGTACTCTAAGAATATGGGAGTAATTTTGACAGTGAAACTTACTGTGTGAATTTTCATTTATCACAACCAATGGTGCGATCAGAATTCTTGATGGTCCGGTCGGACTTCTCTGGTACTCTGAGAAAATGGCAGTACTTTCCATAATGAACATTTCTGTGTAAATTTTACTCATGTTGGTATGAAAGGTCCGGTCGGTCTTCAGTGTGGTCCAATCATACCTTTCAAGATTTCTTCAAAAGTTTATCTTCCTGCAAAATATAACTTGATACAAATGTTAGTTTTATTTAATTTGATTGCCTAAGATCAAAAATAGAGTAATCATGCCAATGGTTTGGCTAACAAGGGCCCCATTTTTTACTTTGGCAATTAAACTGAATTCAAAGTATGCTTAAGTAAAATTAAGTTGGCTAAAGTGATTTGCTCCCTATAGACCCTTAAATTTGTGTCGGTTTAAATTTAAGGAGCTTATCTTGGTTTGTTATAATTTTAAAGGGCCTAAACCTAATTTTAAAGGTTGAAATTAAACTGGTCCAAATTTATAAATCCCATATTAAAATTGTGAAAAAAAATATGCCTGAAAATTTAATAATTTTGGATTAGTTTGAGTCAAGTTGGTTCAAATCAATGTGAGCCATGGCTCATATCGATTTGGGCATCCCAAATGTCCAAATCAATATGAGGCAAAATCAATATGAGCTTTGCCTCATATCAATTTGGTCATCCCAAATCGATATGAGGCAGGCCTCATGTTGATTTTAGCCTCTCAAATTAACTAATATGAGTTTTAAAAAAAATTGATGGGGCAATTTAATTTCCTAATTAAGCTATAATTCATTTCAAACTTGAATTAAGCAGTTCAGACCTAAGGGTTAAGTGATGGTTTTTGCCTATAAATATGTGATTAATGGCAAAGAGGAAGGATTAATAGCAACAATCAATCAACAAATAACGAAAAAGATTAAAAAACTCTAGCAACACTACCAAGAGGAAGAAAAGAGTCACAGGAACAAAACTCCTAAAAGGCAGTAGCACACTGTCTTTGAACTTGCTCAGCCAGAATCTCAAATTGGTGCAGACAGTAGCTTAGATCAATGTAATTTGGTAGAGCCTTCAAATGTAGTGTAGACCCCTAATTTTTAATCTAGTCCAGTCCAAAGATTTTAAAACAGTCCGAAATAATTTTTTGTGGTATATATTATTAATTTTAATATTTATTATTAATTTTAATTTATTTTACTTATTAATTATTTATATTATTTATTATTTATTTTAATTTTTTTATTATTTATTTTATTTGTTTCTAAATAATAATAATATATAAATAAAAATTAAAAAACATAAAAATCGGCGACAAAATTCTCTGGCAACGAATTAGCTTGGGCCAATTTGCCACAGATTTTACCTACGGTGAAGTGGCTTGTGGCCACTTTGCTGCAAGTTTTGCTTGCAGCGAATTGGCTGCGGGCCAATTTTTGTCACAAGCAAAACTTGTGGCAAAAACGCATGAGACCCACGCCCAGCCAGCAGAGCCACATAGCAAATTTTTGCCAGCGCAGTCTCGCACGCCAGTAGCCCAGCCCGCGCGTAGTTTTTTCGAAACCCTATTTTACTTGGTTTTTTATTTTATTTTTGAAATAGTTTTTATTTTCTTAATCAATTAGTATTAGGGTTTTATTTTTTCTTATAAATACCACATTAAAGACATACAGTTGAGGGGATCAGACTTTTGGGATTGGGACTTTTGCAATTTTATTCAAGAACTATTCAATTTTTTTTTGGTAGTTTATTTACAATCTCAAGCTTGAAAGATCAAAAGGTAGCAAATAACTCACAATCCATCAAAGGTAGCACCCACTGTCTTTGTTACTGTTCAACCAAAATTCAAAATTATGGTGGAACTAACAACGGAGGTTTGAATTTCTATTTACTTATTTATGTTTACAGTATGCCTCATCACTCAATTGGATCAATTATTTAAACATTCAATAGATGATGTTTTTGTTAGGCACATTGATCAATTATTCTACTTACCATCTAAACTCTATTTAAAACCCTAAAAAGTGTTTTTTTCAAAACCCTAATATCTTAATACCCATAAAACTAATTTTTGAAATATACAATCCTAATTACACTTTTCTAAAACCATAAAATTATAATTTGTTTTCTTAAAACTCTAACCAAATCTATTTTCTGAGATTCACAGTAGCCTATTCTTCCCAAATACCTAACTTAAAATCCTATTTTCATGATCTTTAATCTTATTTATTTAAACCTTAAATTTTAATATTATTTTCATACAACTTCCGAAACCCTAAATCCAAAACATCCATTCTTTAGATTTGACCCTAATTTATTTCAAACCTAATCTCTAATTCAAACATCCAGTAGCCATATTATTTCTTTTATATTAAATATTTCTCAATTAATTAATCTAGTATATATAAAACCCTAATTATTGAACATAAAACCCAAGAAACCCTAATTGATGCATAAATCCTAAATTTATATACTTACTGTTTTATTTAAATTAGATGAATGTTTATTATATATTTTGATTGAAGTTTGATGTCTTTGATGAATGATTTATTTATAATGAATGGTTGGTTATTTTATTGATTTGCTTTGATTTCAAAATATTGTAAGAGGTATATTTCCATGTTTTGGGTACCTCATATAGTGAACATCATGTAATTTAGCTTATTTTAAAGTTTTGGATCAATGTAAAGGATACGTTTACACCTTTCGGTGGGTGTCCTATTTAGTTTTAGATATTATATGATGTAAGGACATGTTTCCATCCTCGGATGCGTGTCCATTTATTTGCTTTATTTGGACATTGTTGTGGTTTTAATAAAGTATTTACTTATTCTTATTATCACATGCAGTATGGATAATATTGTTATATTTAAGAATTTTATAATATTAAGACCTACAAAGGAGGCCAGTTCCAATGAACCGGCGTTGTGGGGGTACTGGGCCGTTTCTTACCTTCCCCACACATACCCAACTTTCCGAACCCATTAAGGGGTTGGGGATTCCTTAGGAATCGAGTCATCCACCTCTTTCTTTTTTTCTAGCCTGTCCAGATGGTGACTCCATTTTTTTTTGGGCTTAGGCCCGTGTTCTCTAAGGCCCCGAGCCTAAACAGTGCCGAATTCGCAACAACCATTCCACCTGGAGTGGGGGCAAAAATCCTTGCTCACGTGTAGGTTTTGTTCTTAAATTCAATCCGTTTAATAATACTATGAAGTTCATGCTTTTTGTGGTCTTGATTGAAAGTGTTCAATGAGGCTTTATTTAATATTGCAATCAATTTATATTTATTAAACACGTCCAGTAGCCATGTTCCATGCAGTTATTTATCAAGAATTCATGTTAAAGTGGCCTTAAAGATTTTACATTAATCATATTTTAATAAAACTCTAAATCAATTTTCTAAATAACAAAAATACTAAAACCCTAATATCCAGTAAACCTAAAACTCTTATTCCAAAACTCTAACCTAAACCCTAATCTAAACCCTAATCCAAAACACTAATTTCCTAAACCTTAACCTTGAAACCAAAATTCCAAAACTTCAATTGATAAATTAAAAAACCAAATCCTATTTTTTAAATGCCCAGAACCTTAGTTTTCTAAATCCTAAAACCCTAAATTCACCCAGTAGCTATAACCTTAGTTCCATCTAATCCTCAATCTGTCATACCAAAACCCTAATTTTTAAAAGATGTTAACCCTAAATTTATATATTTGATGCATAATTTAAATATTAAAAACTAGATTCAATTATTCATGTTCATGATTAATGTTTTATTTGTTATGGATGATTTATTTTATTTTTGCTTATGGAGAGTGTTTGAATGGTTTAAATTTCATTTAGTTAATTATTTTGTGCATCACATATCATTAGTTCTTTCTGGCTCATAGCCCTGGATTACAATAGTTCAAAAGCTTACGATAATCCGACCTACGCCTAAGATGAAGAATCCAGCAGCAACTCAATTACTTTCTCACTAAAAGCAATGGAGCAAAAACAAATTCAAAGAATGGTCGACGATTCCCTCAATGCTAAAATGGAAGAACTAAAGGAGACTCTGGCTGAGACCATGAAGAACCAATTAGCTGCAATTTTAGGAAACAATGTCGAAGCATCTGCTATCACCAAGAAGCCAAAGGACAAAGGGAAGGCTAAGGTTGATGAAGTGGTTTTTGATGATGACAGGTAGTCATCGATGATGATGATGACTGGGCTCAATACTTCCAAGATCCTCAAGACAAGAAGAAGGAGTTGAAGGTTGTTGAAAGATTAGCTGTGGAGAAAATTGAAACTTCAGATGTTGAAAAGATGATTGCTGACCTAGAAAAGAGGTTTGAAAAGAAGCTGAAAATCGAAGAAATGTCCGAGGTTGACAAATTGTTTGAGCTAGACGAGGAACTTCCATACAAGTTCAAGATGCCATCCTTTGCAAAGTTTGATGGAACTGGAAATCCTCACCTCCATGTGAAGTAATATATCACTGCTATGCAGTCTGCCCGAGCTACTAAGGAAGTGTAATAATTTATTGGAATTTGAAGAATGAATTACGACAGATAAATTTTGAGATTGAAATTTTTTATGAGAATAAGAATTGTCATGCTTTAAAATTTTAAGTATTGATTTTCTTAATTAAGTGAATATATGAGTGTAAATTGGATTGATTATGATATTACTTGTAGCTTGAGCATTTGGAACTGATAGTGATAAGGTTAAATAAGGCCTAATAAGAGTAACATTAAATCCAAGTATGGATAATATTTGTATTTTTGGGAAAAGATTTCGAAGAGGTAAGAAATTATAAAAATACCCTCATAGCTCAAAATGAATTCAAGTTGTAATTTATATGTAAAATATGGATAATGGGGTTTCAAAGTGTCAAAAGTAGTTGTTTTTATAATGTTTCGACGTTAAGAATTGAAGTGATAGTTAATTAAAGAAATTGAATGCATCGAAAGTATTCTATAAGTGAGTATATTGGATAAAAGTCCTAAAATCTATTTAAAGATTTCTAGTGTCTTCTATTCTCCTCTAAAACATCATCAAAATAAAATATTGAAAGGAAAAGTGATGGAAGAGTATTTTTAAAGAGATTAGTGCTTATGTAATACTTAGCTATTTGTTGAATTGATTTTGATTTTTATTATGAAAAGAAATTTGTGAATTGATAAAACACCATTACTAGTGAAAGATATTATAATTGACAATAATTTGTAACAATGAAATAAATGTATTGATCGATTATACTAATGTTAAATCTAGTTTTTGGATTAGCTAAAGGGTAAATGTTCAAAGTAATAGTGGGCATTTTATGCCATATTGAAAGTGGGCACTCTGTGCCACAGAGGGCACTTACATCCCATATTGAAAGTGGGCACTTTGTGCCATAGAGGATATTTATTTTATATATGTCCCAGTGATATTAGCATCTATGCCATCAGTGGATGCTTTGCGTCATAGAGGACCTTTGGTCCTTTTCTCTCAGTGGACACTCTTTGTCATCATATATAGTGGGCCTTTGGCCATATTTATACAGTGGACATTTACTTGCCATCCGTAACCCGCTATCTGGATCTAGGATTTAAAGTTCAGTATATAAGAGAAAAAAAGAGATATATATATATATATATAATAGTAGAATGTAATGACACAAATTATATTTAAAAAAATCTAAAGAGAATTAAAGGCAATTACCGAATTGAACTTGAATAGTGTAAGTGTGTAGAGCTGAATCTTGTGCAGTTCTATAATAAGATTATTCTAAAAGTGTTACATTGATTGATATCAAACATAAATAAAAGTTATGTAAATTAATAAAATAATTAATTTTATGTGAGATTTGAGATTAGTTATAAATTAAATGGCTTATTGCCATAGCATTTAAATTTCGAGGATAAAATTTCTTTAGTGGGGGAGAATTGTAATGGTCAAGATATTAAACATGGAACTTTTTAACTAATATTGATAGTTGATTACGTATAGTGATAAAAGTAATGTGGATAAATGCTATAAGCAGAGAATAGTGAATAGTATATCTCAAAATTTATTTAAGAAATTATTTTAACGGTTTTACGGGACTAAAACTCTATTTAGAATCAACGGTTAAGAATGAGGGTGCACCATAGTTATTATGAGCATTCCCTCACTTGATTAAACTATATATATGTGTGTGTACATGTGCGTGTGTGTGTGGAAACTTCTCATTTCTTCTTCCATCTCCCACGCCATTTTCCTCCACCATCACCATCTTCTCTATTTTCTTCTTCCTTTCATCAAGTTAATCAAGGATTAAGGGAAAATCACATATAGGCATAGATTTTTAGAAGAATAAGCTAGAAAAGGCAAGATTATCAATAAGTAATCAAAGGGAAAGAAAGAAAAGAAAGAGAAAGAGGAATTTTAAAGAGGTATGTGCTTTTGTATTATAATTTGCAAATATATGAATTTTTATGAGTTTTAATGTTTGAATTGATTGATTGAGTTATTTATAATGAAAATTTCTTGAAAGTATTGATTAAATAGATTGATGAGTGAAAAATAACTTTTATGTAATGAGTTTTATTCTTAATTCAACCCTTAAGAAAATTGGGTGGTTTGATGTTGTTTTTATCCATGTGAGATGGTTGAAAGTTTGATTAAGTGAAGTTTTAGTAAATTATTTGATATGAACTCTTTTTATATCAAAAATTTAGTTTTGATATATTTTTAACTTAGATCTTTAATATATTTGTGTTTAATGAAGTTAAAAGAGCAAAATACATTATTTTGGCATGCCATAGGCGTGGCTTAAAGGTGCCATGGGCGTGGTATCAAAGTTGAGACTGTTGGAGGAAGAATACTCTGAAAACAGACCTAAAATCAATGCCACGGGTGTGGCAATTGAGTGCCACGACTGTGGGGTTGAGAGTGAGGCTGTTTCTTTAAAAAAATTTATAAAACATAGCCGTTCTAAATGCCAAGACTGTGGCCCTTGAAGGCCACGATCATGGGGGTCTACAAATGCAATTGACAGCTTCATTTTATATCCCATGGGCGTGGGGTTGAGATACCATGGCCGTGGGGTACCTGGATGATATTTTTGGCTTGTATTTTGTGATATACGGGCCTAGTATGAGATAATATGCTTATGTTTCTTACTTTTGTATTGAGAATTCATGTGTATGTGTTAAAAGTATGAAAAGAGTGATAAAATTTGGATATGTGACAAATATAGATAATACTAAATGTTGATAAAAGTATTGCACCATTGAAACGATATACACAATTCAGTGTTAATCAAAACTAATGAATTGCCCAAATCATACTGACTTTAGATCTAGCATTGGATTGAATGGCTTATGAGAGGAAGGATAGCCATAGTGATAGTAGGCATCTCATGCCATTAATGCACACATTGTGTCATCAGTGATAGTGGGCATATATATTCTTGAGATTTGGCATTAAAATTACTACACTAACATGTTATCCAAACCTATGATCTGAGTTTAGTATGTATGGGCATATTTAATAAAGATATCTAAATTAAAAATATATGTGAATATGATAGCTATTAATAATGGAAGAAATGCAAAATAATAATATAAGTTAATTACTTGAAATTGACTTACTGTGTTACAATGTGAAAGTGATTGGTAATATATATATTAATGTTTACCAGTGAAAGTTCCAATGCACGGAATAGAAATGTTAAGCTCAAGTTATTGAATTAATCAATAACGTTATAATTGTTGTAATGGTTGAAAGTGTATATAATGATATAAGATACAAAGTGCCCTAAAGTATAGTACTAAATTTAAGTGCAGAAAATTATAGATTGAATGAAATTATCCTATATATGAAATTAAAAAGTAAGACTTATTGAAAAACAAAATAAGCGTATTGTGAGCAATGTTATCAAATGAGAAAGCAAGTCTTAAATAAAATGATTCATAAAGAGAAAAGTTACAATACCGAAAGTATAGTATAGCATGATGACTTTTATAAAGTTAAAGTTATTATTTTGTGTAATCAAAATATTATTTTGATTTGTTATTGAAAATAGTTAATATATTGAAATATTTCTTAAAACTAAGTGTTATTACTATATTTCCATAAGTATTTTTCTTTAATATTAATGACAAAATATGTTTATACAAGCACCACTAAGCTTTGCTTAGCATGTTGGAATTATTTTCTGACACGCGAGTATCAGGACATCAGAGCAAGTTAAGAAATGGAATTAAGAATCTCAGAAAATTACCAACAGTGCATATAGAGATCTTTTATATATTGTACTCATATGTTATGAAATGTATATATACAATTTAGTTTGGCTATTTGAGAGATTGTATAAACTTGTAAACATGAAAGGAATATATGTATTTAAAGGATGAAGTTTGAGATTCTAGTGAATGATTATCAAATAAAGGAATGTATTATATATTCATTTGATTTGACAAATTTATGATAGTTATCTAGTTTATAATTAGTATTTGGATTATTAGAGATTGGTCTAAATATTGGACTTATAAGTGTTGTATTATACAGATTGTATTATTATTTGAAAATTTTTGTTAGTTGGAGGAGAACTTTGTAAATTAATTGATTTGAGTACTGACAGTATATTGAGTAACATTGTCTAATAGTTCTAATGAGAATTGTCAGGGGATGTTATAGGGATAGTATCTTTCTTAGATGCAGATTTACCGGAAGAGGGGAGAGATCACATCCACCCTCTGTTTATCAAAGTCGAAGTCAAAGAAAAAAGGACCCCATGTGTAATGGTTGATGATGGGTCCGCCATAAATGTTTGCCCACTTAAAATTTTACCAAAGCTAGCTATGTCAACAAGAGATCTAAGCCCAACTGAGATAACCATTAGAGCTTATGACAATGCCAAGAGGCATGCCGAAGGGACATTCAAAGCCAGTGTAAAGTTTGGTCCAATTGAATCTATAGTAGAATTTGTGATTTTGGTCATACCTGTTACTTCATCAAACGATCAAGTTCCCTAACGGAGATGAGACGGTGGTCATCAAGGCCAAGGATAATGGGGTTGTTAATGCTCTAATGATTGGGAGGCCTCTCAATGGTTTCCAAGTAGCTGCAATTTTTGATGATGAAGAAATGGACTCCAAGGTTTTGAACATGATGAAGAACATGAGCTATCTTCCTGGTGCTGGTCTTGGAAAGGGCAAGGCCGGTGTGACAAAGCTTCCAGATTTCAAGACTCAAACTTTCAAGAAAGGGTTAAGGTATGAAGAAGCTAGCAAAGATGTTCATCCAAAGAAGAATGAGAAGATGAGCTTCCCATCACTTGAAGAGATCTTTGTCAAAGCTCCAGACATGGGACCACTCCAAGGAAAGCCCGAGCCAATCATGTTCATGGGAAGGTTTATCTCGAATTTTAAAATTTTTGTTGATGTTGCTGAGTTAGTAGAAAAAGTAAAGAAAGAGCTCACCCTGCTAGCCAACAAAGAGCCCAATTCGGAAGGAAAAAAGGAAGTTGTCCTGAAAGCTGAGAAGATTCCAGAGGAGATTGCTGCCCCAGTTGAAGAAAAATTTGAAGATGTCCAGCTTTATGATTTTGAGAACAATGACAATGATTTTAATTTTGATTTTAATTTATCTGCTTTGTATGAGGATGATGATGTTTTCTTTTCCAAAATGAATGCAATATAGTTTGATTTTGCTTACTTGTGTGATGTTTCTCCTAATAGTTGCATACATTCAAATAGTGGTTACATGAGCATCTTTAATATTAACTCTGTCGATACACAATCATTAAATTTGGGAACAACCGAAAATCCTAAAAACATTAGCATAGCATCCAACCTTACTCCTGATAAGAGAGAGAGATTTGAAAAAATATTTAAAAAATATGAAGAAGTGTTTGCTTGGTCTTATGAGGATATGCCTAGAATAGATCGATACATAGCCGGACATCTGATTTCTACTTATACTCGCATGAAACTTATCAAACAAAAGCTTAAGCGGTTAAGACCTGAATGGGCTAAATTGGTTAAAGAAGAGGTCACTAAACAAATATAAGTAAAGTTCCTTGAAGTGATAGATTATCCAGATTGGCAAGCCAACATAGTACCCGTGCCAAAGAAAGATGGAAGAATTAGGGTCCGTGTGGACTATAGAGACTTAAACAAGGCTTCCCCTAAAGATGATTTTCCTTTACCCCATATAGATGTCCTCATTGATAGTGCAGCCTCTAGCGTGCTACACTCGTTTGTAGATGGATTTTCTGGATACAACCAAGTGTTAATGGCCCAAGAGGATAAAGCCAAAACTGTCTTTATTACTACATGGGGTATATTTTGTCATAAGGTGATGCCGTTTGGATTAAAGAATGCTGGAGCAACCTACCAAAGGATGGCCACCACATTATTTAATGATATGATGCACAAAGAAGTCGAAGTGTAAGTTGATGGTATGATGGTGAAGTCAGATACAAGGGAACAACTCTTCCAAAACTTAGAATTATTCTTCGAAAGAGCAGTGACATAGAAGATAAGATTAAACCCAAAGAAGTGTGTGATTGGGGTTACCTTAGGCAAATTGTTGGGATATGTGATTGGTCCAAATGGCATTGAGATTGACCCTGACAAGGTTAAGGCGATCAGGGATATGCCAGCCTTTAAGACGAAGAGAGAAGTTTGGGGGTTCATTAGTAGATTGCAGTACATTAGCAGGTTTATAGCAAAGCTCACCACAATCTGTGAACCTATCTTCAAATTGCTTAAAAAGAATCAGCCAGTCATGTGGAACGAAGAGTGTCAAAAGGCTTTTGAGCACGTAAAGGAGTATTTGCTAAATCCACCTGTTTTGAAACCACCCAAACCCGATAAACCCTTGTTACTATACTTATCAGTAGAAGAAGAGTCAATAGGAGCCATGCTAGCCCAAGCAGATGAGTCAAGGATTGAGCACACAGTCTACTATTTGAGTAGAAAGCTCCTACCTTATGAAATTAAGTATAGTATCATTGAAAAGACCTGTATAGTTATGGTTTGGTCTTTTAAGAAGTTGCGGCATTACTTTCAATCTTATAGTGTATAAGCAATTTCCAGGTTGGATCCGGTGAAGTACTTAAGGGAGACACCCTCTTTGTCGGAAAGTATGGATGATGGTTGATAATATTGGAAGAATTTGAAATTGAGTATGTAACCAGGAAAATAATCAAAGGCAAAGCAGTGGCAGAATTCCAGGCCCGACAACCATTATCGGATAGCAAAGAAGTAGTCTTGGAATTTCCTAATGAACATTTAGAGGCCATAGAAGTACAAAGATGGAAAATGTATTTTGACGGAGCAATGAATAGGAAAGGAGCAGGTTTGGGAGTCATACTAGAATCGCCCGAAGGGGAGCTTATCCCTTTAGCCAAGAATTTGAAGTTCAGGGCGACCAATGATATGGTGGAGTATGAAGCATGTATCTTTGGTTTGGAAACCCTGATGATTATGAAGGTGGATAAGGTGCAAGTCTTTGGCGATTCATTGCTAGTAGTATCCCAAGTAAATGGAGAGTGGGAGTTAAAAGAAGAGAAACTAAAACCATACCACCATTACTTGACCATGATGAAGAAAAACTTTTAGGAGTGCAGGTTTATACACCTACCAAGAAAAGAAAACCAGATGGCTGATGCACTAGCCACATTGGCTTTGGTATGGGAAAATCCTATCAATTTATTCCTTAAGCCTCTAATTTAAACCAGTTCATCAACTCCTTCCTATGAATATGAGACAATCTGGAAACTGATACAGACCATGATGCACGGTATGACACTATAAGACAATTTTTGAAAGAGAAGGAATACCCATTGGGGGCAACAAAGAAAGAAAGAAGAGCCATAAGGCGGTGGTCCTTACAATACATCACCTTTCATGAAGAGTTGTATTGAAGATGGCCTGATGGGGTGCACTTGAGATGCTTGAGGAAGCCTGAAGTGGAGCATATCATGTCAAAAATACACGCAGGAAGTTGCGGTCCACACATTAGTGGTTTATCCCAAGTTAAAAAGATAATTTGACAAGGTTACTATTGGTTGACCATGAAGAGAGATCGTATTGAGTTTATGAAGAAGTGCCAGCAATGTTAGATGTATGGTAATTTGAATCACATGCCTCCTGAAGAATTGCATTCTATGTCTTCACCCTGGCCCTTCATAACTTGGGGGATTGACATTATGGGAGAGATACATTCGACAGCCTCAAACGATCACCGTTTCATCGTAGTAGCAGTAGATTATTTTTCAAAATGGGTCGAAGTTAAATCTTACAACAAAGTGGGGGCAAGACAAATGGCTAGATTTATTGAAAAGAATCTTATCTACAGGTATGTGGTCCCACACAATGTGATATCAGACAATGGGGTACAGTTTCAAGGTGTAGTTAAGGACTTATTCTCTAAATACCAAATCCATCATTACCGATCCTCCCCTTATAGACCAAAGGCCAATGGTGCAGTGGAAGCAACCAATAAGACAATTAAGCAGATCCTATCCAAGATGACCAAGACATATAGATATTGGTCAGAGATGCTTCCTTTTGCTTTGTGGGGATACAGAATAAGTGTGCGAACACCGACTGAAAATGACATTATTCTCTTTGGTTTACGGGATGGAAGCAGTATTGCCAATTGAAATTGAGATCAAGTCATTGAGAGTGGTCTTGGAAGCTAAACTGCCTGAGACAGAGTGGGTAGTAATCAGATATGCACAGTTAGCCTTACTAGAGGAGAGAAGGTTAAAAGCACTATATCATCATCAACTGTATCAAAGGAAGATAGCTCAGGCTTACAATAGAAGGGTTAAGATTAGAAAACTCAGAGTCAGTGATTTAGTATTGAAACAATGTAAGCCTAATGTATCTAATCCAAGAGGGAAATTTAAGCCTAGCTGGGAAGGACCATATGTTGTGAAATAAGTCATAAACAAGGGTGCAGTCAAGTTATCAGACATGGATGGGAATGAGTTTAGTGAGCCAGTGAACATTGACAAGTTGAAGAGGTTTTATATATATATAAAAAGAGAGCTCGCTAGGTTAAAAACCCAAAAGGGTGGCCTAGGCAAAAGTTAGAGTAGTCCGCTAGTTCTGAAAACCCAAAAGGGCGGGCTAGGCAATAATTAGGGCTAAGCGAGAGAAAATCGTCAATTAGAAATCCCAAAAGGGCTAGTTGGCAACATGAGTAATCTTATGTATGATGGCTTTATGTTTGGTTGTTCCCTAATTTAATAAAATAGAATTAATATTAAAATTTTCCATGTGCACTGTTTTAAGTATTTGACCAGATATGGATAAAATAAATAAACACAATAGCAAAAGGTGATGACAAATTATGAGAGGAAAAGAAATGTCTCTTATTATTGTTTTCATTATTTTTATATCCTAACAATATTTTTTCTAAAGAAAGTGATAAATATAAAATCTATGGCAGACGATAAGTATAGCGTACAGGCCAGCTTTGCTTCAGCTAATCCAATTAGGCTTCAGTCAAACAAGGCATGTCCAAATCAGGAGTAAAATCAAAATCTTGAGGTTCAGCTCCATATTAACAATCAAGATGGTGAGGATCATAGCAAGTACCTCGATGAAGAGTAGCAAGAGGAACATACATCAAATACGTCCAAATGGTGATATGAGAAATCTTTCACCAGGGTACTAACCAACGGATATTCACTTCAACACGTGAGTGGATCTAATCATTCTAGTCGGCATATGAAGAAGCAGGGTGGAGTAGTTTCCTAGCAGAGTGATGTCATGGCAGATATCTAAAAAAATCCATAGATGAAATGTCGATCAAGCAAGACGCTCCTGAAGCCAAATCTGTAAACACAAGAAAAAAATTAAAAAAAATAAAAAGAGAGAGAGGCCTGTTAGGTCAAAAATCCGCAAGGATGGCTTAAGCAAAAATTAGGGCGGCTCGCTAGTTCTGAAAACCCACAAGGGAGGACTAGGCAAAAATTATAACAATATTAAAAAAAAAAGGCCCGCTAGGTCAAAATTCCTCAAGGACGGCCTAGGAAAAAATTAGGGGTGCTCGCTAGTTTTGAAAACTCGCAAGGGCGAACTAGGCAAAAATTAGTGCAATAAAAAAATAAAATAATAAAAATAAAAATAAAAGGGCCTAAATTGAAAATTCAAAAGGGCAATTTAGATAATTACCTAAAGCAATAATGGACTCCCAGTCAATCTCCTTGAGAATCCTGATTTAAGTTTGTCCAGTCCAACTAAAGTCTCAGCTATGATCACGGGTATCGGCGACAAGCCTCCTTTCATTTGGTCCATGATAACCAATACTAGTGGATCAATATCGCAATCAGAAGGAACAAGTAAGAGTTAGTCAAGAAAGCATAGACAAAGCATACATCCCCATGCCTTAGTAGGAGACAAGTAAGAAATGTAAAAGTTAATCAAGGGACCAAGCAGAATTTTCTCACCTCTCATCAACTGTAGAACTTTGGGCTTTGAAATTTGAAACAACATTTGCATCTTTTGTTGAGTCTTGGAAATCAATATAGGTAATGCCATTGGTTGATTGCTTGGATAACCAAGGATGGCCTCAAACTCTTCAATCATGGGACATATCTCAAAGTCATTTATCATAAAAGTCCTAGAATTCACATTCCAAAAAGAAACCATGGCATGTAAAAAAGAATGGTCCAATTTAATATTTTGAAAACACTTCAAAGTATTAATGTTAGACCAAGATATTTGTTCCCAGTGAATGGCACTCATTTTTTTTAAATAGACCTTTTATTTTCTTCAAATTGAGTTCGGCCATTGTTGACAATTGAAGGGAAATTAGAATTGTTAAAAGGAATTTTGATGCTGAAGTTGAAAATTCGTGGAAAATTTCCTGGCTTTTGTATGAGGTCATAGAAGGGAAAGAAGATTTATATAGGATGATTAGCCATACCAAAGTTTACAAGGAATGATTTGAGACCGAGACACGCAAGGATAGGAAATTAGAGACGAAATGGTTTTGAGATGCCGCGTTGCCTTCTGTTTTGTAAATTAGTGCTACTATAGAATTCTGAATTATTATAGCGTAGAAATAATAATAATGATAATACCAACAAAAAAATATTTAAAAGTAAAAGTTGCAGTAAAAGTGAAAATTATAATTATCATTATTATTATTAATAGTAATACAATATTTTCTCAATTAGTACAATAATGATAGATCACTGAGAAGGAGGTGGTGGATCATGATCAAATAAAGCCCTAAAGAAGTCATCACCTATTGAAGGAGGAGGCATATTATCTATCCCAAGTCCACCCAAAGCAGGAGCACCTGAACCTCTATTACCTTGGAATTCAAATCTGTAACGATCCTCATCCGATGTAGACGAAAGAATCTCATGGTCATCAGTTTGGGGTCCCCTAGATGACGAAGCACCAGGATCTCTCATCCCCTGAAACCAAAAGTCTCAAAGGTCTTGCTCTGACTGATGATACAATTTTTCAAAATGGACAACCTGTTGACGACTAGCAGCTAACTCTTCTTAAAGTTTCTTATGTTGTTCCTCAAGCATCCGCTGTGAGCCTGAAAGAAAAGGGGAAAGAGCATACATAATCATGCATACATGTCGCATAAATCATCATGGAACAGGATAACCTACCAGGTAATTCATATCAACACCCTGTGGATGAGATGGCATCTCTGGTTGATTAGAATGAACAAATGGAGGAGCGGCAGAGGATGGTCCAGCCTCATGACCAAACGAGCCAGTAGCCTACAATAATCATTGAAACAGTCAAAACATGTTAAGAAAGAAGTAATTGCAATGGAAAAATGGTAAAAGTTTACATGAGAGGTGTTAGCCCCGGGATGCGGGACGGACCCTCCTCCCTCTTCGTGATGCTCCTCTTCGTCGCTATCCTCCTTTTCTTTAGGAATTTCCTAGATGCCAACAAGAGATACATCAAAGTTTAAGAGTCCTACTCGAATAAACTGGGTATATGATGCACCTGGTGGATAGAGAAAGGTTTCAACAGCATAACCATGCCGAGCCAACCACCATGCATTCTCCGGCGTTGATGCGATATTTAAAGTATAGTCCATCAATTCATAGGGATTCTCCATCGCTTGGGACCAAGGAACCACTCATACACTCTCTCTCCGAGAAACTAGCCACTAGACACAAGGCCAGCAATGACTCGGCAAGTATGCTGAAAAGGCAATGTGGCATTCATGGAAGAAGTCCAGTTCATCTGCTCTTCCATGTTCTACCAAGCCAAATTGACCTACAAAATTACAAAAGGTATATCGGCTTTTTACATAAATTTTAAAGTATACTAATACTATTTTACCTAGCCCCAGGTTAAGCAACCCAAGAGATAATGCTGGGTGTGCACATAGTGAGAGCCAGGAACTGCTACATGATCTGACAACCAAAAATTCAATCTCGGATACCAACTCTCTCTCTGGAAATGCCAGGCACCCTCACAAGATTATGCTCATATGCCCATACCTACAATAACAATGAAAATCAAATTCATGCAAGTATAAGAATAGAATTGACATTGGTGGAAGAAGAGTACCTCGACAACCACCATGAAACCAACGAAATACTTCTTATTCCTACAAATCTTATCTAGTCCATGATAGAGATAGGCAAGGCTAGCTTCACCCCAGCCGTAAAGCGATACTATACTCATATCAGTAAGGGCCCTCAACACCGATAAATGGATGGCAGATTCGGTGCTGCATAAAATGGTCGACCCGAGCAAATACAGTAAAAATCCTTGAGCATATTGTTTGGTTATTTTCCTACTAACCCATCCTTTGTAGTTCATCCAATAACTCTAAATCGGCTCAATTTTTATCTTAAAGGGCTCTTTTAATGATGATTCCATACAAATTAACTGTTGGACTTCTTCGCATGTCATAATATCATTGGTAAGAGGGACCAGAAGGCCATAGTACCGGATACCAGTTATGGTTGTATAATTGACTAGGCCAATGGTCATCTCTCATACAGGTAGATGAAAAGTATGGGTCATGTCCATCCACCACTCTGACAATGCTTGAACTACACTCCTGTCTATCAGACACTCCTCAGATGGTAATTGCAAGATAAAGCTTTCAAAACTATAATCTCAGACAGTCCGTTTTACTAGAGAGGGTGCTACATCATATCATTGTCGGGCTTTATAGACATATCCTCCACCCCCGAATAACACAGTGATCGCGCTAACACGGAGTCAGGTGAGTTAACACGAGGTAAGTATATCATCATACCAATACCACTGTTTCAGAGACTAAATTTATTCATTATGTTCTATTTTAATCTATCTATTTATTTGTTTATTAAATTCCTAAAAATAGTCCACTAATTAATTTATTTTTCCTAATCTTTATTAAAAAAAACCAAAAATGAGATAATAAAATAATAAATACATATTTGTGCTATTAAAATATTAAGTTGCATTGTTACCTTCATTTTTTTACTTGAACTGTGATGAAGTTGCATCCCAGCTAATAGACTTACAGTTCCAATTTCATGTCGTCGAATAAATTCCAATAACTCAACATTGGATCATTTTTTGGCTAACAAGGGCCTCATTTTTTTTACTTTGGCAATTAAACTGAATTCAAAGTATGCTTAAGTAAAATTAAGTTGACTAAAGTGATTTACTCCCTGTAAACCCTTAAATTTGTGTCGTTTAAATTTAAGGAGTTTATCTTGGTCCGTTATAATTTTAAAGGCCTAAACCTAATTTTAAAGGTTGAAATTAAACTTGTCCAATTTTATAAATCTTATATTAAAATTATGAAAAAAGTTATGCTTGAAAATTTAATAAATTTGGATCAATTTAAGTCGAGTTGGTTCAAATCAATGTTAGCCATGGCTCATATCGATTTGGGCATCCCAAATGCCTAAATCAATATGAGGCAAAATCGATATGAGGCAAGCCTCATATCGATTTCAGCCTCTCAAATTGACTAATTTGAGTTTTAAAAAAATTTTGATGGGGCAATTTAATTTCCTAATTAACCTATAATTCGTTTAAAACTCGGATTATGCAATTTAGACTTAAGGGTTAAGTGATGGTTTTTGCCTATAAATATATGATTAAAGGCAGAGAGGAAGGATTAGCAACAACAATTAATCAACAAGTAACAAAAAAGATCAAAAAACCCTAGCAACACTACCAAGAGGAAGAAAAGAGTCACAGGAACAAAACACCCAAAAGGCAGTAACACACTGTCTTTGATCTTGCTCAGCCAGAATCTCAAATTGGTTCAGACAGTAGCTTGGATCATCGTAATTTGGTAGAGCCTTCAAATGTAGTGTAGACCCTTAATTTTTAATCAGTCCAGTCCAAAGATTTTAAAACAGTCTTAAATAATTTTTTGTGGAATATATTTTTAATTTTAATATTTATTATTTATTTTATTTTATTTTACTTACTATTTATTTATATTATTTTTTATTTTTTATTTATTTTATTTCTAAATAATAATAATAATATATAAATAATAAATAATAAATAAAAATAAATAAAAATCGGCGATGAAGTGGCCACAAGCCAATTTGCCGCAACCAAAACTTGCGGCAAGTTTTGCTTGCGGCGAATTGGCTGAGGGCCAATTTTTGCCGTAAGCAAAACTTGCAACAAAAATGCACGCAGCCCGTACCTAGCCAGCAGTGCCCCATAGCAAGTTTTTGCCAGCGCAGTCTCGCACACCAGTAGCCTAGCCCGCGCGAAGTTTTTTTGAAAATCTATTTTACTTGATTTTTTATTTTATTTCCAAAACAGTTTTTATTTTCTTAATTAATTAGTATTAGATTTTTATTTTTTCTTATAAATACCACATTAAAGACACAAAGTTGAGGGGATTAGACTTTTGGGATTGGGACTTGTGGAATTTTATTCAAGAACTATTCGAATTCTTTTTGGCAGTTTATTTACAATCTCAAGCTTGAAGGATCAAGAGGCAGCAAACAACTTACAATCCATCAAAGGCAGCATCCACTGTCTTTGTTACTGTTCAACCAAAATTCAAAATTGTGGTGGAATTAATAACGGAGGTTTGAATTTCTATTTACTTGTTTATGTTTACAGTATGCCTCATCATTCAATTAGATCAATTATTTAAACATACAATAGATGATGTTTTGGTTAGGCACATTGATCAATTGTTTTACTTACCATCTAAACTCTATTTAAAACCCTAAAAAGTATTTTTTCAAAACCCTAATACCTTAATACTTGTAAAACTAATTTTTGAAATATAAAATCCTAATTACACTTTTCTAAAACCACAAAACAATAATATGTTTTCTTAAAACCCTAACCAAATCTATTTTTTTTTTAGATTCACAGTAGCCTATTCTTTCCAAATACCTAACTTAAAATCCTATTTCATGATCTTTAATCTTATTTATTTAAACCTTAAATTTTAAATATTATTTTCATACAACTTTTGAAATCCTAAATCCAAAACATCCATTCTTTAGATTCAAACCCTAATTTATTTCAAACCTAATCTCTAATTCAAACATCCAGTAGCCATATTATTTCTTTATATTAAATGTTTCTCAATTAATTAATCTGGTATATACAAAACCCTAATTGTTAAATATAAAACCTAAGAAACCCTAATTGATGCATAAACCCTAAATTTATATACTTACTATTTTATTTAAATTAGATGAATGTTTATTATATATTTTGATTGATGTTTGACGTCTTTGATGAATAATTTATTTATAATGAATGGTTGGTTATTTTTATTGATTTGCTTTGGTTTTAAAATATTGTAAGAGGTATGTTTCCGTGTTTTGGGTACCTCATATCGCGAACATCATGTAATTTAGCTTATTTTAAAGTTTTAGATCAAAGTAAAGGATACATTTTCACCTTTCATTGGGTGTCCTATTTAGTTTTAGATATTATATGATGTACGAACAAGTTTCCATCCTCGGATAAGTGTCCATTTATTTGTTTTATTTGGACATTGTTGTGGTTTTAATAAAGTATTTACTTATTCTTATGATTGCATGTAGTATATATAATATTATTATATTTAAGAATTTATAATATTAAAACCTGCAAAGGAGTTCGGTTCTAACGAGCTGGGCATTATGGGGGTACTGGGTCATTTCTCACCTTCCCCGCACATACCCAACTTTTTGAACCCATTAGGGGGTTGGAGATTCCTTAGGAATCCAGTCATCCACCCCTTTCTTTTTCCTAGCCTGTCCGGGTGGCGACTCCATTTTCTTCGGGCTTAGGCCCCGAGCCAAAACAGTGCCGAAGTCGCAAGAACCATTCCACAGGAGTGGGGGTAAAAATCTCCGCTCACATGTAGGTTTTATTCTTAAATTCAATTCGTTTAATAATACTATGAAGTTCATGCTTTTTGTGGTCTTGATTGAAAATGTTCAATGAGGCTTTATTTAATATTACAATCAATTTATAATTATTAAACACGTCTGGTAGCCATGTTCCATGCAGTTATTTATCAAGAATCCATGTTAAAGTGGCCTTAAAGATTTTATAATAATCATATTTTAATAAAACTCTAAATCAATTTTCTAAATAACAAAAATACCAAAACCCTAATATCCAGTAAACCTAAAACTCTTATTCCAAAACTCTAACCTAAACCCTAATCTAAACCCTAATCTAGAACCCTAATTTCCTAAACCTTAACCTTGAAACCAAAATTCCAAATCCTCAATTGATAAATTAAAAAACCAAATCCTATTTTTTAAATGCCCAGAACCTTAGTTTTCTAAATCCTAAAACCCTAAATTCACCCAATAGTTATAACCTTAGTTCCTTCTAATCCTCAATATGTTAAACCAAAACCCTAATTTTTAAAAGATGTTAACCCTAAATTTATATATTTGAAGCGTAATTTAAATATTAAAAACTAGATTAAATTATTTTATGTTTATGATAATTGATTTATTAATGTTTTTATTTGTCATGGATGATTTATTTTATTTTTTCTTATGGAGAGTGTTTGAATGGTTTAAATTTTATTTAGTTAATTATTTTGTGCTTAAAAGATGTAAGAGGTATGTTTTCAGTTTGTGGATACCTCATTAGTTAAGTTTAATATAATTTTATTTGCTTTATGTTTTGGTTTAATATAAAGAGCATATTTCCACCCAATAGTGGGTGTCCTATTTTATTTAATTTTGGGACATTGCACAATTGTTGTAAATGTATGTTTCCATCCTAGAATGGGTGCCTATTTTGATTGATTTATTTTAATAAAGGTGATGGATGATTATTTATTTTGATAATTGTATGTAATATGGGTGATATTTCAATAAGTTAAGAATTTAATAATATTTAGATCTGAAAAGAAAGCTGGTTCTAATGAACCGGGCGTTATGGGGGTGCTGGGTCATTTTCACTTTTTCCATACGTACCCAACTTTGTGAACCCATTAGGAGGTTGGAAATTCCTTAGGAATGAGTTATCCACCCCTTTCTATTTTTTCGACCAGTCTAGGTGGCAACTCTATTTTCTCTGGGTTTAGGCTTATATTCTCTAAGGCTCTGAGTCTAAAAGTGCCGAAGTTGCAAGAACCATTTCACATAGGAGTGGGGGCAAAAATTCCAACTCACGGTGGTGACTCCATTGGGGATAAGAGAAGTTGATTCCGTTGGTCTTTATATTATTTTATTCTTTCTTATTATGATATTATCCATTGCATCTTATAGATAGCATTGTATGCGTGAGTTAGGATACCCGTATTACCCGTGTTGTGTTATGTAAGGGATACCATACTTTCACTCAAGGTATGGAGATCAAGCATGGCATAACCACTCACAGCCTTATACCTTTTGATATATACTAGCTATGGGAGCCCAAAGCTTTTCAGCCCAAAGTCTAGAGCTCATGTAATTGGCCTAAATACTTTCCTTAGTTTTTAACCCAAATGCATGTTGTTTGACTATGATGGATATATCTTGGTTTGAACCATGACTTATTTGGTTTGTTCTTTGTCTAATATGACCTACCTATGTTGTAAGCTCAAAATAGTTTTATTCCTTTAAGCCTAAAAACCAATATTATTTTTAAAACTTTTCAAGATGGTCTTTGGACATAAAACCTTTTAAAGATGGGTCAAAAATTCTTCTACTTCATGGCCCAAATACAAAGCCCCAAAATCTATTTTTTCTAAAATCCTTTTTACAAATGGGCTTTGAAATAAAATTATTTTTCATTTCATCTAAATTACAACTTTTATTAAATGAGGTTATAACTATTTAGGTCAATTATGGAATACCAAAAATCAATTATGGGCCTAATTAATACCAAGATTTATACCCTGGCTTAGACTATGAAGAGCCAACTGGCTACACTTTTGGGGAACACTGCTGAGATATCTGCTAGTACTAAGAAGAAGGAGGACAAAGGAAAGGCTAAGGTTGGCGAGGTAGACTTTGATGATAACAAGGTAGTTGTTGATGATGATGATGATTGGGCTCAATACTTCCAAGATCCTCAAGATAAGAAGAAAGAGCCAAAGATTGTGGAGAAAGCAACGGTGGAAAAGACCAAAACATCCGATGTGGAGAAGATGACTACTGATTTAGAGAAGAAATTTAAAAAGAAGCTGAAAGTTGATGAGATGTCAAAAGTAGACAAGCTGTTCAAACAAGATGATGAGGTCCCTTACAAGTTCAAGATTCCTTCCTTCACTAGGTACAATGGTATAGGAAATCCTCACTTGCATGTTAAGCAGTACATCACTGTCATGCAGTCTGCCAGAGCTTTTAAGGCTCAAACTCTAAGGTATTCCATGCTCTCATTGGATCCTATTGTGCAAAATTGGTTTAATACCTTGGAAAAAAGTACCTAAAAGATTGGGATATGATGTACAAAGCCTTTATTTAGCAATATGGGTACAATGTCAAACTGGAAGTGACCCTGATGGAGGTGGAAACTATCAAACAAAAGTAGAATGGGAATTTTGTTGATTATGTGAAAAGGTAGAGAAGTAAAGCTGCTCTTCTCAAAAAGAGGCCCAATGAGTCTAACCAAATCAGAATGATAGTGAGAGGTTTCCTACCTAACCTTCATGAGAGACTGTCTTATACTCTTATCAGAGATTTCAAAGATCTGCTCCAAGCTGGCTTGCAAATAGAAGAGTGGGAATGAGAGAAGAATCACTTTTCTAGAAGGAGGAATGAAAGAGGGAACTACCAATATGGCAGTTAGAGTGCACAAAAAGAAATGGATGTCAATACAACTACTGGACAATGAAATAAAAGGCAATTTTTGGAGTTAAGGAAACCCTATCTTGGGTTTTTAACAAGTTGCAGAAAAAAGGGCTATTACAACTATTGGCTCCTCGACTACTATATGATCCTCTACCATCAAACTTTGATGCCAAGACCTTCTGTCAATTCCATCAAATGCAAGGGCATGATATAAATAAATATGCTCGATTAAGGCATGAGATCAATAATTTGATTAACAGTGGAAAATTTCCTGAGCCTAGTAAGCCTAACACCAAGAATAATCCATTACCTAAGTTTGGAAGAATGCCACCACCAGCAATGTTCATGATAGAATGAGGATTGATAGAAAGTTCTATCTTGACATCTTTTCAAGATGTAGATGGAGGAATTGTGGATGAGGAGGTGATGACCATTGCCCCTGACATGTCCAAATAGATGAAGCACCATTAGTTATAATTCAACAAACTTCCTTAGGCTTAAGTGTTACTTATTTTATTTCTGCTTTCTTTAATATTTTTGGAACAATTATATTTTTTAAATTAAGATTGTTTGAATAAATTACTTTTTATTAAATTTATGTGGGTCTTTATTCATTTTGATGATCAACCAATGATGAATCTAGCTCGATGTTCATAAATTAGTGCATCCATGCATCATGGTTCGAATGACTTTCCTAGGTGAGGGAATTATTCTATAGCATAGAGTTGTGTATGCTTACTTAGAGGGGGCTCCTGCATAATGACCATTGTCTAGGTCCTAGTAAATCTTAGAACATGCTTTGACAAACTTTTGAGGAAAAATTGAACCCTGCTTATTTAAGGGAGAGATGATTTAAGCATTATTTGGTTAGCCAACAACTATTATCTGCCCTATTAACATTAATTTCTAGTTTGTCCCTTTGAGCCTTCATAAGATTTTAGCTTGCTTTTTATTGACTTGTAAACCCTGATAACCTACCCTGAGATGTTGTGATACTTATGACAAATTTGATGATCACTAAGGGAAAGAAGCAAGAAGATCAAAGAAAGGAATGCATAGTCAAGATCATAAGGATAGTTGAAGTTCTCAAGACCATAAGGATAGTTGGAGTTCACCTGATACTAGACCTAATATCTCCAATTTATTAAGATAACATTAGGGCAACAAATGATTTATCCTTGTTGAAGCAAACTCACTCTACTTCACTCATATATAGTCAAAAGCACATAATGGTGTAGCCAAGACAACTTTCTTAGACCTAAAAAAAAGCAAAATAAAGAGGCAAAAAACAAAAACAAAAAAATAAAAAAAAATAAGAAAAAGAAAAAAGAAGAAAAGAAAAAGAAAAAGAGGAAGAGAAAAAAAGGAAAAGAAAATAAAACCCAAAAGGTGGTTCTGAAAGCCAACTAATTTCTTTTTACCTAAAGTAAGCAGAAGACTTCCATGTAGTTTACGAGGATGAATTGACTTGAATTGGTCCAACACAGCCAAAGATTCAAATACATAAGGGAAATACCATCTTTCATTTTATCCAACATAGCTTCAGATTCACAATCTTGAAAGTCTTAGACTTGATATTCTAAAAGGGAAAAGGATGGAAAGATACAGTAAGAAAAAGGGTGGTCTAAAGATCAAGATAATACTGATTGAATTCAGAATTCTACCAAGAGGATGGAAGGACATTCAAGCTTTGTATTTTCATGAAGTCGGAAGATAAAAGTGATGCCTAGAAGGTGAAAATGGAACCTCTAACAGTAGACAAATTCTAACAAGAGTTTATAGTGTGAAGGTTTGCAAGTAGTGTCACATCAAGCTCTAATCTAAAAAAGGCCTTCATTAACCCCATGTCCCTTATAGACCCTATTTCAAGCCTATTAAAGACCTATTGATCTCTTTTGGTAGGTAGAGTCTATTAGTGGAGATTCTTTGAATAAGCATGTATATGAGATAGTCAATATTTAAATTCAGTGAGACCTTTGGCCAAGCAATGTGCATGTGCCTATCTGAAGTGCAACAGTTCTTGCTTAAATGGAAATGATTTTTGAGTTTAGTACGGTTAGGGTTGTCATGTTATAGATATATTAATTTGAAAAATCGAGTCCTGAAGGACAATGACACTGATTTGACAAAGCCAAAATATTATTTTAAGATCTAAAAAAAATTTTATAATACAAAGCCTTCAAATAAAGGGATTTATGTTGCATTGTCAAGCTTCAAAGGACATAATGGGCAAAAAGAGGGCTAATGAAAGGATCACCTATAAGGTCATATCATGAAGAAGTTACCAACCAAATGGATGTCTCTCATGTCTCTACCTCGCTGGGGCCCCCATTACTCATAATTTGTACTTCTAGAAGATAAAAGCCATAGATGTAAAGTCTTATGATGTTCTAATGTGAAATCTGAATGAGCATCTGAAATGAATCAATAGGAGCACTTTAGTTAATCACCTTAGTCTGTGAGTTAATGGAACCACTATCAGTATCATCCATGCACATCATGCATATATAAATATATCGCACTGCATTCTTTGTCTTACGTTGTCTATTCTTTTTCAAAGTAAACAACAGATACTTTATAAAGCAAATATGAAGCAGATATGGAATCAGGGGGCATGGAGGGCCCATTTCTTGAGGAAGATTTAGTCACTTTATAAAAATGGAGATGCATGCTTGTACAAAGAACTAAACAATACACCAACATCAATCAGAGCCTGCATTAAAACAATCATTGGTTTGAGCCTACACAGGGGGCAAATTTTCTCCTTTCAATTTTTGAGTTTATGCGTGTACAAAACATTTTTAGACTCACATTCAATATTTTGTCACACAGGGGGGTAAAGAGAGAATATGAGGACTAGCTAAAAAATAGCTGAATTTTTTACAAAAAAAAAAGGATGAACAAAAAGAATAAAACAAGAAGAAAGTAAGAACCCTAAAAGAATGAAGATGCAAAAGACAAAAGATTAATCCTGCTAGAAGATTTGAAGTCAATGTAGGAAAAATATCCAAGGATGAAGATCCATTTTGAAGGGTGAAGACCCACAATCCATTGAAGAATGGAACAACTAGCTAGAAGAAAGTCAAAATTCCCAGATAATAGAAGGTCAGCATAATCCGTTGAAGAATGGAACAAGTGGCTAGAAAAAATTCAAAACCCTCAATTGATAGAAGGTCAGTCCAGCTAGAAGTGCTAAAATTATTTGGCTAGAAGAAAGCCAGAACTCTCAACTGATAGAAGGTCAGTTCAATCTAGTTTTATGTCGAGAACCCAAATTCAGCTTCAGGTCGAGAACTCAAATGTAGTCTTGAGTCGAGAACCCAAATCTAGCATTGGGTCAAGAACCCAAATCTAGCATCGGGTCGAGTACCCAAACCAAATCCAGCATCGGGTTGAGTACCCAAACCAAATCTAACATCAGGTCGAGTGCCTAAATCAAATGCAGTCTTGGGTTAGTACCCAAATCAAATCCAATCTCGGGTCAAAAACCCAAATCCAGTCTTTGATCGAGAACCCAAATCTAGCCTCGGGTATAGTACCTAAATCCAGTCTCGGGTTGAGAATCTAAATCTAGTCTCAGGTCGAGAACCCAAATCCATTCTAGGGTCGAGAACCCAAATCTAGTCTCTGGCAAGAACCCAAAAACTATCTCGAATCCAGAACCCAAATAATTTTTGAATCCAGAACCCAAACCATCTTGAGTCCAGAATCCAAATCATTTTTTTAGTCTAAAACTCAATCCGGGTCTAGAACCCAAACCATCTCGGGTCCAGAACCCAAATCATATTTTAGTTTAGAACTCAATCTGGGTCCAGAGCCTAAACCATCTCGGGTCTAGACCCAATTTTTTTTTTAGTCCAAAACTCAATCCAGGTCCATAACACAAACCAACTCGGGTCCAAAACTCAATCCAACCTCGGGTCCAAAATCTATTTTTGTTCTAAAATAATTCAAAAGACATGTTGCTTTTTACTCTCTTCTATTGAAGTCTCAAATCGCTCAAGCAGAGGGAAAGCTGTAAACCCTTAAATTTGGGCCGGTTAAAATTTAAGGAGCTTATCTTGGTTTGTTATAATTTTAAAAGGACTAAACCTAATTTTAAAGATTGAAATTAAACTAGTTCGATTTTATAAATCCCATATTAAAATTATGAAAAAAGTTATGCCTGAAAAATTAATAATTTTGGATTAGTTTGAGTCGGGTTTGTTCAAATCAATGTAAGCCATGGCTCATATCGATTTGAGCATCCCAAATCGATATGAGGCCAACTCATATCGATTTGGGAGAGCCATATCGATATGAGGCCAACTCATATCGATATGACATATCAATTTGGGCATCCTAAATTGATATGAGGCCGGCCTCATGTCGATTTCAGCCTCTCAAATTGACTAATCTAATTTTTAAAAGAATTTTGACCAGGTAATTTAATTTCCTATTCAAGCTATAATTCATTTAAAACTCAAATTAAGCAATTTAGGCTTAAGGGTTAAGTGATGGTTTTTGCCTATAAATATGTGATTAAAGGCAGAGAGGAAGGATTAGCAGCAACAATCAATCAACAAGTAACAAAAAGATCAAAAAATAGCAACACTACCAAGAGGAAGAAAAGAGGCACAGGAACAAAACACCCCAAAGGCAGTAGCACACTGTCTTTGATATTGCTCAGCCAGAATCTTAAATTGGTGTAGGCAGTAGCTTGGATCAACGTAATTTAATGGAGCCTTCAAACACAAGTTTTGTTCTTAAATTCAATGAGTTTAATAATACTATGAAGTTTATGCTTTCTGTGGTCTTGATTAAAAATGTTCAATAAGGCTTTATTTGATATTGCAATCAATTTATATTTATTAAACACATCCAGTAGCCATGTTCCATGCAGTTATTTATCAAGAATCCATGTTAAAGTGACCTTAAAGATTTTACAATAATCATATTTTGATAAAACTCTAAATCAGTTTTCTAAATAACCAAAGCACCAAAACCCTAATATAGAGTAAACCTAAAACCCTTTTTCCAAAACTCTAACCTAAACCCTAATCCAAAGCCCTAATTTTCTAAACCTTAACCTTGAAACCAAAATTCCAAAACCTCAATTGCTAAATTAAAAAACCAAATCCTATTTTTTAAATGCCCAGAACCTTAGTTTTCTAAATCCTAAAACCCTAAATTCACCCAGTAGCTATAACCTTAGTCCCTTCTAATCCTCAATCAGTCAAACCAAAACCCCAATTTTTAAGAGATGTAAACCATAAATTTGTATATTTGATGCTTAATTTAAATATTAAAACCTAGATTCTTTTTTTTATGTTTATGATGAATGATTTATTAATGTTTTATTTGTTATTGATGATTTATTTTATTTTTGCTTATGGAGAGTATTTGAATGGTTTAAATTTCATTTAGTTAATTATTTAGTGCTTCAAAGATGTACGAGTTATGTTTCTAGTTTGTAGGTACCTCATTAGTTAAGTTTAACATAATTTTATTTACTTTAAGTTTTGGATTAATGTGAAGGGCATGTTTTCACTCAATGGTGGGTGTCCTATTTTATTTGGTTTTGGGACATTAGACAATTGTTGTAAAGGCATATTTTCATCTTTAGATGGGTACCTATTTTGATTGCTTTATTTTAATAAAGGTGATGGATGATTATTTATTTTTATAATTGCATGTAATATGGGAGATATTTTAATAAGTTAAGAATTTAATAATATTTAGACCTGAAAAGGAGGCCAGTTCAATGAACTGGGTATTATAGAGGTACTGGGTCATTCTCACCTTCCCCATACATACCTAACTTTCCAAACCCATTAGGTGGTTGGGGATTCCTTAGGAATTGAGTCATCCACCCCTTTCTATTTTTTCAGCCTGTTCGGGTGGTGATTCCTTTTTCTCCTGGTTTAGGCCTGTGTTCTCTAGGACTCCGAGCCTAACAGTGCTGAAGTTGCAAGAACCATTCCACATAGGAGTGGGAGTGAAAATCCCCGCTCATACTTCCCCTTAATAAGTGCTTTATGTTCAAGTGGTCTATTAAGGCAATTTCAAATTTATTTAATTTCAATTTACTTCTCCCCCTTTAATAAAGGCAAAAATAATTGAGAAAGGTAAACAAACACATTAAACAAAAGCATTCAATTCATTCAATTCATTAATCAAGCATAATAACAATATTCAATTCAAAACAAACACAAGTACAGTAGTGTGCACCTTCATGATTTTGCATCTCTAGAGTTTGCTTTTGCATACTAATTGAACTCACATTATGATTTCATCTCAAGTTTTAAAATGATGAAGGCAAATTAGGTTATCCCTTTAGCTTAAAAAGACCTCCCTTAATTATGAATTCCTTAGTGAGCCAAGTTGAGCCTTTGACCTTTTCTTGATTGATCAACACAATTCACAACTCAACTTTTTCTTATTATCATCATACCTGCATTAAGGAATGGAGTTTCTTATGATATGACAATAGGATGGTTTAATTCAAAAGTGTGGGGTAAGCAAGTAAAAAAAACAATAGTATTGTTTTAATAAGATGTAGGGCTGAAATGCATACTTTGCTCATTGTATTTGCTAAGAGTCGATTATTCTTTTCCTCTACATTGTAAGCTAGATGTTTCATGCAATTTTATATTTTATGTATATATATATATATATATATATTTAAAAAAAGAAGAAGTAAATAAAAAAAGAAAAAAAAGGAAAAGGAAAATAAAAGTGAAGATATATATATATATACAGATTGATATATTTTCTAGCATTAGAGGAATGTCGACTCATGTACTTTTCTTTTAGTGTGCAAGTATGTAAGATTATTAAGGGTTGGTGAAAATGCCATTTGAGGGAGTTATGAATTTTTGAGCAAGAGTATTGTCTAATTTAGATACTCCATTTCTTGATATTCCAGCTTAAATGTCTTTTCTCACACCTTCACCTTAGCCCCATTACATCCAAATAAAAGACCTTCGGATTATTTCTTGAGAAAATCAGTGAGGGAGATTGGATAATTAAGCAAGTTTATGGTAGTATGCAGTCATGAGTGGTTTGAGTGAGTTAACCTATGAAATCGAGTGAAACACTTAAAAAAATCTATATTAATGAATGAGTTAAAAAAATCTTGATCGAAGGAAATTGCAATTATTTATGGCTGAGTCTTAAAGGATTTCATATTATATGCTGGAATTATGTTAAGGTTGTTTGAGTTTTTAATTTATGTCATGTGAATTTGCTTGAGGACAAGCAAAGTTTTAAGTGTGGGGTAGTTGTTTTATTAGTTTTTGTCATAGAATTGTGTCTTATTTATTATGATAATTATTGTTTTCTTTAGGAATTTTATTAGTTTTAATATGTTTATTAAGTGTTTTCATTAATTTTGGTAGTTTTAATTTATTTAAGTGTTTATGTTATTTTTGTCCTAGTTTTTAGTGTGTGTTTGTGTGTTGTTAGTTAATGTTTATTTGATTCTGTTTTAAAGTGTGTTTCAAGTGATTGTGTTAGGTTAATATGCAAGGAACCATATTCAGGCAAAACCAAGGATCAAGAGAGGAAGGAAAACCAAGGAACCAAGAGGAAGAAAACAATGGACAGTAGCTGACACATGCAGAGGACACGGCCAAGCTTGTGGCCGTGTCCCATACCAAGCTAAGGAAGAAGACTAAAGTCCAGAAGGTGACACACTCAAGGGACACGGCCAAGCTTGTGGCCGTGTCCCTCCAAAATTGTCAAACACGGCCAAGCTTCCTCCAACTTGGCCGTGTCACTCATCACTCTAAAGAAGAAAAGAAGAAAATCACACAGAAGCGAACACACTCAGGGGACACGGCCAAGCTGGTGGCCGTGTCCTACCAAATGCCTCAAACACGGCCAAGTTCACTTAAGCTTGGCCGTGTCACTCATGGACTAAAGAAAAGCGGAGTTTTAACGAGGTTTCTTATAAATTACACGATTAGGGTTTTTAAGAAGGTGAAGAGTTTGAGTTTGTTCAGCCGTCAAAGAAAGAAGTTAGGGTTTCATATCTTGTTTTCTTTAGATTTTGATTACACTTGGATTAAACTAGTTTAGATTAAATTGTTTATGCCATTGCAACATTCTTCGAGCAAATTCTGATCAAGAGATTCTTCAGGAGCTAAGAAAGTTGTAATTTGGTTTTGTTCTCGAACTTATTCTCTTTAATTTCATTAGAATTGTATTCATGAATGTTATTATGTTTAAATTGATTTCCTTGAATATTAATGAGATGAGTATGTTTGATAACATTAATATGAACTAATTTGATCTAGTCTAGGGTTTGTATGGATCTGCTATGATTGTATGAATTGGTTATTGCTCTTAACTGAATTATTTCTTTAGCCTTGATTCAATGGATTATTGCTAATATATAATTGATTGGCCAGCAATTATGTGTTTTAAGGTATTAGATGAAGGATTGAGATATGAAGTCTAATGCTGGAACAATTCAATTAGGGACTTAGGTGAATTAGAGATATAGCCTAAGAAAACGATCATATCAATTGTAACAAGATTAGTTGAAAGAGGTTTGAATGCGAGAGCTTATTTCCTTGACTCGATTAATTAAGTTGCTTGAGATTTAATCTTTGAAATTAAATTGGTTGAGACGAGTAACCGGTCATACATATAAGTAGTAGAGAAGTGCAAACCCTAGACCATTTTATTAAGTGAATCAATACATCAGCTCAATTTACTTTTATTGTTTTAAACTTCAATCGATCTTCTTCATTAGTTGTTAGCAATTTAAATTTATTCTAATTTGTTATTTGCAACCTAATAATCAATTAGCTTATCTAGCTTCCTTGAGAGACGACCTTGGGGCGATCACCTTTGCTACAGCTACCTCGTATACTTGCGAGTGATGCTTTGTGGTTGAGTTAATTAGAGCGCAACAAGTTTTTGGTGCCGCTGCCGGGGAAGCTAATTGGCGAAATTGTTTATTAGCATAGATATTTTTAATTATTTTTCATTATTTCCTTTTTATTTTATTTGTCTTTTGCTTTTAATATTTCTTTTTTCCAGAAATTTTGTTTATGCAAGGCAGGAGATCACTTGGAGGAGAGCTATACCTAGTCATTCCAGAAATTCAAAGAGTGAAAAGGAGTAGGGAAGAGTTTGAACTAATACATCGGATTTGATACTACAGAGGAGGACACTTCTGATTTTGAATCAGAATCTGCACAATCTACCAACATGGGAGAAGAAAGGCAAAGAACTATGAGGGACTTTGCTAGACCTGTCATTGGATCTTCCACCTCTTGCATAAGATTGACAGATGCAACAAGAAATTATGAGTTGAAGAACATTCATTACAACATGCTGCCATCATTCTATGGAGTTCCAAATGAAGATCCTTTGAACTTTATTCGGGATTTCTATTCCACCCTCAACACTTTTCCATTGGGAGGACTAACAAAGGACCAGCTGAGGATGAGATGTTTTCCATATACATTGAAGGATAGGGCAAAGAGCTGGCTTATGATGTTGCCCGAAAATTCTTTGACAACTTGGGAGCAAGTTTATAATAAATTTATGGCCAAGTTTTACTCACATCAGAAGACAGCTGAATTGAGAGGGAAGATTGCTACATTCTCTCAATTTGAAGGAGAACCATTTCATGAGGCTTGGGACAGATTTAAGATGTTATTGATCCAGTGTTCACATCATCACTACCCACTTCAACTTCTTAATCAGTTTTTCTACGATGGTCTAAGCCAGCAATTTCAGAACACTGTTGATAACGCAGCTGGGGGAGCTATGGGAGAAAAGGCAGCTGATGAAACTTATGAGATCTTTGAGATGTTGGGAGCTAATTCTCAACAGAAAAGTGTAAGGGGAAGAAGTAAAGGGGTGAACCAACTAGAAGCCAATAGTGAGATGGTCAATCAAATAGCTGAATTGACAAGGCAGGTGCAGATGCTGAACATGAAGAACAATACTTCTTCATCCACTCAAGAAGTGTGTGGAATTTGTGGGACTTTTGGGAATGGAGCAAATATATGCCCCTCTGCATATGAGACTTATGGAACTGAAGCTGAACAAGTCAATGCTATGGGGGGATATCAACCAAGGGCTCGGAATGTAATATCCTCATATGTGGCTTAGAAGTTTTGATTATATTGTTGTTGTTGTTGTTGTTGTTATTGTTAAATTGAATTGAATGTATATGATGGGATAAGAAAAGAATTTGGGATGAGAATGCTTGTGCATATGTGTTTTGGAGAAAGAAATAGGGTTTAGAGACAAATGTATATGTTGTGTATATGATGATATATATAATATATAAAGTGGTCAAATGAAGAGTCAAGGTGTTGGTTAAGTGGAAGAAGATATTTTTGGTTGTTAATGAAATTACATATAAGGACTTATATGAGACAAAGGTTAGTTATATGATTGAGGGTGTTTTAGTAATTGCTTGGATAAGAACACTTGGTGGAGATTAAAAGCAAAATTTGACTTTGTATCTTGATCATTGTCTTCTTTCTTCATGAAGTGGCCGGCTCTCCATTAGCAAAAGGAAAAGAGAAGTGTTCTTGAGGCAAGAAGCAAGTTGATGAAGCAATCCAAGGTTTTGACAAAGGATTTGTGGAATTTCTTCTTTTCAAGTAAGTATTTGCTTGTTTTCTTTACTTATTTGGAAGTTGTGTGGGAAGTAAAGTAGGGTTTGATGATTTTGTGATTTGGTGGATTTGAGATGTGTTTGGTTGTGTTTTCAAATGTTAAATTGATTTTAAGTTATGAGTTTAATTGAAGGTTGTTGTTGGAAATGATGGTTGTTGATTTGGATGGATGGAGAAGGATGTTGATTTTAGGGTTTTGAGTTAATATGTGTTTTATTGTGATATTAATGTGTGGTGAAGTAGTTCTTGTGATGAATATGTGTTTAGAACATTGATTATGTTCATGTGAAATATGTTATATGATGAATATTGTGTTTGAGTGCAATTGAGAAAGGGTTGGTTTTTAGTTAAGGTTTTGTGAATTGGTGACACGGCCAAAATCAATTTAGGGGAGTGGGCGTGTCAATTGTTTGAATTAGCTACTGCCTCTTTTCTTTTTAAGGACACGGGCGTGTCACTCAAGTTGGTTGGGCGTGTCAATTGTTTGAATTAGCTACTGCCTCTTTTCTTTTTAAGGACACGGGCGTGTCACTCAAGCTGGTTGGGCGTGTCAATCAAGTGAGTTGGGCGTGTCCTTCAAATGATTTGAACATTGTTTGATTTCTTGGTTCTCTTTGCATGGTTTAAATTCTTCAAAGGTTCCATTGTTCCTAAACTTAAACATGAACATTATAAACATGTTTCAAACACAAGAATGATCTAATCAAATGAATGTGGATGGTCCTAAAGCTATGAATCATGTCAATTGTGTTTTGCCCTAATTGCATTGTTGAGAATTAACAATGTTATGTTATGCACTTTGAATGGTAATGTGTTTTATGAGAAATGTGGAATGAAATGTTAATATTTATGAATGATGCTATGTGAGATAAAAATACACTTGAATAATGAAGTGTTATATTGTGAAATGAAATGTGGAGCCATTGTTATTGGCTAAGGTGATTTAATGGAGATAAATGAGGCATGTTTGCCTAAATGATAATGAGAATTGAGAATGAAATCTAAATGAATTGTGTGGCTAATGTGTTATTCCATTTTCAGAGTTTGTTGTTGGTGGCATGCCTAATGAGTGTAACAATCTCTTGAAGTTAGGTTGGATTGAATCCTTGAAGCCTAATTGAGATGTTACAACCCTTGAAGCTAGGTTGGGTTAGTTCTTGAAGCCAAGTTGGGTTGATGCTTAGCATGCTTTGCTCCCCTTGAAGCTTGGTTGAACTTAATCCTTGAAGCCTAGTTGGGTATATGATATTGATATTGATAAATGTGATAACAAAACCAAAGCATTAACTCTGAAAATTGAATGACATATTAGTGTGTCTTGGGCCCATGCTTGTCTTTGCTTAGTGTTGTTCATGAATGATTAAATGATTAACTAATAAAATATATGCAAAGATGTTGAATTCTGATATACATATATGTATGTTAGGTTATGAAATGTAAAAGTATGTTGTTAGCTTTGCATTTATGTTGTTACATGTATGATAAATTGGAATTGGCATTGTATAGCATTTAAGCATGTCTATTGCATGTTTTATCTTACTAAGCCCTTGGCTTAGCGCGATAGTGTTTAATCACGCAGGTGATAGAACTGATAGAATCGAACCCGAGAGCTCTTCGAGACCGAGTGAGAGTAGACATTGAAGAGTTGATTTTGGGAGCTTAAAGATCAGAGCTGACTTGCCAATCATGTATAAATCTTTTATATTGTGTAAAGTTTTGTTGATAATGTAAATATATGTATAATAGTAAATATGTATTCAAATGTTTTCATATATATACGTATTTTATAACTTCCGCTGTGTAATATATAAATGTATATATATATATAGATAACTAATATGTTTTGTTTTATAAGTAAATGATCTATTTTGTTAATAAGATATAATGATATGGATATGGTATCAAGTTTTAAAATGTTTTGAATGTTAAGGAAACCGTAGCATCCCTATGTTTGGTGCACCTATGCTACATTGTTGTGGTTGTAGTGTGTGTGCATTGAATATGGGGGTGTTATAATTGTTTTGGTATCAGAGCCTAGGTTTGAGATTCTCAGCCTAGGTAAAATGTAATAAAAAGAATATTTTTACTTAAAAAGTGAGTTTTGAATGACATATACGTTTGAGATTGGCAGTCCCTGATCTTTAATAAGATGTAATCTGCTGTGTTTGCAGTATTAGGTGTTGATGGATCCTCACTCAAGACAGTCAGTTGAGGGTAGTGCCGAGAGCATTGCTCCTGCCGAGGGAGCTAGGGTTGATAGTGTTGAGGAGGCACCTGCTTCGGTGTCGGGTAGACCAGCTGGAGAGGAGGTTCCGCCAGCCTGGTTTAGACATATGATGGAAGTAATGAGACAAGCACCAGTACAGCCACCTCCACCACCACCCCAGCCTCAGGTTCAGATGAGACAGTATGATAAATTGAGGAAGTTTGGGGCAGAAGATTTTCTGGGAACCACTGATCCAGCAGTGGCTGAGCAATGGTTAGACAAAGTGCAGAGAATCTTTATTCAGTTACAAGCCACCCCTGAGGAAAAGTTTGATTATGCCAAGTCATTACTGCAGAAGGACGCATATGACTGGTGGAAGACAATGCCACACTCTATGGATGATCCTCCAACACTGTCTTACACTGATTTTCTGAGGGAATTTGAGTTGAAGTATACTCCTAGGGAGTATAAGGACATGAAGAAGATGGAGTTCTTAAGCTTGAAGCAAGACAGCAAGACTGTTACTGAGTATGAAGTTGAGTTTATTCGACTGAGTCAGTATGCTGGGGGTATCATTGCTGATGAGATTGATCGATGTCGGCGGTTTGAGGAGGGATTGAGGCCCTCAATTATATGTCATGTGGCAGGCTCCAGGTATCAGGATTTCTCCCAGCTAGTTGCAGCAGCTAGGAGTGTAGAGAGAGCCCAGGCCATAGTTACAGCTGCTTCTGAAGAGGAGGTTAGAGTGAGAAGGCCCCAGTTCGAGGCAGGGTCTTCTTCTGCGAAGAGGGGTAGAGGAAGTTTTGTTCCTCGGAGTAGTAGGAGCCAGAGACCAGCAGGTAGGTCAGTGCAGTTCCAGAGGCAGAGATTTAGACCTGCAGCTTCAGTGGCTAGTGCTCCGACCCCGATGATTCGGAGATCCACTCTTCCCATCTGCATTCATTGTGGGAGGCCACATGGTGGTCCTTGTTGGAAGGCTGGTGTTGCAGGGGTATGCTTCAGGTGTGGATCACCAGACCATTTTGTGAGAGATTGCCCTGAGAGGCAGGAGCAGATGCCAGTTGATTCTGCTGCTTCTCGAGCTAGTGTGAGAGGAGGTAGAGGAGGCAGAGGTGTCAGCCGAGGAGGTAGGCCATGGTTCAGTTCTAGAGGAGGTGCTGCATCCAGAGAGGGTAGACCAGAGGAGGTTGGTTCTTCCCAGAGGATGTATGTTATGCAGAGGCAGCCAGATGCATCGGCAGTCATAGCTGGTACTTTTTCTTTATTTAATACTCCAGTACTTGCTTTGATTGATCCGGGTTCCACGCATTCATATGTTAGTGTTTCTGTTCTGCCTGTATCTGATGTGCATGCTGAGTCCTTAGGATTTGATGTGTTGGTGACAAATCCGTTAGGGCATAGTGTGGTTGTGAGTAAGGTGCACCGGGATAGTGTAGTGAGGGTGCAGGGTGAGGAGTTCTTTGGAGATTTGATTGAGATGCCATTTAAGGAATATGATGTGATCTTAGGTATGGATTGGCTATCTCGACATGGAGCTGTGGTGGATTGTAAAAAGAAAATTGTTTCTTTGAGAACGGGTGATGATAGAGAGGTGATAGTATCTAATGAGCAGGAACAGCTAGCCTCCTTATTTGTTTCAGCTGTTGCAGCCAGGAGGTTGATTAGAAAGGGGTGTGAAGCCTATCTTGCTCATGTGATAGATACTAGAGTGAAGGGTTTTCCCATTGATAGCATTGCCACAGTTGCTGAGTTCCCTGATGTGTTTCCAGAGGAGTTGCCTGGATTGCCTCCAGAGAGAGAGGTGGAGTTTGGTATTGAATTGTTACCTGGTACCACTCCTATCTCTATTACTCCTTATAGAATGGCACCAGCAGAATTGAGGGAGTTAAAAGTGCAATTACAGGAGTTGTTGGACAAAGGATTTATTCGCCCCAGTGTTTCTCCTTGGGGAGCTCCTGTGCTATTTGTGAAGAAGAAGGATAGTACTATGAGGTTATGTATCGATTATAGGCAATTGAATAAAGTGACTATTAAGAATAAATATCCTTTGACTAGAATCGATGATCTCTTTGATCAATTAAAGGGTGCAGCTGTATTTTCTAAAATTGATCTGAGATCAGGATACCATCAGCTGAGAGTCAGAGCTGAAGATGTTCCGAAGACAGCTTTCAGGACCAGGTATGGGCACTATGAATTTTTAGTTATGCCTTTTGGTCTGACGAATGCACCTGCAGCTTTTATGGATTTGATGAATAGGGTGTTTAGGCCCTATCTGGATCAGTTTGTTGTGGTCTTCATCGATGACATTCTAGTGTATTCGCGGAATGAAGAGGAACATGATATGCATCTGCGAATTGTGTTGCAGATTTTGAGAGAGAAGCAGTTGTTTGCCAAATTATCGAAATGTGAGTTCTGGTTGGATCAAGTAGTTTTTCTCGGACATATTGTTTCAGCAGAAGGCATTAGAGTTGATCCAAGTAAAGTTGAAGCTATTCTGAATTGGAGTCCACCCAAGTCTGTGACAGAGATTAGAAGTTTTTTGGGTTTGGCAGGCTATTACAGGCGGTTTGTGAAAGGATTTTCTTTGATAGCTACTCCACTCACCAGATTGCTTCGTAAGGGAGTGAGATTTGTGTGGACGGATCAATGTCAGGCTAGCTTTGAGCAGTTGAGAGATATGTTAACTCAAGCGCCTGTTTTAACTTTACCTGTTGAAGGCAAACCATATGTGATCTACAGTGATGCTTCACATAGAGGTTTGGGATGTGTATTGATGCAGGAAGGGAAAGTTATAGCTTATGCATCTCGACAGTTGAAACCGCATGAGCTTAACTATCCGACCCATGATTTGGAATTGGCTGCCATTGTGTTTGCATTAAAGATTTGGCGCCATTATTTATTTGGGGAAAGATGTTTCATCTACACTGATCACAAAAGTTTGAAGTATTTGGGTGTCCAGAAAGAACTCAATCTTCGTCAGAGGAGATGGTTAGAATTGATTAAAGACTACGACTGCTTAATTGACTATCATCCAGGTAAAGCAAATGTTGTTGCTGATGCTTTGAGTCGGAAGTCTTTAGCTGGTTTAACAGTTTACTCGCTCTCGTTGCTTGTTGAGTTGAGAGCATTGCATGCCAGTTTTGTACCTTGTGTTGATGGTGCATTGTTGGCACGGTTGCAATTGAAGCCAGTTTTGTTAGATCAGATCAAAGAGGCTCAGTTGGTTGATATGAAGATTCAGAAGATTATTTCAGATTGCAAGATTGGGAAGACTAGAGATTTTGTTGTGAGAGATGATGGGAGTCTCTGGTTTAAGAACCGATTGTGTGTACCCGATGATGCTGATTTGAAAAGAATCATTTTAGAAGAAGCTCATCAGTCAGTGTTTGCTATGCATCCGGGTAGTACGAAGATGTACAATGATTTGAGACAACATTATTGGTGGATTGGTTTGAAGAGAGACATTGCAGATTTTGTGTCGAAATGTCTCACTTGTCAGAAAGTTAAAGCAGAGCATCAAGTTCCAACCGGGTTGCTTCAGCCGTTGTCAGTGCCTGAATGGAAGTGGGAAAGAGTGACAATGGACTTTGTGTCTGGTTTGCCATTGACACAAAGGAAACATGATGCCATTTGGGTGATTGTGGATAGATTGACTAAGACAGCTCATTTCCTTCCGGTGCGGATGGATTACTCTTTGGAGAGATTGGCTGAGCTGTATATCCAGGAGATTGTGAAACTGCATGGTGTTCCAACTTCTTTAGTGTCTGATCGAGATCCCAGGTTTACTTCAAGATTTTGGAAGAGTTTGCATAATGCTTTGGGTTCTCGACTGCATTTCAGCACTGCTTTTCATCCACAGACGGATGGACAGTCAGAGAGGGTGATACAGATTCTTGAAGACATGTTAAGGAGCTGTGTCATCGATTTTTCTGGAAGTTGGGACAGGTTTCTACCGCTTGTGGAATTTGTTTACAACAACAGTCACCAATCCAGCATTGGTATGGCACCGTTTGAAGCATTGTATGGCAGACGGTGTAGGACACCTCTTTGTTGGAATGAGCTTGGAGATAATAAGTTGGTTGGTCCTGATTTGATTCAAGAAACTGAAGAGAAAGTAAAGTTAATTCGAAGCAGGTTAAAAGCAGCTTCTGACCGACAGAAGTCTTATGCAGATCTGAAGAGGAGAGACATTCAGTTTGATGTTGGAGATAAGGTATTTTTGAAAGTGTCTCCTTGGAAAAAGATTTTGAGGTTCGGTCGGAAGGGAAAATTGAGTCCTCGTTTCATTGGGCCGTATGAAGTGTTAGAAAGAGTTGGGCCAGTTGCTTATCGACTTGCTTTGCCACCTGAGTTGGATCGTATTCATAATGTTTTCCATGTTTCCATGTTGAGGAGGTACAGGTCGGATCCATCTCATGTGTTGCCATTTGAATCTATTGAAGTGAGCCCAGACTTGACTTTTGAAGAGGAACCAGTTGCTATCTTGGCACGAGAAACAAAAGAGTTGAGAAACAAGAGAGTGCCATTGGTGAAGATTCTTTGGAAGAACCATGGGAAAGAAGAAGCAACTTGGGAAAATGAGCAAACGATGCGAGAGCAATATCCTCAGTTGTTTCAGAGTTAATTTCAGGTAATTTCGAGGACGAAATTTTCTTTTTAGAGGGGGAGAATTGTAATATCCTCATATGTGGCTTAGAAGTTTTGATTATATTGTTGTTGTTGTTGTTGTTGTTATTGTTAAATTGAATTGAATGTATATGATGGGATAAGAAAAGAATTTGGGATGAGAATGCTTGTGCATATGTGTTTTGGAGAAAGAAATAGGGTTTAGAGACAAATGTATATGTTGTGTATATGATGATATATATAATATATAAAGTGGTCAAATGAAGAGTCAAGGTGTTGGTTAAGTGGAAAAAGATATTTTTGGTTGTTAATGAAATTACATATAAGGACTTATATGAGACAAAGGTTAGTTATATGATTGAGGGTGTTTTAGTAATTGCTTGGATAAGAACACTTGGTGGAGATTAAAAGCAAAATTTGACTTTGTATCTTGATCATTGTCTTCTTTCTTCATGAAGTGGCCAGCTCTCCATTAGCAAAAGGAAAAGAGAAGTGTTCTTGAGGCAAGAAGCAAGTTGATGAAGCAATCCAAGGTTTTGACAAAGGATTTGTGGAATTTCTTCTTTTCAAGTAAGTATTTGCTTGTTTTCTTTACTTATTTGGAAGTTGTGTGGGAAGTAAAGTAGGGTTTGATGATTTTGTGATTTGGTGGATTTGAGATGTGTTTGGTTGTGTTTTCAAATGTTAAATTGATTTTAAGTTATGAGTTTAATTGAAGGTTGTTGTTGGAAATGATGGTTGTTGATTTGGATGGATGGAGAAGGATGTTGATTTTAGGGTTTTGAGTTAATATGTGTTTTATTGTGATATTAATGTGTGGTGAAGTAGTTCTTGTGATGAATATGTGTTTAGAACATTGATTATGTTCATGTGAAATATGTTATATGATGAATATTGTGTTTGAGTGCAATTGAGAAAGGGTTGGTTTTTAGTTAAGGTTTTGTGAATTGGTGACACGGCCAAAATCAATTTAGGGGAGTGGGCGTGTCAATTGTTTGAATTAGCTACTGCCTCTTTTCTTTTTAAGGACACGGGCGTGTCACTCAAGTTGGTTGGGCGTGTCAATTGTTTGAATTAGCTACTGCCTCTTTTCTTTTTAAGGACACGGGCGTGTCACTCAAGCTGGTTGGGCGTGTCAATCAAGTGAGTTGGGCGTGTCCTTCAAATGATTTGAACATTGTTTGATTTCTTGGTTCTCTTTGCATGGTTTAAATTCTTCAAAGGTTCCATTGTTCCTAAACTTAAACATGAACATTATAAACATGTTTCAAACACAAGATGATCTAATCAAATGAATGTGGATGGTCCTAAAGCTATGAATCATGTCAATTGTGTTTTGCCCTAATTGCATTGTTGAGAATTAACAATGTTATGTTATGCACTTTGAATGGTAATGTGTTTTATGAGAAATGTGGAATGAAATGTTAATATTTATGAATGATGCTATGTGAGATAAAAATACACTTGAATAATGAAGTGTTATATTGTGAAATGAAATGTGGAGCCATTGTTATTGGCTAAGGTGATTTAATGGAGATAAATGAGGCATGTTTGCCTAAATGATAATGAGAATTGAGAATGAAATCTAAATGAATTGTGTGGCTAATGTGTTATTCCATTTTCAGAGTTTGTTGTTGGTGGCATGCCTAATGAGTGTAACAATCTCTTGAAGTTAGGTTGGATTGAATCCTTGAAGCCTAATTGAGATGTTACAACCCTTGAAGCTAGGTTGGGTTAGTTCTTGAAGCCAAGTTGGGTTGATGCTTAGCATGCTTTGCTCCCCTTGAAGCTTGGTTGAACTTAATCCTTGAAGCCTAGTTGGGTATATGATATTGATATTGATAAATGTGATAACAAAACCAAAGCATTAACTCTGAAAATTGAATGACATATTAGTGTGTCTTGGGCCCATGCTTGTCTTTGCTTAGTGTTGTTCATGAATGATTAAATGATTAACTAATAAAATATATGCAAAGATGTTAAATTCTGATATACATATATGTATGTTAGGTTATGAAATGTAAAAGTATGTTGTTAGCTTTGCATTTATGTTGTTACATGTATGATAAATTAGAATTGGCATTGTATAGCATTTAAGCATGTCTATTGCATGTTTTATCTTACTAAGCCCTTGGCTTAGCGCGATAGTGTTTAATCGCGCAGGTGATAGAACTGATAGAATCGAACCCGAGAGCTCTTCGAGACCGAGTGAGAGTAGACATTGAAGAGTTGATTTTGGGAGCTTAAAGATCAGAGCTGACTTGCCAATCATGTATAAATCTTTTATATTGTGTAAAGTTTTGTTGATAATGTAAATATATGTATAATAGTAAATATGTATTCAAATGTTTTCATATATATACATATTTTATAACTTCCGCTGTGTAATATATAAATGTATATATATATATAGATAACTAATATGTTTTGTTTTATAAGTAAATGATCTATTTTGTTAATAAGATATAATGATATGGATATGGTATCAAGTTTTAAAATGTTTTGAATGTTAAGGAAATCGTAGCATCCCTATGTTTGGTGCACCTATGCTACATTGTTGTGGTTGTAGTGTGTGTGCATTGAATATGGGGGTGTTATACGGAATGATCCTTATTCCAGTACTTACAATCCTGGTTGGCGGAGTCATCCAAATTTTTCCTGGACAACAAATAACTCTCAACAACCTTTCCATTTGCTCCAGAGACAAAACCAACAGCAGGGTCAATCTTCAAATCAAGGGCAGCCTAAGAGAGAGAGTTTGGAGGAAAGTTTACAGGCTTTTATCCAAGTCAGTGCTAAAAATCAAGAGATGAACAACAAGAGGCTGGATTCATTAGAAGCATCTTTTAAGAAAGTGGAGACCCAAGTGGGACAACTTGCACAACAGATGCAGATTCAACAAAAGGGGAAATTCCCAAGTCAACCTGAGCAGGCATAATCAGTGACTGTTCTTAGAAGTGGCAAGGTAATCAACAATAATGTTGAAAATAATTCTGTGAATGCAGGTGAGCAAGAGAATAAAAAGGAAGGAGAATTAGAGAACAAAGGTGCTGGAGAAAGTTCAATGGAGAAATCCCCTTCTACAGATTTACATAAGGCAAGCAATCCATATCGGCCACCTATACCATTCCCCAGCAGGTTGAAGAATGATAAACAAGATAAGCAATTTTCAGACATCTTCAACATGCTGTCCAAGGTAAGTATTAACTTACCCTTACTTGAAGCAATAAAGAACATGCCAGCTTATCCTAAATTCTTCAAAGAGCTGAACACTAAGAAAAAGAGGTATGAGCCAAATGAAAAGGTGATAGTTTCAGAGGTAGCTAGTGCTGTTCTACAACATAAACTACCTCCAAAGCTAAAGGATCCTGGAGTTTTATAATTCAAATTACTATGGGGAATGGAAAGGGTACTGATGGCATGTGTGATTTAGGAGCTAGTGTAAATTTGATGCCTTATTCTGTGTACCTTGAATTAGAACTGGGGGAACTTAAACCAACCAAAATCGTGTTGCAATTAGCTGATAGATCTCTTAGATTCCCGAAAGGGGTTATAGAATATGTGTTAGTTAAGGTTGGGGTTGATAGTACCTGTGGATTTCATAGCTCTTGACATGGAAGGAAGTAACCCTACACCATCCGCACACATTATTCTTCTGGGTAGGCCTTTTATGACGACTACCAACTCCTTGATAGATGTTAAAAATGGTAAATTGACAATGACTGTCTTAGGACAAACGGTTGAATTTCCTATTTTTAACACTTCTCCTATTTTTACAACTGCATTATATGAGGATTGCTCTTTAATTGATTGTATTGATGCAGTTCTTTCAGACGTTTTCTTGTAGACAGGTCCCTCAGATAAATTGGAGCTGGCACTGACCTTAGATAGTGATTTGGATATTTTTGATTCAGAAATAGCCAGTTGCCTTGAGACATTAGAGAGTGCTGAAATAGAGGAACTTAAGGAGGACCCAGTTTGTGAGCTTCCCTCCATCCAAAAGGAAGAGAAGAATCCTTCACTTGAGTTAGAGCTAAAAGAGTTACCTAAAAATCTGAAATATGTGTTTTTAGGAGATCACAATACCTTGCCTGTGATAATATCTAGTGAACTTAGTGAAGAGGAGGAGATGAGGTTGGTAAGAGAGCTTAGAAGATTGAAAAGAGCAATAGGATGGGGATTGAGTGACATCAAAGGTATTAGCCCTTCAATGTGCATGCATAGAATCACCTTAGAAGAGGGAGCTAAACCTGTGAGGGAGACCCAAAGGCGCCTTAACCCAAATATGAGTGAAGTGGTTAAGAAGAAAGTGCTCAAATTGCTGGATGAAGGAGTAATATATCCAATTGCTAATAGTGAGTGGGTGAGCCCAGTACATGTAGTTCCTAAGAAATCAGGAATCACTGTGGTGAAAAATGAAAATAATGAATTGGTTCCTACTAGGACTACTACTGGGTGGAGAATGTGTATCGATTATAGGAAGTTGAACAATGCTACAAAGAAAGACCATTTCCCTCTTCCTTTTATTGATCAGATGTTAGATAAACTTTATGGACACTCACATTATTGTTTTTTGGATGGCCTTTCAGGTTACTATCAGGTGCCGATATCACCAGAGGATCAGTCCAGGACTACCTTTACTTGCCCTTTTGGGACTTATGCATTTCGGCGTATGCCTTTTGGCTTGTGCAATGCACCTGCAACCTTTCAGAGATGCATGATATATGTCTTCTCAGACATGATAAATGATTTTATTGAGGTATTTATGGATGACTTTTCTGTTTTTGGTAGTTCTTTTGATAATTGCCTCAATAAACTTGTTCTTATGCTTGAGAGATGCATTGAATGTAACCTCACTTTAAGTTGGGAAAAGAGTCATTTCATGGTTACTCAGGGCAGTGTATTAGGTCATGTTGTGTCAAGTAAGGGGATTGAGGTGGATAAGGCCAAGGTAGAATTGATTGCTAAATTACCCCCACCTACCTCTGTTAAGGGAATAAGAAGTTTTTTATGGCACGCAGGTTTTTACCGGAGGTTTATTAAGGATTTTTCCAAAATAAGCCAACCATTGTGCCATTTGTTGGGGAAAGATGTTCCATTTGAATTTACAGCACAATGCATGCAAGCTTTTAATTCCCTTAAAGAAAAACTGACTAGTGCACCGGTAATTGTAGCTCCTGTTTGGTCTTTACCTTTTGAAATCATGTGTGATGCCTCTAATCATGCAGTAGGAGCTATTCTTGGGCAAATGGTTGATAAATTCTTGAGAGTAATATATTATGCTAGCTTGACCCTGAATAGTGCGCAAATGAATTACACCACAACTGAAAAGGAAATGTTAGCTGTTGTTTTTGCTTTAGATAAGTTTAGAGCATATTTAATTGGGTCAAAAATTATTGTGCATTCTGATCATGCAGCTCTAAAATATCTTTTAACAAAACAACATGCTAAACCGCGCTTAATTAGATGGGTGTTGTTATTGCAAGAATTTGATTTCCAAATCAAAGATACTAAGGGTAGTGAGAATGTTGTTGCTGATCATTTATCTAGATTACCCTTCTTTAGTGAAAATATTGCATATGATAGCATTCATAAAAATTTAGAAGTATTTTTGATGAGCAGCTGTTTGTGGTATTTGATGCACCTTGGTTTGCAGATATTGCTAACTATCTTGCTTGTGGTATATTGCGTTCTAACATGTCATTTCAGGAAAAAGAAAAGGTTTTTGCACGTAAGTAAATTTTACTTTTGGGATGAACCTTACCTATTCCGGATTTGCAAATATGAGATAGTTCGCAGGTGCATATTTGAAGAAGAACAACTGAGTGTTCTTAAATTTTGTCATGACCTTCATTGTGGTGGTCATTTTGGAGGAAGAAAGACTGCAGAAAAGGTGCTTCAAAGTGGTTTTTACTGGCCTACGCTATTCAAAGATGCTCAAGAGTATTGCAAGCATTGTGACCGATGTCAAAGAGAAAACATTCTTAGCAGATTTGGCACACCAAGAGTGATAGTCAGTGATGGGGGAAGTCATTTTTGCAACAAACTTTTTGAGAAGTTAATGCACAAATCTGGTGTGAAGCACAAGGTGGCAACCCCATACCATCCACAGACTTTTGGACAAGTTGAAACATCCAACAAGCAAATAAAAGGTATTTTGGAGAAAACAGTCAACTTATCAAGAAAGGATTGGGTGAGTAGATTGCATGATGCATTATGGGCATATCAGACTGCTTTCAAGACTCCTCTAGGTATGAGTCCATACCGATTGGTTTTTGGTAAGGCTTGTCACTTACCAGTGGAGTTGGAGCACAAAGCATATTGGGCAATCAAGACTCTGAATTTGGACTTGGACAAGGCGAAGAGAGAACGATTTATGCAAATTTCAGAGTTAGATGAGCTGAGGAATGAGGCATATGAGAGCTCGAGGATTTATAAAGATCGCACTAAAGCACTTCATGACAGAGTTGTAGTGCGAAAGACTTTGAGTCCAGGTATGAAAGTTTTACGTTTTAACTCTCGTCTCCGTTTGTTTCCAGGTAAACTCAAGTCTCGATGGAGTGGTCCTTTCGAGATAACTCAGGTATATCCTTCTGGTGCCATTGAATTGCTTAACTCTCAAACAAATGAGACTTTTAAAGTAAATGGATAGAGAGTTAAGCCATATAATGAAGGATTTCCAGAAGTGAGGATCATTGACAACATTTTGATCCATGATCCCTAAGTCTTGCAGTAATGTCCAGCTATATGACATTAAAGAAGCGCTAAATGGGAGGCAACCCATTGGTTTGCATTTCTTTTTATAGTTATAATTTTATATTCAACAATTTTGATTTTATGTTTGTTTAAATAAATGGAATGGGTGATTTGATCAATTTTTATTTTTCTAATGTGTTTCAGGGTTGATTGAAGAGGAGGTTTGCAAATTCTTTAACCTTTGGTGATATAAATAAAATAAAATAAAATAAAATAAACAGAGTCAAAACACAAAAGGTGACACGGCCAAGGAGCTTGGCCGTGTCCTTGGCCGTGTCACATGGGACACGGCCAAGCTTCACCAAAAAGTTCTTTCTTTTGTTTTTGCAAAATTTTTGCTTTTTCACAGTAGGTGACACGGCCAAGGAGCTTGGCCGTGTCCTTGGCCATGTCACATGGGACACAGCCAAGCTTCACCAAAAAGTTCTTTCTTTTGTTTTTGCAAAATTTTTGCTTTTTCACAGTAGGTGACACGGCCAAGGAGCTTGGCCGTGTCACATGGGACACGGCCAAGCTTCACCAAAAAGCCCTTGTCTTTATTTTTGCAAACTTTTCCTCACAGTATCAAACACACCCTTGGGACACGGCCAAGTCACTGGCCGTGTCCCTCAAAACACACTAGACACGGTTGTGTCCACCCAAACTTGGCCGTGTCTCTTCACTTTTACACTTTAAAAACACGATTTTTGCACTGTTTGCTCATTCTAATCCCTAGATCTGTTTGCTTTCTCTCTCTCGCTCTTGACTTCTCTCTCTCACAAACTCCATTGTTTGTGTTTCAAAGCTTCAAAATCTCCATTAAATCTCAATTTTCTTCACCAAAACTAAAATTAATCCATTAAATCTTCTTCTTTTCTCACAAAAGATCAATTTAATCGGTTTAAACTTCAAATTTTTTCAGATCTTTAAAGATGCCAAGAACGAAGATAGTTTCCCACCGCAAGAAGAAGAGACCTACAACTGAAGGTGCATCTTCATCTTCATCGTTTTCATCTTTGAAGAGAACGAATCTTTTGGCTCGGGGTTTCTTCCCAACGAGGTATGTCAATGATGAATCCCTCAATGCTCTTAATATTAGGGATAATTTTTATCATTATGTTCAAATCCTTGGGTGGGAGAACCTAGTCTCCTTGTGACCTTTGCAATTTCAAGAGCTTACTTTGGAGTTCTTAATATCTCTTAATGTTGAAAGAGATGCGCAGAAAATTTGCTCTAGGTTGAGTTTTAAGTTGTTTGGAAAATCATTTGTGATCAGTATTGAACAATTGAATGTGATATATGGTTTCCATCAACATGGTGAAAGGTCGGTACCTAAGGAATTTAAGCAGCAATTTGCTTGGGAAGCATTAGGCTCGGGGGCTTATGTGGCCAAATTGGCCAAAGCAACTAAATTGAGAAATCCCGCTTTGAGGTATTTGCATCATTTTATGTCTTGCGGATTCTTTGCTAGGAAGGAAAGCCCGGGTGTAGTGGCACTGAGTGAACTATTTTTCTTAGATTGTGTGGTTAATGCAGTGCCTATTAGTTCTGGCTATTGGTTAGCCGATGTTTTTGATAGTGTGGCAAACAAGAAGAAGGGGGCTATCTGTATTGGAGGATTGGTTACCACATTGGCCATAGCCCTTTTTGATGATTTTGACCCGAGTACCTGTCGCATGACTAGAATTACGGGTAATGATTCATTGGATTTGGCTACACTAGAGAAGATACATATGGTGGTGCACAGGAGAGGAGCTTATATGATGGCTTCAGCTGAGCCAGAAGTACCGGGGGATAGACAAAAGAGACCACGGGTTCAAGAGGAGTCCGACTCGGATTCTCCTGATTTAGATGAAGATACACCAGTCTCGGATAATCAGGAGATACTTAACAGGATTGAGGCCTTGGAGAGCAAGGTAGACCTTAACCATGCTGTGGTCTTGCAACAGTTGGATCAAATTAATAGCAACATTGCTAAGATTTTGAGTCTCCATCCCTCGGCTGCATCATCTTCACATCCTCCTTCACCGTAGATCACATTGGCTCTAATCTTTGGAGAGATTTTCCTTACTTTCTTGTGTTTAGTTATTGCATATTTTTGTTATTTTTTTTTGTTTTTGATGTTAACATTTTATATTTTGGATATTTTATTTTATATATTGTATTTTGTTTTTGAACATTTGCTGTTTGTGATGGAAAGTTAGGTTTTGCCTCACCAGGGTACCGATGGAAAATAGGTTGAACCTTAACCCTTTTTCTTTATTATTCTTGTTTTCCATTGAGGACAGTGTAAATTCTAAAGTGTGGGGTAATCTTTTAGCTTTTCTTTAATTTTTGTTTTGTTTGTTTTGGTGTGTTTTATTGTGCGTTGTGCATGGTATAATTGTTGAAAACTTATTGACTTTTCTGTGATTCTGGTATTATATTTGAGACTTTAGTATCAGCATAGAGATTAGCATTTGAATTCATTCAGGATCAATTTTCACATTCTGCAATTCATGACATATAAATCTTTAAAAACCACCTTTGTGAGTTTTGAGCCTCATAGATTGAATGTTATTGTCAATTGAATTTCTTTTTTTTTAGTTTGCACCTTCATGATTTTGCATCTCTAGAGTTTGCTTTTGCATACTAATTGAACTCACATTATGATTTCATCTCAAGTTTTAAAATGATGAAGGCAAATTAGGTTATCCCTTTAGCTTAAAAAGACCTCCCTTAATTATGAATTCCTTAGTGAGCCAAGTTGAGCCTTTGACCTTTTCTTGATTGATCAATACAATTCACAACTCAACTTTTTCTTATTATCATCATACCTGCATTAAGGAATGGAGTTTCTTACGATATGACAATAGGATGGTTTAATTCAAAAGTGTGGGGTAAGCAAGTAAAAAAAAATAGTATTGTTTTAATAAGATGTAGGGCTGAAATGCATACTTTGCTCATTGTATTTGCTAAGAGTCGATTATTCTTTTCCTCTACATTGTAAGCTAGATGTTTCATGCAATTTTATATTTTGTATATAAATATATATATATTTAAAAAAAGAAGAAGTAAATAAAAAAAAGAAAAAAAAGAAAAAGGAAAATAAAAGTGAAGATATATATATATACAGATTCATATATTTTCTAGCATTAGAGGAATGTCGACTCATGTACTTTTCTTTTAGTGTGCAAGTATGTAAGATTATTAAGGGTTGGTGAAAATGCCATTTGAGGGAGTTATGAGTTTCTGAGCAAGAGTATTGTCTAATTTAGATACTCCATTTCTTGATGTTCCAGCTTAAATGTCTTTTCTCACACCTGCACCTTAGCCCCATTACATCCAAATAAAAGACATTCGGATTATTTCTTGAAAAAATCAGTGAGGGAGATTGGATAATTAAGCAAGTTTATGGTAGTATGCAGTCATGAGTGATTTGAGTGAGTTAACCTATGAAATCGAGTGAAACACTTAGATGAGAGATGAGATTTGTATGTCTAGATTAATGAATGAGTTAAGAAAATCTTGATCGAAGAAAATTGCAATTATTTATGGCTGAGTCTTAAAGGATTTCATATTATATGCTGGAATTATAGTTAAGGTTGTTTGAGTTTTTAATTTATGCCATGTGAATTTGCTTGAGGACAAGCAAAGTTTTAAGTGTGGGGTAGTTGTTTTATTAGTTTTTGTCATAGAATTGTGTCTTATTTATTATGATAATTATTGTTTTCTTTAGGAATTTTGCTAGTTTTAATATGTTTATTTAGTGTTTTCATTAATTTTGGTAGTTTTAATATATTTAAGTGTTTATGTTATTTTTGTCCTAGTTTTTAGTGTGTGTTTGTGTGTTGTTAGTTAATGTTTATTTGATTCTTGTTTAAAGTGTGTTTCAAGTGTTTATGTTAGGTTAATATGCAAGAAACCATATTTAGGCAAAACCAAGGATCAAGAGAGGAAGGAAAACCAAGGAACCAAGAGGAAGAAAACAATGGACAGTAGCTGACACATGCAGAGGACACGGCCAAGCTTGTGGCCGTGTCCCATACCAAGCTAAGGAAGAAGACCAAAGTCCAGAAGGTGACACACTCAAGGGACACGGCCAAGCTTCCTCCAACTTGGCCATGTCACTCATCACTCCAAAGAAGAAAAGAAGAAAATCACACAGAAGCGAACACACTCAGGGGACACGGCCAAGCTTGTGGTTGTGTCCCACCAAATGCCTCAAACACGGCCAAGTTCACTTGAGCTTGGCCGTGTCACTCATGGACTAAAGAAAAGTAGAGTTTTAACGAGGTTTCTTATAAATTACACGATTAGGGTTTTTAAAAAGGTGAAGAGTTTGAGTTTGTTCAGCCGTCAAAGAAAGAAGTTAGGGTTTCATATCTTGTTTTCTTTAGATTTTGATTACACTTGGATTAAGAGGGTGTTTCTCAAAACTTAAAAGCTGGTCAAAACTGATTATAAGCAGTTTTTAGATTATAAGTTGTTTATTTAAGTGTTTCTGAAAACTTAAATAGTAGATTATAATCTGATTTTAATCACTTTTTTAAAAGTTGGGTTTTGCTACTTTTTTTTAAGCACTTATTTTTCAAGCAGTTTTGACCAAGTAAAAGACCATACTATCCCTACCTAATATTCAATATTCTAAATTTGCTCACCCTATAAACTTTAGTTCCCATCAAAATTCTTTTACGTTTATTATTATTATCATTATTATTATTATTAAATAAATTTTATTATTATTATTATTATTGCAAAATAAATTTTGAATTAATATTTAAAAAATCATTTTTATACAATAAATAAATTCAGGGACAGTTTGGTCATTTTGACAGTTTCTGCAATTAAAAACTGATTATAAGCTGATTTTACAGAAACACTTAACTGATTATAAACTGATTATCAGCTGATTATTAACTAGTTTACAGAAACGCTTAACTGTTTATTTTTAATCTGATTATAATCTAAAAATCACTTATTCACAATAAGCTGAAAAGCTCCAGTTTTGAGAAACACCCTCTAAACTAGTTTAGATTAAATTGTTTATGCCATTGCAACATTCTTCGAGCAAATTCTAATCAAGAGATTCTTCAGGAGCTAAGAAAGTTGTAATTTGGTTTTGTTCTCGAACTTATTCTCTTTAATTTCATTGGAATTGTATTCATGAATGTTATTATGTTTAAATTGATTTCCTTGAATATTAATGAGATGAGTATGTTTGATAACATTAATATGAACTAATTTGATCTAGTCTAGGGTTTGTATGGATCTGCTATGATTGTATGAATTGGTTATTGCTCTTAACTGTATTATTTCTTTAGCCTTGATTGAATGGATTATTGCTAATATATAATTGATTGGCCACCAATTATGTGTTTTAAGGTATTAGATGAAGGATTGAGAGATGAAGTCTAATGCTGGAACAATTCAATTAGGGACTTAGGTGAATTAGAGGTATAGCCTAAGAAAAAGATCATATCAATTGTAACAAGATTAGTTGAAAGAGGTTTGAATGCGAGAGCTTATTTCCTTGACTCGATTAATTAAGTTGCTTGAGATTTAATCTTTGAAATTAAATTGGTTGAGAGGAATAACCATTCATACATATAAGTAGTAGAGAAGTGCAAACCCTAGACCATTTTATTAAGTGAATCAATACATCAGCTCAGTTTACTTTTATTATTTTAAACTTCAATCAATCTTCTTCATTAGTTGTTAGCAATTTAAATTTATTCTAATTTGTTATTTGCAACCTAATAATCAATTAGCTTATCTAGCTTCCTTGAGAGACGACCTTGGGGCAATCACCTTTGATACAGCTACCTCGTATACTTGCGAGTGACGCTTTGTGGTAGAGTTAATTAGAGCGCAACAAAATGTCTCTTCACCTTCTTCTATAATCTTAGGCATTTTCCTTTGTTGAGCTCTAGCACCTAGTGCTCCTAAAAGGTAGATATATGTCCCATCATCATTCCTAATACATTTGACATATTTGAGAAAACCTATGTTGATGGATTTTGTTGTGGGATCAAGAGGATTGGAGAGAGTGGCTTTGTTTGTTAGTGTAAGTGCACCAACATATTTGTCAATTTGTGTTATTTGGGAGGAGAGAAGAATAAGTCCAGATTTGATTTTCTTAATGTGTAGAAATGTGTCAATTAGGAATTTCGCAGTTTGAATGGCTTCACTCTAATGAGATAATAAAGGAAAAGGAGATCTTTTTGTGTTACTTTTTCATTGCTTTCTCCCCTGGCACTTATTATATAGGTGATAATCCTATGCAACATCCAATAAGTCAAAGTTCTAAGGTTCTTGGGATTGGATTGTTTATAAAGTGAGGATTCAATGGAAATTTCTTTCCAAAATTCCAATTGAATTTTAGGGGTGAGGACAGTGTTTGAATTATAGTCCAACAATTGTTGTCTTATCCAAAGAACTTGTATGCAACAAAAACATACAGCAACATATTCGACTTTCGCAGTAGATAAAGCAACCGACACTTGTTTCTTACTAAACCAAGAAACTAATCATTCACCAAGAAAATGACATGCTCCGGTGGTACTTTTCCTATCTAGTAGGCTACCGGAAAAATCCACATTAGAAAAGCCTAATATGTCAAATGATGTATTTCTAGGATACCATAGGCCTAAATGCAATGTGCCACTCAAGTATTTTAAAGTTCTTTTGGTTGCATTTAAATGTGATTCCCTAGGACAAGATTTAAACCTAGCATACAAATATACACTATACATTATATCTGGTCTAGAAGCGATTAAATAAAGTAGTGATATGATAATAGCTCAATATTTCTTCTCATCTACTACCTTACCACTTTCATCTTTGTCAAGTTTCAAGGATGTCCTCATAAGAGTTTTATTTGATTTGCAACCATCCATTCCAAACTTCTTTAGGAGTTTCTTTGTGTACTTAGATTGGTTGATGAAGATCCTATCCTTGTATTGCTTGATTTGTAGTCCAAGGAAGAATTTGAGTTCACCCATCATGCTCATTTCAAATTCTCTAGTCATACAAGAAGTAAATTCCTTGCATAAAGATTCATTAGTAGCACTAAATATAATATCATCAATATAAATTTGCACAATAAAAAATGTTATGCATTTTCTTTTTAACAAAAGAGTTATGCTAACTGAGCTAAAATTTGCGATGAAGACACTGAAATTCAAAGGAAAAGAAAAGCACATGAATCCTTTAAAATCATCAATGGATACACCAAAACCCATAAAAAATACACCACCAGAGAACTACAATATCAACATTCTATAGAAATTAAATCATGTAGCACAAATTAGCTAAACAAACCAAAACCCTAAAACCCAAAAGGAAAATAATTCCATCCCATCCAAACCAAAACCCTTGATAAGAATTCGCATAATCTCAACTGACAAAAATCAGAGATTCAATAAAAAAAATCATGAACATGACATATATCAATAAATGCAAAATACAATTCGAAGAAACTAACCTGGTGATTTGAAGTAGTGGAGAGCAAAGTGGCAGAGAAAAGCAGTGGATTGAAGACGTGAAGTTGAGAAAAGCGGTGAATCGAAGAAACTAAGCTAGCGATTTGAAGTAGTAGAGAATAGTGGTGAATTATGACATGAAATTGAGAAGGGAGGAAAGAAATTGAAGAGACATGAAAGCACAGAACAAGTAAAATGGAAAAGTACAAAATCAAAATGACATCGTTTTGATTTAGTACATGGTGATGGTTATAACCGTCAAAAATAATAAATTTAGGCCATTTTAAATTAATATATTGTAATGGTTAAAACCATCGCAATGTATTGTAAACTATCATTAAAAAAAAATTATTTTACGACGGTTATAAAATCGTTACAAAAATAATAATATACGACGATTTTTGTTAACCGTAGCTAAATCCCTAGTTTTTTTTTTATAGTAGTTGTGTAATTTATTTTATTTTATGGACTTTAGCCAATTGTAAGGGACATATTTTCACCTTTTTGGTTGGTGTTCTATTTTATTTGTTTGTTTAGATCTTTGTAAGGGCATGTTTCTATCTTGTTTAGGTGCCCATTTTGTTTAGTTATTTAATTTATAATGTGATGAATGATTATTTATTTTAATTGCATGTAACATGAGTAATATTATAATAATGTAAGAATTAATAATATTTAGATCTGAAAAGGAGGCTGGTTCTAATGAACCGGACGTTATGGGAGTGTTAAGTCACTTCTCATCTTTCCCATGCGCACCCAACTTTTCAAACCCAATAGGGGTCGAAGATTCTTTAGGAATCGAGTTATCTACCCGGCCCGTCTAGGTGGTGACTCCTATTCTTTGGGCCTAGGCTCGTGTTCTCTAAGGCCTGGAGCCTAACAGTGCTGAAGTCGCAAGAACCATTTTATCAAGAGTGGGAGCAAAAATTCCTACTCATAATTAGAATTGTAAACCTTGTATTGAAATTGCTCCCGCATGGCTACAATTGATAGTGTTGTAGTCAAATCTCACTTTTTTTTAAAAAAAAATAATATTTTACCCTATATAATAGAATCCTTAATTGAACTTTCACCAAAAATAGATGATTTTAAAGTTTTACTTGATTCAACATACAACTCTGAAAATGGTATCTTCCTTACTGTCATGCATTCGTGCTGATCTGACATTGCCATCAACATGAACATCTGTGGTATGTTCCACACCAATTTAGAAAAATCAGGAAGTTGGGTTGTATGTTCTATAGGAATGTTGCAAAACTCATTAGTATTTTCTGACTGTTCAACAATAAACACATTGGCAGCATCTACCATGTTGACGTGCACATACATTATGTCAGGTGCAATGACCTGCATATCATTATCATGTGCTTCATCTACGTCGGCAACATGGATACCTTCTACTCCTAGAGACAGACTTGCATCTTCATTCTTGCCTTCATTTTCATAATGATCTTTCAATATTTATTCAAGACCAGGAAACTCTCCTTCGATGACTTACTTTGATGTGGATGGATCGTTGCTACCCTGTCCAGATTTATAGGCATCTTCTTCAATATTTGCAAACAATGTATGCCTTAGTTTATTATTGGTAATAAATGCAAGGAAGACACTAAATGTCCTATCATCTAAGTGCTGCTTCATCAAAGCCGATATAAAAGTTGAACCCAAACTTTAAACTACTGTCAACATTAAGAACATTTGATACCACTTTCCTTAATTCATTGAAATCAGACTCTTCAGTCAACACCACAAATTCAGTAGACCCACCAATATATTTAAAGTTAGTCAGATCAAATTTTTCACCATTATTAGATGGGAATAACTACAGTGAGCTTAGACATATCAAATGATGATTAATTCAGTACCCTGCAATCACATATAAGAAACAAAAAAAAAATCATATCACATTTGGTGACTATTTATTTAAGAATTTTTTCACCCGCATACAAATTCAGTAAAAAACTTCTCAAATTGAAATCCTACAACATATACTATCTAATAGAGATTAAAGGAGTATTAACAAACTCAATTAGTGCCAGTTATTTTATTGTTGGTAATAGTTAGTAACAGTTAGTGTGAGTTAGAGACTGGAATTAACACCTTTATATAAACTCAGTCAAACATTTCTTAATTTCAAAACCGGACACATAAATTGTTTAAGGGATAAATATGGACTTTCTTAAAAAGAAGTTATTGTAACTTATTGTACAATTAGTAATAGTTACTTCTAGTTAGTGATAGTTAGCGATTATTTAATTAAGAAATTAACACATGCATACAAACTCAGTCAAGCGCTTCTCAATTTTAAAACATTGTACAAAAATTATCCAAGGGATAAATATGTAATATTTTCAAAACATGTTAGTGGAAGTTATGTACAGTTAGTATAGTTATTTATTATTAGCCAAAATTAGTGACTATTTCATTAAGGAATTAACACAATTATACAAACTCAGTCAAATACGTACTAAATTCAAATCGTGCAATATATATTTTTCTAAGATAAAATTATAAGCTGTTTTCAAAGGTAGTTAATGATAGTTAGTGATAGTTAATGACTTTTAGTGATTATTAGATTAAATTTACTTAATCATTATCTAATATGCATAAAATCTCAATCGACCGAGAAACTCATAGCATAAACTCAACAACAGTCAACTGAACAGTAAAAACTAAGTCACTAATTATCCCTAATTGTATATAAATGCAGTTAACAATTGTAAACCCTAATCTCGAGATTCAATCAAATGAGAAAAATTAAGTATAATTAAAATATATAAGATTATATAATTAATTTTTGGTCAAATCATTCAATAAAATAAAAAAATCTGCCATTCTTTTTGTCAAATATTGAATAAAAAAAATAAAAACTAAGCTGTTGCAATGAAGGAGCTAATGGATAAAATTAATATTTGATGAAATAAATATCAAACATATTTAAGTGTGAATTTTAGGAAACATAATGAGAAAATGATAAGAGAAGAAAATAGAAGTTTGTGAACACCCGCTGCTCAAGCTAAGGGAGAAGAAATTGAGAGTTTTATTTTTTTAAAAAATATAAGGAATATTTCTGTTATTTTTAGATTATTTTAAATTAAAATAGTTCAAAATATACTAATAAATTCTAGAATTGATGGTTTTAGATGATTTTTCAAAAAAAAAAAAATTTATAAGTGCCAATCACCCCTTGGCCCTAACTTGAGCTCGCATTCCCTTATTTATTTATTCATTTATTTTTTTAACTTACATGCTGCCACAAACACTATCAGTTCCACTGAACCGCGAAAAGGCAGATAAGACGATGGCGCTGAGGTACTTCGCTTCGGCATTATCTATTCATGCAACCAACGATCCTACGGTCCGATTAGCATCGGTTTCATCTCCTGAATCTCTTCATTGTCTTCAAACAAGAAGAAGAATTTTATCTAGTGCAGCAATCACATCAATATCCACAAATTTCTCATTATCTACTGCAACTGCTGCTCCTTCTCCAAGCAATGAGTTCTTAGAGGTTCCAAATTCCGGTGGAGTTAAGTCCTTGGATCTTCGCATTGGCTCCGGAAAAGTCCCGGTAGACGGCGACCAGGTATACTCTCTCTTGATTTTCTTATTATTTTTCTTAAATAGTTTATTGAGAACTACAAAAATGGCTGAGTGAATGGTTCTTAAAGGTTGCAATACATTACTATGCAAGATTGGTAGCAAAACAAGGATGGAGATTTGATTCAACATATGATCACAAAGACGAGACTGGCGAGTCGATTCCTTTCAATTTCGTCCTGGGCTCAGGAAAAGTAAGATCTGCTGATAAATATGGAATTGCTTTTCAATTCCATATTTAGCATATTATTCCTTAACATTGTGTAGCCTTGTTAGTTTAGACTTCATTCGTAAATTCTACTCATTTTAGTAAGGAATCAAATTATAGGTCAATGATAATTCAGCGTCTGGCAATCAAAATTTGAAATTTAAGAAAATTTGAATAAACTTAAGTGTTTTTTTTAATCAATAACAGATTGCTTGGACAATCAAATTCTGAAGAATATCAATTTAAAGAAATTGATAAACAAGTTAACTGAAAACGGGAAGAAATTTAGGAACCATGAAATAATAAAGAAAATCAGGTTATTTTTCATTTGCTAATGATGTATCAAAACTACTTGCAGGTCATATCAGGGATTGAAGTAGCTGTAAAATCAATGAAAGTAGGTGGCATTCGTAGAGTCATCATTCCACCATCACAGGGATATCAGAACACGCACAAGAACCTATACCACCTAATGTATGTAAATTCTGTTTACTTTATATATACATATATATTTTCTCATCCTTAGCTCATATTTCAACCTTCCTAAAGTATATTCTACCTCTAGTCCATTATTTATTCTCTTTACAACCTCAACCATTTAGTTGCCTTGGCCTGCATGTCATTGGCTATGTGGTAAATTATAGTAGTGGCAAATCTGAAGGCAAGCAAAATCAGTGATGGAGAAGGAAAATACAAAACACAAAACACAAATTTATATAGTTTAGCGATGTGCAAATGTTCATGGAGGCTCCCCAGGATCTTTCATAATTGAGATTAAATGGTACGAAGATGAGGAAATTCATCAGACTGCATACCAGAGTCCAAAGCATCCCATCCCAAATATAAAATTGCCTCAACTTAAAATGAAGAACTTCTTCTTTTTACTAGATTTAGGAAAGTATCCAACCTTGGATATGAGCCTCGACTAATCCAGTTAATTATTTTGTAGTTCACAATTTTAAAATCTGTTTCTGCTCCTGAGGCAGGGAAAGTCTACACTTGTGAAATTTAAGAGATGATGCTCTATCTTATCTCTCCTCTTGCACAGTTAGTTGAACCAATGGGAGCCAATATAATTATCCATTCCTGGGAGTTCCTGTTTCTTGTCATCTTCTTCTCCTTGTAATAAGCCTTTGTGGTTAGGCTCCCATCAAACATTATTTAGCAACAAGCATAAAGACTTGAGATTATTTTGGATCTAGTATATTACTCCAATTTTGATGAACTTTTTTGAATTATTGTTAAAATCCTCTCCTTTAGAACTTTGATCGTATAATAGATAGAATTCTTGCTAAAATTTTCTTTGTTGCCTTGCTGTTTACTGAAAATAAGGCGTTGTTGCAGTTAAAATTAAGCTTCAAGATTATAGGTGTTAACACAGTCTTTGTACAATTTGTTGTGCACTTGACTATAGGTTTTTAGTTTATAACCTATTCAAGGATAAATGTTACTCTTTCTAAAAAGCTGCTACTTATACTCTTGGGAGGTTGCTTGAAATGGAGCTATTTGAATGCAGTACAGTGCAGAATGCCTTGATCTTCTTCTGTCATTAGCCACTGAGTTAGTTTAAAATTTCTACCACCGCAAATACAATTCTGATGTAAGTCTGGCTGTGTATTGGTTGCCGTGCAACCAGTAGCTGGATATGAATTTTTAGTTTCATCTTTAGTTTGATTTTTATTTTTGTTATACACTGAGGAAGGTCAGTTATTACCCTAGTGCTTTAGTAATAGGCAGTGTTCTCTGCAATAATTTTTGATGGTTGCATAATGCAACTAGTCATTATCTTGTTTCTATGATATATTATGCTAAGAAAGCTATCTTGAATGCGAAGATAGGGCTTGTTCCTATTGTTAAGGCTTGTACATTTTCAACTAGTTGTCCCTGCTGGGGGCTAATAGGAAGACATGAAAATGAGAAATAATGTGTGTACTAGATTGCAAGTAATGAGTTACTGGTACACTTTCAATTAAACAATTGATATGCAGGAGTTCATCTGTTTAGGAGGACACAACTGGATCTATAGTTGCTACAAAATCAAAGCTCCAGAGAAATATGATTTTACTTTCTCCAACAATCAAGTTTCATTTCTTTAGAATAATATTATTGCAAATTTAAGTAGATTTTAGCTCTAAAAATAAGGTAGGGTACAGTGCTATATCTATAAGCCATGTGGCTTTGGATCCAATTTTTATCGGTGCGAATCTCGCAACAATATTGAGGAATTGTTCATTTTTAGCAAGTTTGGTTTATTTATTTATTTGGATTTAATTGTATATCCTCACTAGCATTGTACTCTTTAGTATTTTTTTGACAGGCAGAGGCTTTTTACAACTATTTTCAACACAACACATCTTGCCAGTGGGGAAGGCTCAACATTGGGCACTCTCATATTTGATATCGAGCTTGTCAGCCTGAGACATGGATGACGTCAACTTTTGTGATTCTAAAGAAGGATTCAAATGCATGTTTCCAAGTAAGCTACTTGGTTTGAATTCATCTTATGGGAACCAAATGATTTTTTCTTATGCTTTATATGTGAAAATTATTGTTTTATTCCTTCCCCTTTCCTGATTAAGCTATTGTCCTTGGTTGCAAAAAAAAAAAAAAAAAAAAACCTCATGGATATGATATGTTGACCTCTTCTCTTGATGCCTTTTGGACGTAATATCTTCATACTTCAGTTCATGATGTTGTGCTTTGATTAATTGTTTGTTATAACTTTCCTTGTAATGCAAAAGCTCATGAGAGAATAGCATACTTTGATTAATTGTTTTCCTTGTATACATGTGATTTTCGATGGCATTGTAATAAATATTTCTCAAGACTTGTATGGGAGTGATCCTAGTTGCATTGTTTTTGACAAGGTAAAACTTAATCAAGTAGCCTACTTTAACAAAAACAAAGTCATCTAAATCTAAGCCTTTCAAAAACAAATTCATGTAAATCTGAGCGTGTCTGATTTTTAGATAGCTACATTCTGTTGTTAAAAAAGTAATCTTGTAATATTGAGTACATGATTTTTTCAAGTATCAAACACTTTTTTTCCTTTTTTTTTAATTATGTCATCATTTTCGGGGAAGATAAAGGGATATTATTATTAACAAAAAAAGTTTACTTGTTGCTAATACTGCAAGTTTTTCTTTTTTCTTTAATTATGTCATTGTTTTAGAGGAAGACCAAATGGATATTAATGTTAACAATATAAAAGTCTACTTGTTGCTAAATACTGAAAGTTCTTGAAGAAATGTCAAGTTTGATGCATCATGCACTTGATATATGATGATCATGTGTGAATTTTTTTATTTATATAGGATATTATTTAGAAGAGTTAATAAAATATAAAATTAATAACCTTAATATGATTAGTTCATTTTTTTCTCTGTATTATTTTGCGATAAGGTTTTTAATGATAATTGCAAAAGAATAACTTTTTAATGTTACATTTATCTTTTAACTAGTTTGTAAACTTGTGTTTCTGCAGTTTGTTATTAAAAATATATATATATATTTTTAATTTTCATGCATCATAAGAAGGTAAGGATATATAAATTTTATTCTAACAAAAAGATATATAAATGTAAAATTATTGCATCTTTTAATAAATAACAATTATTATTATATTATTATTATTATTATTATTATTATCAATCACAATATACTATATAAAAATTTAAATTATCAATCACAATATATTTAATGAAAGAAAATAAGGATTTTGAGATAATGTAATGAAAACAACTTTATATTATATTGTATTAAGAATATTATATTATTTTACTTATTTTTTAATTTTTATATTGTTACTTTTATTTTCTTTCTTCATTTAATTTGAACAAATAAGGTCATTATATGAAAAAAGAAAAAAAAAACTCTTAAATACCATATTCATTACTTAACAATCAACATTTTTTAGATACTTCAACTTATATAAAAATTTCAAAAAAATTTCAAAAAACTATAAGCACGATAAATCAAATGGTGAGCGTAGAGAGAGTTTCACTAAAGCACACTATTTATTTGGTCAAAATTCTCAATCTTGTTAATAATAGCAGAATAAAATTTCTCTTAGAATTTCAATTACATATATTAGTTTAGGTCAAAAAATAATTTCTTTCTCATACTCTTCCTAGAGTGAAATCAAATAAGCATAGGAATAATAACTGCTTTAGTCATTTTGACATGATAGTCTAACATCATCAATCCTTAAATGTAATTAGGTTTGGCAGACTGTAATAGAATGTAATGTAAAGTAATTAGATGTACTTTTAGTGTAAATATTATATTAGAAATGAATTAGCACACATTATATTATATTTTATTATGGCCTAACAAACATATTCTTAGTTGCATACTATCTATTTGGGTGATAATAGAACATTTTGCATCTTATATTTTCCAATGACTTGAAAATTCATATAACATTAGAGGACAAAGATTTTTCTTTTTTAAAGTGGACAAAAAATGGAAATGGAATTAAAAAGTAAAGGACTGCTCCTCCTAATTAAAAACTTCTCTGTTTAATTTTTATCTTTTCTTTTTAAACCTTCACTCTTTTAGATCATCATTAGCCTTTTCCCCTTCACATTATTTTGTTTTACTCTTTTAACAATCCTACATCATTTTCTACTTGTGCTTTATATTTCCCTTGTCCTTGTTAGTTTTTTCTTCTCTTTTATATTTTTTTTATTGAGAGTTTCAAGTTTTATTTTATAAAAGTTTTTAATCCTTTTAATAAAGATAATAAGGCCTTTTGGAATGTTTGAGTTCCTGTGCTCCACTGCCATGCTCTTGATGCCATGCTCTTGAGCATTATAGTGATTAAAAATGCCCAGTTTGAATTGTTATTATTGATTTTTGGTTTTTGTTTTTCAATCATATATATAAAAAAAATCTATTGCTAAACTATATTTATTTTGCTTGGTGTTTGAAAATAGAAAAACATAATTGCTTGGGAAACTAAAATAGCTTGTTTTCTTGATGCCCTTTTTTAAGAGAACTTTTTGTATAAAAAAATAGGAACCAAAAACCTGAAACAAAAATGATATCAAATTGCCGGATGCTAATAAAAACAAACTTGCAAGTGTATTTGTTCAAAAAATGAGCCTTTTTATCTTATTATTTCCATTCTGCTAGTTACTAGTACATAATTTTAAAGCAAAGTGAAGTTCTTCCTTCTAATTTAAAAATAAGAAAAGTTAGATTTCTAGCAGTAAGTACAAAAGCAATATCTCAAGGAAAAAATTGTACAATTTTGTTTGGCAGGCAAGGCACATTTGGAGAAACAAAAGTGGAAACTCCATAAGCATTATTGCAGATGGCGTATAATTGCTTTCCAGGAGTAAAAGGGGTTATCTGAATGTTATCCATGACAATATTGGTGCAACCTATGCTGTTTCCACAGTTCAAACTGATTGCTCTTTCATCTGCAGAAGATCCATGAACTCCACGGTATGTAATATCACTGATATGGACATCTGATGAATCTATGGTATCTAGAAAATGATTAGCGTAATTCTGGTCGATAATAATAGGGTTTTGTGATGCAATTATTGTAATATGCTCAAATGAAATCTTCCTTGCATATCCTGATCCACCCTACGGAAATTTAAGAATATGAAAGAAAAAGAAATGAAATATTAGTATTGTGTTGTCAAAAACAGATAAGACAATTGTAAGACCATGTACAGGATGAGCATAATTTAGTAAGTGTTTTCTAACATTTAGTTAAAATGATGTTTTTCCAGTAGTTTTAAACTCAATACCAAATATACTCAAAAAAATTTCTCATACATCATTTATATTGTTACCTGCCATGTCTTGATTCTGACACCATTTTGAGTTCCTCTTAAGGTACAATTTTTGACATGTACTTGTTCTACCGTTTCATATGCTCCATTTTTTCCCAGGCTTCCAACACTGCACATAAAGATTTAATGTTCAGAATATACAAGTATCAGAATTTGAATGTGGCAAGTATTTAATGTCGTTTGTGCATTTGTTATTCTTATTCTTGATATACAATTATAAACTTAGATTGATTATTTTTATATAATTAGCTTTTTAAATGAAGCTAAGCTTTTGTCTAGTTCAATGATTATAATAAGCTAGAAATTGGCTAAAAAAGAGCTCATGATTAGAGGAGAAATTATTACATTGGACTGGATGGTCCAACTCTATCATAAAGCAGTGATCCCATGAATACCTGGTGATTTATATTGTTTATAGGACAAACCTTATTCCATGGCCTGGTCCACATATGATACCAGAAATGGTGATATGAGACGAGAAACCATTGATGGCAATACAGTCATCACCTATTTGAAACAACAAAATAAACAGAGTAAATCTTACTAAGGTCTGTTTTTACTTTACTATATATTTGAATTACTTCAATGTTAAGAAAAATACTAATGAGTTATTAAATTTTATTTAAGTTAAAAATCATATTGTTTAATCATATAATTTACGTTTCTTCTAACAAAATTTAAAATTTGTTCTTTTTTTTTTTCGATAAACAATTCAAATAGCAATGCCAAACCCGCTTTTAATAAAACTAAAATTATTTAGAGAAAGGTATGTTATACATCCACTAAGTCTCAACCATCAGATAAGAATTTTTTCTATTTTTCTACAAACATTTTGTATCTGATCGTAGAAATGTAAATTCTCATTAAATTTGCTGTAATTAGAATAATTAAATTATGAAAAATAAAAAGAAAAAAAATTAATTACCAGTACTAATCACAGAATTTTTAATGTGGATATAGCTTGATGCGGAGATGTCAATCCCATCAGTGTTGGGACTTTCTTCAGGCGCTAGAATATAGATATCAGAAATGATAAAACCATGGCATCCATTAACGCTTATGTGATTTCTTTGGCTATTCATGTGCTCAAGTCTGCTCAATTTAACACCATTGCAGTTGTGGAAACTCAAAGCCTGCAAAAATTACAAATTTATATTTACACACACATATCTTTTAATTAGAAAGATTTAATTGTTAAATTCTGCATATCAATTTGTTCGATTGAAAATCACAAAACATGTATGAAGTTACAAGGAAAATATAATTGCCAATAATTAACAAAAATAATTAAAATCTTTTTTTATCAAGTCGTAATCTTACAGTGGGTCTTGAGCAGCTTTGGTCCTTCTGAAAATAAAGCTCGTGTTAATTTTGATTTCATATATATTTTTTTTTTCTAAAAAAATGAAAGAATTGAGGCTGAAAATAAGAAAAAAAAAAGGATATTTAATGTTTTGAATTACTTTGCAAAATTTCCACCAAATATCTCCTCTGCCATCAATAAGGCCTCCTCCATTAATGGTGAGACCACTAAGATATGAAAATTGAAGCCAATGATTTCTGTCATCACCCCATGCATCAATGTAATTGGGTGCAACTAGTTTCCCTTCCATCTGTAATCCATAAAAATGAATATCAATAACCTAATTATGCTTCTTTTTTTTTTATAAAAGAAATGTTCTAATTTTGTCACATGGTCTTACCCTTAAACATTCTGAAGAGGAATAATTAATACTGCAAATATAAATTTTAAAAAAAATAACATGCAATTTGACCTGAATATGAAGATTTGTAGACTTGCAAGGACCTTCAAACTTGATTGGGTTCAGCAGGAATGTTCTGCGAGCTGGTACTATTAGGGTTGGGATTCCACTACTTGCTTCACACAAATCTCTCCATGCTTTTAGGAAAGCCTATTTGAACATTTCAAAAATAAAATATCAAATATACCCAATACATTTACTTTTTATATTGTATGGCATATGACATAAATATTTTTTTAAAAAATTTAATATAAAAATATCAAGGCGTACATAAAAATAATATATTCGTTTTCGTAATCAAGTAGTCCATTTTTCTCTATTACACCGAAATAAAAAAAAAAAAAAACACTAACAGAAGAAATACTCAAAAGAAGGTTAGGAAATGGGAACCTGTGAATCATCAGTTTTACCATCTCCAACAGCACCATAGTCAAGCACATTAAAACTATTTGATGAAACAAACCAAAATGAAAACAAGAATGTTCCAATGATAAGGACTTTCATGATGTTATAATACTAACACTAACAATAATATAAAATTTCTGAACAGAGAGATAGTGAGATATCAACAGAAAGAAATTTAATCATATATATAGGTGAAAACTGAAGCTAGTAAATATATACATATGGTAACAAACTGTACAAGCTATTAAATTTGCGATTCAAATCTTTAATTTCTTTCTTAAAGAAAATCTTTATCAAAAATATGGAAACTAATTATATTCTTGTTTCAATTCCTTTTCATTTGATCTTCCTAATGTTATCCCTTAATTTAAGACAATAATTACTGATCTTAAGGGCTTTTATACAACATGTTGATATTTAAAATTTCACTTTAATTAATTTAGATTTATTTATGCCTAAAAAATCAATGGTTTCTTGAGATTTCATTTTATTAATTTAAGTTAGTTATGTTTTTCTTGGAGATTTTCTTCTCCTTTATATTTGGAGATTATAAATATAATATATGATTGAGTGATAATTATATTTGAGGAAGTTAACACACTTTTTTCGCCTTTAGTCAATAATTAAACATATCTGCTATACAATGATTTGTGAATAAAATAATGAATTTTCTATTTCTTTTCTTTTTTAGAATAATCACACTTACCATTAAAAAATTAAAATTAATAGGGCTTTATGACAAATTTACCATAAAAAGCCTTCAATATTATAAAAATAGCAGCTTTAAAATACATTTATTAAAATATCAGATTTTTTTATCAATAGACATGAAATACCAAGAATGCTATAATGAATTTATATTTAATATATAATCGGTATATATTTAGTATATATTGAGTTTATATATTGTATATATTGAATTTATTATGCAAAAACTACATAGTTAATAATTTTTTAATGTATTAATAATACTAATAATAACATATCACAAAAAAAAATATATACATTTTTATGTGTTGTATAAGTAAACATTATAAAAGGGACAATGAAAAAAGGAGGAGAGAGAATTAACAAATTAGCAGTAATTAGCATAAAAAACACAAACAAAAAATCAGAGAGAGACAAAGAGCAAAAAGAAACAAAGAGCTAGAGATACAGTAGCCAAAATCTTAACTGATCCAGACCGTCTTAGGTTAGAAGAAAATTGTGTAGCTCAACTAGCAAGACTTGATTTAGTGATTTCTATTTAGCAAAATCTACAACGTAGGTATGATCTTCATCAATTAAATCTATTTAACTTAATTGAGTGTCATCCTCATTTAATTTTGCAAATTTATTGTGTTTTTAATTTATTATTTTTGATTTTATTTGCACTGTGATCCAGAACTCTAATTTTGCACATAAAACCCTAGTTTTAGGATTAAACTCTAATTTTTCATGTTAAAGTCTTAATTATACAATTAAACTCGAATTCTATGAATTAAACTCCAATTTGATAATTGAAACCCTAATTTTATAAAGTGAACCCTAATTTTATGATTATTTTTACGATTATTAATTGTATGTACAAGTTGATTGTTTAATTGTGTTTGTGTTATCACTCAGATTTTAAAGTACTTGTAAACGACATGTTTCTACTTTGTGGATACCTTATTTATTTAAATATATTCTTTTTTGGTACATATTTTCACTCTCTCGTTGGTGTCCTATTTTATTTGCATTGTAGACTCGGACATTGTAAGAGCATATTTTCATTTAGTATGGGTGTCCATTTTATTTGTTTATTCATATTATGGATTGATGGATGTTATTTATTTTAATTGCTTGGATCAAGGATAATATTATAATAACATAAAAATTTAATAACATTTGAACATGAAAAGGATATCGGTTTCAATAAACCAGGCGTTATAGGGGGTGTTGGGCCACTTCTCACATTTTTCATGCATACACAACTTTTCGAACCTAGTAAAGGTTAGTGATTTCTTAGGAATCGAGTCATCCGCTACTTCTACTTTCTTCCCAGCCTGTCTGAGTCATCTACTCATATTCTCCTGGTTTAGGCTCGTATTCTTTAAGGCCTAGAGCCTAACAATGCTGAAGTCAAAAGAACCATTCCACTGAGAGTGGAGGCAAAAATTTTCGCTCACAGTGGTGACTCCATTAGGGATAAGAGAAGTTAATTTCGTTGACCTTTATATTATTTTCTTTTTTCTTATTATGATATTATTTATTACATCATTTTATGTGTGTGTTAGGATGCCTTGTGGAGCCTATGTTATCTGTGTGTAAGTGATACCATACTTTCATTCAAGGTATGGAGATCGAGCACTGCATAATCACTCATAGCCTTGTACCTTTTGGTATATACTTGCTATGTGAACCTAAGCCTTTTACCATAAAGACTAAAGCCCATATAGTTGGCTTAGTAACTTTTCTTAGGTTTATCTTAATTACTTGTTTTTAGACTATGATTAACATATCTTAGATTGAGTTATGACCCATTTGATTTGTCTTTTTCTAATATAACCTAGTTATGATGAAAACCCAAAATTATTTTATGGCCCGACAATTCTTTTAAGCCCAAAGTCAAAATCATTTTCAAAATTTTTCAAAATATGCTTAAATCCCTTTTTCAATGAAGATGGGTCAAAAACTACTTTCTATCTTATGGCCCAAACACAAAGTCCAAAATTAATTTTTGAAATGGGCTTTGAAATATTTTCAAAGATGAACTCAAGAAAAGTTTTTTTTAAATCAAGCTTTCATTAGGCTTTAAGATTAAAACTCTTTTGCAATGTGTCAAAATTTTTGAAAAGGGCTTATAAGTAGTTGGGTTAATTATGGAATACTAAAATCAATTGTGGGCTTGATTTATGCTAAGACTTATTAATTGTGGGCTTATTTATGGCATGAATCATTAGTTGCTCTTTCAAATGAGTAGTCGATTTATAATAAATCTATTAATGTAATTTTAAATCATAATATTATAGAAATGCTGCTCAGTAGACCTAAAGAATTAAGGCTTAATTGGTAGAAATTATCATAGACTGATTTTTGTATTTGAAAAATACAACTATTGGTGATTTCATCTGAGTAATTCTTTTGAAAATAAAATATCCCATGTTGATATTGTTGTTGACCATAGCATCTAGAAAAAGGGACTCGCCACTCGTTTGTGGGAGATATAAGGTTAAAAGGAGCGTCCTGACTTTATTTGTCTGTTTGCTACACATGCATACATACATTGCATCATATTGATCCTTTCTGGCTCACAAACCGAGAGTATAATAGTTCAAGAGCCTACGACAACCCATTCTACATCAGTGGTTCAGAATTCAGTAAGGGTTCCGTCAACTTTGCACCAAAAGCAATGGATCAAGAACAAGTTCAGAACCTAGTGAATAAGGCCCTTGCATCTAAGATGGAAGAATTGAAGAGGACCCTAGCTAAGGCTATGAGAAGTTAGTTAGCTGCACTGTTGGAAAATACTGCTGAGGCATCTGCTAGTTCTAAGAAGTAGAAGGATAAAGAAAATGTTATAAGATGACCTTTGATGAAGAAAAGGTGGTGATTGATGACGATGCCTAGGATGTGTACCTCCAAGACCAACAGGAAATCGAAAGGAAGGCTATAGAGAAGACTGAATCTATTGATGTTAAAAAGCTGATGGCTAACTTAGAAAAGAAGTTTGAAAAGAAGCTGAAGACAGAAGAGGTATCAGAGGTGGACAAGCTGTTTGGGGATGATGAAGAAATCTCTTACAAATTTAAGATGCCTCCTTTTGCAATGTTTGATGGAACAGGAAATCCCCACTTGCATGTTAAGCAGTACATCACTACCATGCAATCTACTAGAGCTACTAATGCTCAAACCCTAAGGTATTTCATATTTTCTCTGGATCATGTTATGCAAAATTGGTTCAATACCTTAGAGAAAAACACCCAGAAAGATTGAGATTTGTTGTACAAAGTCTTCATTCAGCAATGTGGGTATAATACTGAGCTGGAAGTAACCCTGATGGAGGTAGAAACTATCAGACAAAAGTAGAATAAAAATTTTGTCGATTATGTGAAGAGGTGAAGAAATAAGAGTATTCTTCTTGAAAAAAGGCATGATGAGTCTGACCATATTATAATGATAGTGAAAGGTGTCTTGCACAACCTCCATTGTAATGCCTCTACGCACAGTGTGCGGCTTTAGATTACTATTCATCCTTAGGCGAATCTTATATCGATTAGGTACAAGGTGAGGAAGCAGTACATAAGGGTGGGCATGCTTTGGACTAGTAAGACACGTCTGGGCCCGAAAATAAATCTATGCGGGCTTGCCCAAAGAGAATAATATCATGCTAGCTAGGCTGTTATAACTTGATATCAGAGCCAAGAGACCTGTTCCTTTAGCCGGTGGCGGGACAAACCTCAGCGAGGATGTTGAGTCACTTAAGGGGGAGAATGTAACGCCTCTGCATACAGTGTACAAATTTAGGTTACTATTCATCCTTAGGCGAATCCCATATCGATTAAGTGCAAGGTGAGGAAGTAATACATAATGGTGGGCATGCTTTGGACTAGCAAGATGCGTTTTGGGCCTGGAGGTAAGTCTGGGCCTGAGAACAAATCCGAGCGGGCTTGCCCAAAGCAGATAATATCTTACTAGTCAAGTTACAATTTGGTATCTAAGCCCAGAGACTTGTTCCTCTAGCCGGTAGTGGGACAAGCCTCAGCGAGGATGTTGAGTCCCTTAGAGGGGGAGAATGTAACACCTCTGTGTATAGTGTATGGTTCTGGGTTACTATTCATCCTTAGGCGAATCCCACATCAGTTAAGTGTAAGGTGAGGAAGCAGTACATAAGGGTGGGCATGCTTTGGACTAGCAAGATGCGTTTTGGGCCTGGAGGTAAGCTTGGGTTGAGAACAAATCCATGTGGGCTTCCCCAAAGTGGACAATACCTTGCTAGTTGGGTTGTTACATACATGAAAGGCTATCTAATACATGTATAAGAGATTTCAAAGATCTTCTCCAAGTTGGCTTACAAATAGAAGAGTGAGAACGAGAGAAGAATCATTTTTCTAGAAGAAGGAACAAAAGGAAAAATTACTAATCTGGCAATCAGAGTACATAAAAAAGCAGTGAAAGTCAATGCAACCACTGGTCAAGCAAAGAGTAAACATTTTTCAGATCAAGGAAGACCTTTGTCCTGGGTTTTCAATAAGCTATAGAAAAAAGGGCAGCTATAACCATTGGCTCCTCAAACGCTACCAAAACCTCTACCAACAAACTTTGATGCCAAGAGCCTTCTGTCAATTCCACCAGACACAGGGTATGAAATAGATAAGTGCATTCGGTTAAGGTTCAAAGTCCAAGATCTGATTGATAATGATAAGCTATCCGAATCCAATAAACTTAGCACAAAGGACAATTCTTTGCCTAAGTTTGGTAGAGTATCTCCACCATCAACCTTTATAATAGTGGAAGGATTGAAGGAAAATTTTATTTTATCTTCTTTTCAAGATACAGGTGTAGAAGATATGAGGAAAGAGGATATTCCATATGCAGACCCTTAATTTTGGTCCTAAATAAATCTTGTACCAATTAAAAAGCCCAAATCAAATCAAACCATCGGATAATTTTCAAGGCAGAATCCTAATATCAATTATCACAGAAGGATTGTGCTAATCCAGTCACAAGGCTTGGTTCGATAACATTATTTGGTGGAGCTAACAATGCATGTATGGTTTTCTATACTCTTACCCATTTAATCTAATAAATTAACATCTTTATTTTTCCTGTAACTTTGTAAATTCACATCACTTTGCTTTATCTTGTTTGATTAAACACTAAAACCCTAATTTTATAACCAAAACCCTAATTTTGTAATTTTGCATGTTTAAACCCTAGCTTTAGGATTAAAACCCTAATTTGATAAATAAAACCCTAGTTTTAGATTTAAAACCCTAATTTGTAACCAAAACCCTAATTTTTCATGGTTAACCCTAATTTCAGTTAATTAAAACTTACATTTATAGTTATTTGAATGATAATCAGTTATATGTCTTCATTATTTGGTTATTATGAATGCTTAAATTGTGATTATTCATTATTTAAATTTTAAAGAGTTTGTAAAAGGTATGTTTTCACTTTGTAGGTGCCTTGTGTATTTCAGTTATTTATTTTAATTTATTTTTTGGACCATTGTAAGAGACATGTTTTCACTCTTTTGTGTGTATCCTATTTTTTTTTGTATTATAGACATTTGGACATTGCAAGGGCATGTTTCCATCCTTATATGGGTACCATTTTATTGGTTTGTTTGATATATGGTATGATATTATTTACTTTAAAAGAATTAATTTCGAACTAACATACTTGTTTTAGTGATTAGCTTCAAGATTCTTGAATAAATTCTTCATCTTCCTTAAAATTTCCTCAGTCATAGCTTTTGGTTTAGGATTTGACGTTGAAAGAAAATTGTTTGAAATTGTGTGCTCTCAAAAGACGGCAATAAATGGTTTAATAAGAAAAATCTGAAGATTTATTTGGAAAAGGATTTATATGATGCTTGAAATTATAAACCAATGCAGGAAAAAGGAAAAAAAAAAAAGTGGGCCCGGGTCAAGACAAATTCATCTTGACCTTGGTTGTTCATCATGAGTTGATTTTCAGTGTCAATAAATTCTAAGACAATATTTTGATTTCTCTCAAGAAATGATGCCTAATGTCTATATGTTTTGACCTAGAATGTTGGATTGAATTTTTTGATAGATTAATGGCACTTGATGGAGAATTGGTGCTTTCGCAGTATTACCGCAAGTGCACGGGTCGCGCAAGTAATAAAGTAGTAAGATATCATTCCACTGGAGACAAAAGTCAAGTACTAGTGCAAATTTCAACTGTTGTTTAGCAAATCAAAAGTTTTTATGATGATTAAAATAAAAGACAAATTATTTAATAAATTAAAGTAAAGAAAAATTGAATATTGTGCAAAAAGAGTTGATGATGAAAATACTATCCAGATATTAAACTCCCCTAGCCATAAAAATATTTTTGAATATCAATTCAATTAAATCAAATAATATAGCTAAATTGGCATTCCTCTAAGTTAGATCAAAACCTCTCTCGAGTGAATTAATCCCTAATCAATAAGTAGAATGCTAGGAATCTCTTCTCAAGCATAATTAAATAGATCTTGCAATAAGAACAAGGAAATTTGAACCAAAGGGTCTTGTAAGTCTATCTCTAGCACTCCAATCAACCCTCAATCCTAATGAAAATTATGTTCATTTTAAGCTTTCTGAAGTCAATAATATGAAAATTGCAACCAATCAATAAGCATGCTATTATTAATTGGAAAGAAGAAATTAAAAATCAAAAGGATAAAACAACTCAATCAAATGATTTAATTTAATAAGAACTATTCAATCCATACAACAAGGCTAGGGTTCATCAATATATAGGTAGAAACAATTTAGCTCATGTTCATAACCAGAAAACCAAAACAAAAGAAATAAGTAAAAGAATTCAATCAATCCATAATGAATGATTTGTGTTTCTTCACTTCAATCCTTGAATCTTGATTTAAATCTTGCATGAATTGAATCTTCACCTTTACTCTTAGCTGCCAAAAACTCTCTTTTTCTCAGGAAGTCAGCTCTAAAAAAAAATATTGGATCCCTAATTCGTATTTTAGCTCAGATTTTATAGCCTAAAAAGTTTTGCCTGACACGCCCATTGACACTGCTTGTTTGTGGGAGTGTCAACAGTGCTGTTTTGAACTTTAATGACATGGGCAGGGGCATGCCCATATCCTTGGGTGTGTCATTGCTATTGCAATGCTGAGTTAGGGACATGGTCAGGGACACGCTTATGTCAGTGGACATGTCACGGCTTCTGTAAGGCAGGATCAATGGCACATTCAATGGCACACCCATGTCTTCGAGCATGTCGAAGCTTCTGTAAAGTAGTTGAATGACACGACCATTGACAAGCCCATGTCACTGGGCATGTCAATTGAAGAATTTTTCCAAAATAGTTCATTTTCTTGTCTTTCATAAGGTTCCAACGTGTCAAAGGTTCCTCCTAATAAACACTTGAACAAACAAATTAAACTCAATTTGACAATAAATATATTAAGAAATAAAGGAAAAAATATCAACTGTACACTTATCACCCATGATGCGGATGTCTGCACCATGCACAACTGGTCTATAGGATGTGTAGCTGGCGGATGTGGCTTAATGGGGCTCGGCCATGCCATATTCACCAGCTTGAGCGGTTTCACGCCAGCTGGGGCAGATCTTTTTTTTTTTAAGAAAGTTAATATATATATTTTTCTTAATTTTCTAATTTTACTTTTTCCTAATTATCTAGGCATTGTGTAAAATTAGAGGTTCACAACTGCCTTCTATTGCATTAATTTGCTATAGAAATTGATGCAATGTAGTGAACCAAGAGAAAATAGATAGAATGAACTTCACTGATGCGTCACTTATTGATTTTTTTTTTTGAAAATTTCATTTTTCTATATATTTTTCAACCTATTAAAAGTCACAATTCACCCAATTGCTCCCTATTTGTAACACCCTTATACCTTATATACGTACTCCATATATGTAAAATATGTATACATAATATAAGAATGTCATCATTCTTAACTTTATAAAATTTCTCAATAATTTTAGTAAAATAGCTTATTCATTAAAAAGATAATTGAACAAGTAAGTATATATGTATATATTAGTAATCAATAGTTAAAAAATACAAATTTAAAAGAAAATCTTTGGGAAAAATTCGCTCCAATTTTGTTTGTAATTTGGATATTTCCCAAAATCAACTAACTCAACCTACATAAAAGTTTATACTTCTAAAATATATTCATTCATTTATCCATGTCTCTAGCAATTTTCTCCAAATACATTCACACAACCCAAAATCTCAAAATCACATAATCATTGACATATACTAAAATGTATTTCAATATTTACATTACTTAAAATCAATTTTATAACATTAACATATAATAATATTCTATATAAACACTATGAATTACTAGCAAAAATAAAAGATTACATGATATGCTGACAAATCTGGTCTTGTGGCAAATATAAAACTTTAAGTAAAAACATCCAAAATCTAGACCTGGTCAGGTCTAGCAGAACCCTCTAAATCTACCCTATCACCTGCGCAATAAAAATTCAACCGCGCTAAGCTAATAGCTTAGCAGTACATACTTTTATAATAATAAAAATAATGTAAAAAATAATGCAATGTGAACTTCTTTAAAACACATCATGATTAATGCTTTTATGTGCACATATTTTCAAGAGTTACACCAAAATACCACAATCACATACATTGAGCCCAACTAACCCTAGATAATATTCAAGTTCCAGAGATATTATTTTGGTATATCATGATAACTCTATGTTTAGCTTTGAAGGCAAATAAAGTAGTAAAAGTAACACTCAGTATCTAGCCCCGAAGGCAATTTATATAATATGCATGCCATATCCATATCACCAAACATAACACTCTGGAACATAATATTGTATGAGGTAAACATACATCATATCATATTATCAATTAAACTTAGCCAATTTCATTATATCTTAATCTTTCAACACATTTTCATCATATTTCTCAATTTTCATATTTTTCAACCCTAAACATCACATTCTTTGCCCCTTCCATGATGTGGCCAAATTCTTCTATTTAAATGACATAATGCACACTTTCACACATTAACACACAATAATACCATTAGCCATTTTACAATGGCATAACAATTCATACATTATGCATATTATACATTTAACACAAAATATGCACTTTACATGTGAACATTGACATTGAAGTAGCATAGCACAAACATTAATATACAACGTAATATGCCAATTCAATGAAAATTTAACACATATTTATCAAAGTATGTACTAACCTCCAATTGTGGCTACTTCCAAGCCAAATTCAATCCCCACTCCTTCACTTTTCAAAATGTTATTTACCTCTTTAATTGAGCGACTTGACTCTACTAAATTCCTATCCAAATTGTGAGTTTAAATAAACCATTAGAAACATAATTCTACTCATTTTAACTACTCAAACTTAAATTATCACATTTTTACCCAATTCCCAATATTTGCCCTAACATTCTTTAATTTTAGAATTCTAGTCTAATCAATTCTAAATCAAGTTGTAAGCTAAATTATATCATTAGAATCATATCATAACACAAGTTAATCATTCAAATGCCATTTACATCCATTCTTTACAATTTCACTAAAAAACCCTAAATTCATTACTTCTTTTCCCAAACTTGAATAAACTCATCCATTTCCATCATCCAACCTAAAAATCTTTGTTTACACATCAAAATAACATCATCCCATTCAATTTAATTAATTATTGAAATATCTTTAGAAATTGCTAAATTCACATAATCTAAGATTTAAGAAAAACTTCCTCAAACTCAAAGAAAGCTTAGCTAAAACATGTGCTTTCTTCAAAATCTTGTTAATTCCTTGTAGAAACTTGTAGAAAATGATGGATTGAAGAAGGAAATTTCTCCCCTTCAACCATGGAGAAATTCGACCATATTAGAAGGAAGAAGAAGAAGAAGAAGAAGAAAAGGTGATGTTTTTCAATTTTTTTCTTCTCTCCGGACCACACATATATATTTAATTATTTCATTAATTAATATTTATTATTTACTATTTCCCTTTTTTCCTCTTCCATCCAAAATTAATTTAATTTTGAATTATTTTTTTAACTCTTTGACTTTTTATCTTTAACTTTTTGACTTTTCTCATTTTTACCAACTTTTGTCTTTTAATAAAATTTTATACTTTAGATATATTTACATAAACCCAATATATACATTATATATTTTCTCCTTCCAATACAATAATTAACCTTCCCAATTATTTATTTAATCATATTTTTTAAAAAAATATGGGCATTACAACTCTCTACTCCTTAAATAATTTCGTGCTCAAAATTAGCCGATGCTTAGCTCTGGAAGAGTTGTGGATGCTGGCTCCGCATGATCTCCTCGTTCACTTATGATGCCTCCTCATTGAAATGATTCCTCTATAGGACTTTAACCAATGACACTCTCTTGTTTCTCAATTCTTTCATCTCTCGTGCCAAGATCACCACTGGTTCCTCTTCGTAAGTCAGATTAGGATTCACCTCTATGGATTCAACTAACAGTATATGAGATTGACCTTATATGTACCTTTGAATCATAGATATATGGAAGATATTGTGAATCTTATCTAACTCAAGCGGCAAAACTAGTCTATTAGCAACTGGTCCAACTCTCTTCAGTACCTCATATGGTTTAATGAAACGAGGACTCAACTTACCCTTATGTCCGAACCTTAATATCCTCTTCTAGGGAGACACCTTTTAGAATACTTTATCCCCCACAATGAACTCTATATGTTTTCTTTTCAAATCTAAGTTTGACTTTTATCAATCTGATCCCAAATTACATTAACCTTATTTTCTGTTTCTTTAATCAAATCTGAAACTACTAATTTCCTTTCTCTGGCTTCATCCTAACACAACGATGTCCTATACTTCCTACCATACAAGGCCTCATAAGGTTCCATCCCGATGCTAGAATGATAAATGTTGTTTTAGGCAAATTCAATTAGTGGTAAGTGTTTATCCCAACTTCAGTAGACTCAATAATACAACTCCTCAACATGTCCTCCAGAGCATGTATCACTCTCTTTGACTGCCCATCTGTCTATGGATGAAAAGTAGTGCTAAAATGCAACTAAGTACCCAAGACATTATGCAAACTCTTCTAAAATCTAGATGTCAATCTTGGATCTCAGTCCGATACTAGTGAAATCAAGAATCAGCCAGCTTATTAAGAGAATAATCCATCATGATTGGAAGGAAGTGAGCTGACTTTATCATCCTGTCAACTACTACCTAGATTGCATCATGTTTCCTCTGGGTCAAAGGTAGTCTAGACATAAAGTCTATAGTCACCTGATAATGGTTGCAAAATCCTTGAAGGAACCTAGTGTTTAGCCTTCATTCGCTGACAAGTGAGACATCTGGACACAAATTCTGCTATATTCCTCTTCATACCTAACCACTAATAATGCTGCTTCAAATCTTGATACATTTTGGTACTCCTAGGGTGCATAACATAAGGAGACTCATGTGCTTCCTATAAAATCTTCTTTCTTAATTGAATATCATACAGAACACATAATTGATCCCTATACCACAAGCTACATCATCTCCAATATAAAAATCCCTTCTCCCGCTTTATAACAATCCTCTACATTTTTTTAGAGTTTCACATCTGCCTTATGTACTTCTTTAATTTGATCAAGCAATTGTGGGCTCACATGCAACTGACCCATAAGTGCATTGTCATCACATACCCCAAATCTAGCATGAAATGCTCTCAACTCAACAAACAACAAGAGCGAATAGACAATCAACCCTGCCACTAACTTCTAACTCAAAGCATATGCAACAACATTCACCTTGCTTGGGTGATAGTCAATCAAACAATAATAGTCTTTAATCAATTCCAACCATCATCTCTGTAGAAGATTCAACTCATTCTAAACACCCAAATACTTTAGACTCTTGTGATCAGTGTAGATAAAACATTTCTCTCCATACAAATAATGCCGCCAAATCTTTAATGCAAACACATTGGTTGCCAACTCTAAATCATGAGTTGGATAATTTAACTCATGAGATTTCAGTTGTTTTAAAGCATATGCAATAACTCTGTCCTCCTACATCATCACACATCCCAACCATTATGTGAAGCATCACCGTAGATCACATATATTTTACCTTTCATAGGCAAAGTAAGAACATGAGCTTATGTCAACATTTCCTTCAACTGCTCAAAACTCGCTTGACATCAATCCGTACACACAAAATTTACACCCTTCTGAAGTAACATGGTCAGTGGCGTAGCTATCATAGAAAAACCATTCACAAATTGACGATAATAACCTACCAATCTCAGAAAACTCCTACCTTCTGTAATAATCTTTGGTGGACTACAATTCAAGATTGCTTCTACTTTGCTCGGATCAACTCTAATGCCATATGTGGAAACAACATGTCTGAGAAAAGTCAACTAATCCAACCATAACTCAAGTTTGGATAATTTGGCATATAGTTGTTTCTCCTTCAAAGTCTACAGCACAATCTGCATATGCCTATTATGATTTTCCTTGCTACATGAATAAACTAAAATGTCATCAATGAATATCACCACAAACTGATCTAAGTATGATCAAAATATCCGGTTCATGAAATCCATAAAACCCGTTGGTGCATTTTTCAGCCTAAAAGGCATCACTAAAAACTCATAGTTGACATACCTCATGCCGAAGGCAGTCTTAGGTACATCTGCATCTCTAACTCTGAACTGATGGTACCCTAAACTAAAATCAATCTTATAGCTGCTCTCTTCAATTGATCAAAGAGATCATCAATGCAAGGCAATGGGTACTTATTCTTGATAGTCACCTTATTCAACTACTTGTAATTAATGCTTAATCTTAAAATGTCATCCTTCTTCTTAACAAACAATACTGGTACTCCCCACGGTGAGACACTAGGGCAGATGAACCCTTTATCTAACAACTCATCCACTTGCACCTTCAATTCTTTTATTTTAGTAGGTTCCATAAGATAAGGAGTAATAGAGATAGGAGTGGTACCTGGCATCACATCAATACCAAACTCCACCTCTCGCACTAGAGGTAGCCCTAGCAACTCATCTGGGAACACATTAGGAAATTTTGATACTATAGGAATACTGTGAAGCTTAAATCCCTCTGTTATATATCCACTACATGTGCCAAGTAAGCTTCACGCCCCTTCCGAATCAATCTCCTAGCTGAAGTATCTGAAATGAAAGTAGACAAGAGCTGCCCCAACTCACTTAACACCACCACTTCCTTGTCATCGCATGTTTTCAGAGTAACACATTTTTGCTGGCAATCTACCACTGCCCGATGTCTAGATAGCCAATCCATACCCAGAGTAATCACTTTTTTAATTTTTTACCTTTTACTTTTCACTTTTACCATTTTACCCTTTTATCAACTTTTGTCTTTTAGTGAAATTTTATACTTTAGGTATATTTTACATATAACTAACATATACATTATGTATTTTTCTCCTTCTAACACATTTATTAAGCTTCCCAATTATTTATTTAATCATATTTTAATAAAAATATGGGCATTATAGATGAGACTGCATATATTTATAGTGCTTACTTTTTTGGGTAGACTGTTTAGGAAGACAATTTGTTTTGATATTTTCTTTAATTTTGGAACCAAGGTTGTAATGGAAACTTTTTATAAGCATTATGGAATAAAAGTTTTTACCATTCTCTTTTCATTCATTCATTAATTCATTCATCATTTATTATATTTTATTTTTTTATGTGTTGCATGGGATGTATGTTGTATGATGATTTGGACCAAACTCAAAGAGGGTTTCCTACGTATCTCTTTATTTTCACTGGTCTAATTTTTGCCCTAGCTACCCTTTCGTATTTTCAACTGGCCGAGCCTACTTTTTTTTAGAATTAGGTCCTCGTAGTTCTATTTCAAAAGTGTCAATGCATTTTAGAGAAAATATCTTTTGAGCTGATCCATGTTGCATGGACTTGAAACTCAATGCCATCCAGGTTTGAGAGTATTGCAGCTGATCATGACAAGATTTTCTTGAGCAAGTATGGTTCTGTCTAGTTTGGCCTAAAATTCCGTCAAGGGTCTTGCATCGAGGTCCTTATTTCTTTTAAACCCAATTGTCCTTCTTGTAATCCTTGGTCCTTGACCCTTTTGTCATAATGCCTTGATATTTTCTACTGATACCCCTGCAACTAATACAAGGCATCCATTCTTTTCTCATCAATAGCATTTAGCTAATCATGGTAAGCCCTGGTCCATACAACTTCATCTATTTGGCCTTCACATAACATTCGGGCTTACTGAACCCCTACTTCTATCGAAAGAAATGCCTCCATTCCAAATACTTGAGAATAAAGGGTTGCCCCGACTGGTGTTCTAATTGAAGTCCTATAACCCTAAAGAGTAAAAGGCAAATTCTCATGCCATCTTCTGTGGTTATGCATCATCTTTTATAAGATATTTTTATGGTTTTGTTTGTTGCCTCAATGACCCCATTGGTTTTCCATCGATAAGGAGAGGATCGGTGATGTTGTATCTTGTATTTGGTCATTAGTTGAACCACCTCTTTTTGGAAGTGTGTCCCACTATTTGAAATAACTTAAAAGGGAACTCCTAATCGACAAATAATATTAGAGAGAATGAATTGGGCCACCTTTTTAGCATTGAGAACGGAATAAGAAGCTGCTTCTACCCACTTGGTGAAATAGTCTATGGCTACCAATATGTACTCATGCCCATAAGACGACTTTGGAGTGACCTTTCCTATTACATCAATTCCCTATGTTGCAAATGGCCAGGGGGTTGTAATGGAATGCAAAGGAGTTGAAGGTTGCTTTTGAATCTTGGCATATACTTGATAGTTGTGACACATCTTGACAAAATTTGAGCAATCATCTCTAATGGTGAGCCAATAATAATCCAAATTAATAACTTTTCTAGCTAAAGCAATCCCATTCATATAGGGATCCTATTCATCACCATGAACCCAGTCAATTATTTATTGCACTTCAGATTTATCCATGTATCTAAGGTGAATATTATACTAGGACCTTTTATACAATATATTATCATTCAGGATTTTCTTCAGTCCATTTTTTAGGCTTGATCGGGGTATTCACCTTTTTGAATAAAATAAAGATATCATAGAACCATAGATTTTTGCCTGCCACCTGAACCATAGCATAATATGCAAGTTGAGTTTTCACATCAATGATGATGGGGAAAACTATCATTTCTTCCTCCATAAGGGTCATAGAGGCCATGGTGGCCAAAGCATTGGCAAACTGATCTTTGTTTGAGGTAGGTAATGAAATGAGACCTCCTTAAATTATTATGCCGAGTATTCCAAGTGTCGGTGGTAAGGAACTAGACGCTCCCCTCTTATTTTCCAGTTTCCCAATGCTTGGGATACAATAAGGGCAGAATCACCATATACCTCTAAGCTTCTAGCTTTCAACTTCAAGGCTAATTCCAGCTCGATTATGCAAGCTTCATATTCGGCCTCATTGTTGGTGGCTTCGAAAGCAAATTTAATTACCAATGGAATCTATTCCTTTTTCAGAGTAATAAGGACAACGCGCATGACATAACCTTTATGATTAGATGTGCCATCGAAATAAATAACCCAAACTTCCTTGTCAATACTCAGGATATCCTCATCTAGAAATTCTGGTTCTTTAACCACAACTGGCACAGGAGTGGCAACTAACAGTTCAACTACTACACTTCCTTTGATTACTTTGCATGCCACAAACTCGAGATCAAAAGTGGCTAAAAATGCAAGTCACCGTGCCATCTTACTATCCAAAATTGGCCTTTCCATAAGGAATTTCAACGGGCTTTGATCCGCAACTACCTGTATTGTGTAAGAAGCCATGTAGTGATGCAACTTCTAACACACCCATATTGGGGTCAGTCACAACTTTTTAGTCTAATTATACTTGCGCTCATCGGCTAATAACCTTTTATTGAGAAAATAAATTGAAAACTCCCTCCTTGATCCTTCCTCATTGTGAACGAGGATTTTTGCTTCCACTCCTGGGTGGAATGGTTCTTGCGACTTCGGCACTGTTTAGGCTCAGGGCCTTAGAGAACACGGATCTAAGCCTAGAGAAAATGGAGTTGCCACCCGGATGGGCCGGAAAAAAGAAAGGGGTGGATGACTCGATTCCTAAGGAATCTCCAACCCCCTAATGGGTTCGAAAAGTTGGGTACGTGTGGGGAAGGTGAGAAATGGCCCAGCACTCCCACAATGCCTGGTTCATTGGAACTGACCTCCTTTGCAGGTCATAATATTATAAAATTCTTAAATATGACAATATTATCCATACTACATGCAATAATTAAAATAAAGCATCATTATATTAAAATCAAAGCAATGTCCAAACAAAACAAATAAATGGACACCCATCCGAGAATGAAAACTTGTCCTTACATCGTCCATGTCTAAAATTAAATAGGACAACCACCGAAAGGTGGAAACGTGTCCTTTACATTAGTCCAAAATATAAAAGCAATTTAAATTACATGAAAATTAATTAATGAAGTACCCAATAATGGAAACATACCTCTTACAATTTTAATACTAAGACAAACTAATAATAATTATAATAATAATGAAAATATCCATCCATGATAAATTAAATAAATCAAGTATTGAAATTAAATAAATCAAAACATATAATAAACTACATAATCAAATCTAAAATTTAATAAAGCAAATAAAGATACAAATTTAGGTTTATGTCTCAATTTAGGATTCTTTAATTAACGTTTAGAGTTTTGAAAATTTGGAATTATTGTTATTATTATTTAGGCTACTGTGAGAATTTTTTGGAAAATGGGATGGATTAGGGTTTTATAAAATTGAGAAAGTAGTAAGGTTTTTGGTTAATCAAATTAGGGTTTAGGGCTAACATCATGAAATTAGGGTTTAGGGCTAACATCATGAAATTAGGGTTTTGGAACCTTAAGACATTAGGGTTTATAATTTTAAAAGATTGGGATTAGGGTTTAAGATTTTTTAGGTTTACTGGAGAGAAAGATTTATGGGATTTATTGGATTTGGGCTTAAGGGTTTGTAGGTTTACTAGATGAGGGTTTGAAAAATTAAGGTTTTGATTTATCATTTTAGAAGAAATATTGATTTTGGAAATAAATTAAGATTTTGGAAAAAAATTAGGGTTTTTGAGACTTTAATGGAATAATTTAGGGTTTAAAGTTTTGGGAAAAATAATTTAGGGTTTTTAAAGTTTTGGAAACAAAAGAACAGTTAGGGTTTTGATAATTTAATCAATGACTTAAGCTACTGGATGAATGGAAAATCTGATTTATAAAACATATGATTAGGGTTTAATAATTAATAATATAGATTACCGAAAGACTCAATATCAAAGCAAATAATAGAAACACTTAAAAGAAAATATGTGTGAGCGGGGATTTTCGTCCCCACTCCGGTGGAATGGTTCTTGTGACTTCGGCACTGTTTAGGCTCGGGGCCTTAGAGAACACGGACCTAGGTCCGGAGAAAATGGAGTCGCCACCTGGACGGGCCTGGAAAAAGAAAGAGGTGGATGAATCGATTCCTAAGGAATCCCCAACCCCCCTAATGGGTTCAGAAAGTTGGTACACGTGGGGAAGGTGAGAAATGGCCCAGCACCCCCACAACGCCCGGTTCATTGGAACCGGCCTCCTTTACAGGTCTTAATATTATAAAATTCTTAAATATAATAACATTATCCATATTACACACAATAATTAAAATAAAGCATCGATATATTGAAAATCAAAACAATGTTCAAGCAAAACAAATAAATGGACACCCATCCAAAGATGGAAACATGCCCTTACATAATCCATGCCTAAATAGGACACCCACCGAAAGGTAGAAACATGTCCTTTACATTGGTTCTAGAATAGAAAAGCAATTTAAATTACATGATATTTAACTAATGAGGTACCCACCAAGTGGAAACATACCTCTTACAACATTTGGAAATCTAAATAAATCGATAAAACTAAATAACCATTCATCATAAATAAATCATTCATCAAAGGTATTAAACATCAATAGAAAGTAAATATCCATCCATGATAAATTAAATAAAGCAAGCATTGAACTTAAATATATTAAAGCGTATAAAATAAATCAAAGCATAATCAAATATGAAATTGAATAAGGCAAATAAAGATTCAAATTAGGGCTACTGTTTCTATTTAAGATTCTTTATTTCATGTGTTTAGGGTTTTGGAATTTATGGGTTCAAGATACTGTGAATTTTAAAAGAATTGAATAGAGCAAAGTTTTAGAATTTAAGAGGTTGATAAAGCTCTTTAATTAACCAAATTAGTGTTTGAGAAGTGAAATCATGAAACTAGGGTTTGGACACTTCAAAACATTAAGTTTATGACTATTAGTTACTTACTGTGTTGAATTTTAGGTTTATGAGGTTTTAAGGTTTAAAGGATTAGGGTTTAGAAAAATTAGGGTTTAAGGTTTTATGGGAGTTAGAGTTTACTATTTTGGATTTTGGAGTTGAATTAGAATTAGGGTTTTGTAGAATGCATTAGATTTTAGAATTTGAAAATCAATTGATAATTTTATGATGCTTTATAAAAATAAACAAAACGATTTAAGGTTTATAGAAACAGAAAAGATATTTTTTAGGGTTTTTGGAAAGAAAAGGATTTAATTTATGGTTTTGAAGAATTGGAAGGCAAATTGGGGTTTTAAGATTTTGAAGAAACAAAAACAACTATTTTAAGATTTTTGAAAAACAAAGAGACGAATTAAGATTTTAAGCTTTAGAAAAGGTAAATTAAGGTTCTAGGGTTTTTTTGATTTTGAAGAAACAGAAACAATTTTTGACCTTGAGTGATGAAGCTACTGTAAATTAATGAAACAAATAAAGAAATTCATACCTTCGTTTGTTGGTTCCACCAAAAATTTCTTCTTTGATGAACAAGAATAAAGACAAGCTTTGCTGCCTTTGATGGATTGAATTGCTTGTTTGCTCTCTCACAAATCTGATCTATTTTACTGCCAGAAGGAATTCCTAAAATTCAAAGTTCTCCTCCTCAATTTTGGTCTCAATTTTCACCTCAAAATCCCATCCCCTTTCCAAGTTTTCCTCCCTCTTCTGTGTTGTTTTAGTCCTTATTTATAGAAGATTTTTATGATTAATTTTAGTTATTCACGGAATCTGACATTGATTAAGGAAAGGAAACCGAAACCTAATTGTATTTGGTTTCGAAAAAATTTGCGTCGAAAAAATTTCGCTGGAGAAAAAAACTGCTGCGGAAAAATTGCGCCGGCGAAAAAAATTGTTGCGGAAAAATTACGCTGGCAAAAAAAAACTGTCGCAGCTGGCTGCGAGCGAAAATTGGCCTGCGGGCCATTTCGCCGCAACTCTTTTCGGCGACGAAATTTTTCGTCGTCGATTTTCCATCGCCGATTTTTTTATTTGTTTATTATTATTATTTTTTATTTTTTATTAATAAAAATTAAATACTAAAGCAAATATTATTTAATTAAGATAACAAAAATTATTTTGGACTAATTAAAACATATTGGACAACAAAAAATTATTTTGGACTAATTAAAATATATTGGATCGGACTGGGTCAAAAATTAAGGGTCTACAGTTTGCCCTCTGCTTGAATGATCTAAGACTTTAGTGAAAGTGAGTGAAAAGCAATAAGACTTAATTTTTGAGATCGTTGAGTTTTGGATTCTGGACTCGATTCGAGTTCTAGACTCAAGGATAATTTTAGGTTCTTGACCTAAGCGTAATTTTAGGTTATGGACCTAAGGAAATTTTGGGTTCTGGACCTGAGCTAAGTTCTAGACTTAGAAAAGATTCTAGGTTCTGGACCTAAGGATAATTTGGGTTCTGGACTCGAGCAAAGTTCTAGACTTAAAAGAGATTTTAGGTTTTGGACCTAAGGAAAATTTGGGTTCTGGATCCGAGCTAAGTTCTGGACTTAAAAGAGATGTTAGGTTCTGACCTAAGGAAAATTTGGGTTCTGGAACCGAACTAAGCTCTGGACTTAAAAGAGATTATAGGTTCTGGACCTAAGGAAAATTTGGGTTCTGGACCCGAGCTAAGTTCTGGACTTAAAAGAGATTTTAGGTTCTGGACCTAAGGAAAATTTGGGTTCTGGGCCATAGGTAAGTTCTGGACTTAGAAGAGATTCTAGGTTTTAGACCTAAGGAAAATTTAGGTTCTGGATCTGAGCTAAGTTCTAGACTTAGAAGAGATTCTAGGTTCTGGACCTAAGGAAAATTTGGGTTTTTGACCTGAGCTAAGTTCTGGACTTAGAAGAGATTCTAAGTTCCGGACTTAGAAGAGATTCTAAGTTCTGGACCTAATGAAAATTTGGGTTCTGGACCTGAGCTAATAATTTTTTTGATTTCAAAAAGTTTGGCTAATTTTTATGAACATGTCTTCTTTTTTTTGCCTCTTGCGTGTAAAAATATTTATACACACGCAAGTATTTGAATGATTAAATTGAATAATTGAATTTACTATTTATTTACTGTGTAGTCACTGTTCATGTACTATTTACTATTTATGAACAGTAAACTTACTTTTGAATTTTATTTTTTTCTTTGCCGTTTCTCTATATAAACCCACAAGTTCCTTCATTTGATTCACAGCAAAATTTCTTAATTTCTATAATTCTCTCAAATTCTTTCAAATTTAGCACATAGTTTTCAAAAAAATACATGCTTCAAGGTCAGGGACTCATTCTAATACTGAGTTATTAGAGTTTATCTGGCATCATGAAGATGGAAATATAGATCTACTAGCCGGGATGCCGCTTCACCGTAGTTCAAATCAAAAGAGCGCGGTAATTATTTTTCTTTTTTTTTTCTTTTCTTGATTTTGTTTTATTATTATTATTATTTATATATTTTTTATTTGTTATATATTTTTTATTTTTTATTTTTTATTTATGTTTTTATATTATGCTCTTTTTTAGAAAATTTAGAAAAAAAATATTAATTTAAGCAGATAAGATAATATGTACTTACCTTGTATTAACTTACCTGGCTCCGTGTTAGTGCGATCGTTGTGTTTTTCGGGCTGGAGGGTGTATTTACAAAGCCCGACAATGGTACAATGTAGTGCTTCCTTGGGTAAGGCAGATTATCCGAGATTGCGGCTTTGAAAGCTTCATCTTACAATTGCCATCAGAGGAGTATCAGATAGACTGAACCGTAGTCCAGGCACTTGCAGAATGATGGTTGGACACAACCCACACTTTTCACTTGCCCATTGGAGAGATGACAATTGGTCCGGTCGATTTTACTACTATAACCGGCCTTCGATATGATGGTGTTTTGGTTCCTCTGACTAATGATATTTTAACATTTGAAGAAATTCAGGAATTAATTGGTATGGAACCATCATATAAAGGGCCTTTTAAGATAAAAATTGAACCGATTCGTAGCTATTGGATGAACTACGAAGGACGGGTTCATAGAGACAAGACCCAATAGTATGCTCGAGGATTTTTATTATATTTGCTTGGGTCTACTATCTTAGGCAGCACTGAATCCTCCATTCACTTGTAGTGTTGAAGGCCCTTTCTTATTTCAGAATGGTACCATCTTCTGGCTAGGGTGAAGCTGGTCTCGCCTGTCTTTACTATGGTCTTGATAAACTTTTCCGAAATAAGAAGTCTTTTGTCGGCTTGATGGCGGTTGTCGAGGTATTCTTCTTCTACCAATGTCAATTCAACTCTTTTCTTGCTTGAATTTTATCTTTACTATTATTGTAGGTATGAGCATATGAACACAATCTCGTGAGGGTATCCGATATTTCCCGAGAGAGAGTCGGGTATCCAAGATTAAATTTTTGGTTGTCAGATCATGTGGATGTTCCCGACTCTCACCATGTGCATACTCACCGCTTTGTGTTGAGCCGCTTAACCTGGGACCAGATAAAATAACATTAGTATAATTTAAATTTTATGTGAAAGTTTACTTACCTTATGTTATTTTGCAGGTGAATTTGGCCTGGTGGAACCTAGAAGAGCGGACAAACTAGTCTCCTTTCATGAGGGTTGCGCTATCTTTCCAACATTCTCGCCGTGTCATCGCCGACCCAGTGTCTAGTGGCTGGTTTCTGGGAGAGAGAGTTTATGAGTGGTTTTTTGGTCCAGAGCAGCGGAGGATTTCGATGCCTTGCCCGAAATACACTTTAAATATTATGTCGATGCCGGAGGATGCATGGTGGCCGACTCGGTACAATTATGGTATTGAAGCATTTCTCTATCTTCCGAGCGCATCTTATGCCCACTTTATTCAAAGAAGGCTCTTGAACTTTGATGTATCTCCTATTGGTGTACGGGAGATTCCTGAAGAAAATGAGGGTAGAGATGAAGATGCGGGAGAGTTCGCTCCACATCTTGGGGCTGGTACTTTGTCACGACCCAATTTGTACATATGTACAGTATATCCATGTACAGTACGTCCATGTACAGTAAGAGGAACCCTCCCGAGAAGCTACTCAAAAGCGTGAAGTGAAGGGAAGTTCTGTAAAATTGAAAGGACCTATTTGAAAAGATTGTAAAGTTTTGGGGAGGTGACCGTAATTACCAAAAGTTGTTCCGGAGGTCCTTAATAGTGCACATAACAGACTCCGGAAATGGGAAGTAGAGAAAAATCGGACAGTAACTGTGCGACACGGTTTTTCCCGAAAAAGCAATGTTTGGAAGATATAGGGGATTTTGACCAGGGGCATCATGGTCATTTTTAAAAGTGTCTCGAAAGTAATAAAGAATCTCAAAAATGAAAAGTAGAGGAAAAACTGAGTCAAAAAGTGTACCACAGCATTCGGCGAAAGTGCGCGGTTTAAAAGTTACGAACGAGTAACCGTCGGAGGGTATTTTGGTCTTTTCACACCTTAGACCATAAAATTACAGCACAATGAGGTTGAGGGGCCAAAATATAATTAAGATGAAGTCCAAGGGCTTGGGTTGTAAATAAATTAAAGAAGGAGACATTTGGACCAATGAGAATTGGCCATTTTCTCACATATGTGTACCAATGGGAAATCAACATCTACACCATGACCTATCAACCTCTCTTGGCTTCCATTTGGAGGAGAGAACACCACAAAAATAAAGCCAAGAACTCTCTTTGTTCTTGCTTGGCCGAAAATAGGAGGAAGGGAAAAGAGATAGAGATTGTTTTTTTTTTTTTTCAAGTAGCTAAATTTGGAGAATTGAGAGAGATTGCAAACTTGGGTGGAGAATAAGATTTTGAGGTAAGGAAATTCATCTATGGTTCTATTTCTTTCATTGGTTATAGTATTTGTAAGATAAAAATGAAAGACTAAATATGATGATTATAGAAAATTTAAGAAGTTGAAGAAAAGTGAAAGAGGTGATTTGCACATATAAGATTAAGGATAAAAAGGATGACTAGTAGTTGAGTTAGCAAAAGAAGGCATGAAGCACTTAAATTTTATTATGTTCTTGACATGGATTTTATGAAAATTATAGGAAATCAAGAAGTGTGAGAGAAGGAAGCAAAGAAGACATAAAAGAACTAGAAACAAGTGAAAAGAATTAAGGTTTGGTACTTAAATCATTGCCTTTTCAGTTAATTCACATATTTTGCATTATGGGACTTTTGAAATGGTTTTGAAATGATGTTATTATGTGTGGTAAATATGTGGGAAAGTGCTCTTGAACCATTTGTAATCAATTGATTGTGAAAAGAATGAAAACAAAACAAACTAGCTAAATTTATGCAATTATTCATAAACTTTGATGAGTTTTTAATCACTCCTTTGATTTGATTTTTGGAAGAGGGACCCTTAGTCCTTCAATGGTATCACAAAAGGATTCTAAAAATCAATTTTGCAAGAAAAAAATGAATTTCCCTCAAGTTTGGAAAATTGGGCCGAATGGTCCCTTTTGGGCACCATTCTGCAGCTTTCATTTTGGGCAGTCCGTTGAAGGGGCAAACGAAAGAATTTTTCGACGAAATTTTACATGCATTTAGTTAACTTATGAAAGTGTTTTCCTGCAAAAATTCAGCCAAAAATAAGTTTGTTTACTTGGTCAAAACCGTTGCCAAATTTGACTGATTTTCAGCAGTAAAAACAGATTTTACCATTTAGTTGTCGCGCGCCATTGCGTTGCCGATTTTACGCGCCGCGCTACTATTCCTTTGGTCATTTTTCTAAATGTGTTAAAACTTGAATATTATGATATGTATTGATGTTAAATCATATAAAATGACATGAAGGGGAATTGGAAATGATCAGAAAGGCATCATGACAAGCTATTCCGACAATACATGCATTATGGACAAATCATGGCTTATTGAATATCATGATCAAAGTAATTTAATAAATTATTTATGCTCTACTTGGTTATGACAGAACCCTTGAGATAAGGGTATGATGCATCATACTATTACTGCAGTACTGCTTATGACATGATATGATATTTCGGCTGAAGGCCGATGATTACAATGACATGATCAATGATGAAATGATAATGGCCATTGGCACATGTGCAAGAATTATGATGAAAGATAATGAAATATGATCATGACAAGATATGTTTATCATGACCTTTCCTTATCCGCTGACGTTCTGTTAAACCAGTAGAGCAACCAAAATGATAAAAGCAAGAGAAATGATTTAAATTCAAATTATTCAGTCAAGCCTTTTTACCATCTGTGTTTTGTATTGATTCCTTTCAAGTATTTAAAGTATATAAATGTATGTTCAAATCATTCTTTCATTTTATTATTTTATTGCAATGATTTAAGTACCCACTAAGCAATTGCTTAGCGAGTTTAGTTTCCCTCTAAACTCGTAGGTTAAACGAGGAGACGAGATTGCAGCATGTCCTGCGCAGCTGGCCTTGACTACTACTTTGGGTAGGAGTTTGGATATGATTGATTGTAACAATATGGCATGTACATAAGCTTGTATGATCTAGCAAATAAATGTATTATACTGAAAAGCTAGAACACGTACACTGCTAGTAATCTAATAAATCTTATTTGGATTTAGCACTTATGTAGGCAAGTATAGAAGTGTGAATTCTTCTTGCAGGATTGTAGTTGAGGTTATAAGGGTGGATTATTGGGAGTGTGCTTGAGTTGAATTATGAAACAAAATTGTTTTCAAAAATCAAGAAAAATCAGTTTTGGCGATACTTGGGACCTCCATTTTTAGGGGAGGTTCTGGCAAATTTTTTTTAAAATCTGCACTTAAAATTGGCTAAGTAAAATGTTAAGACACAACCACCAAGAGATAACAGTCCATCTTGGTCTATAAACGTAGGCTAAGATGGGGTGTTACATACTTCTTAGGTAAGACTTTACCATTTTTTTCTTGCAACTTCTTCTTTCTTTTTTGATTCTTTGATGATTGTTGCAGGCTGTTCGTTCATTTGATCATGAGGCTGGACCTTCTTTTACTGCCCCTTCGTTTGCTCATTCTAGCCCGCCAGATATGCCATCTCATCCGTAGGGCATTGATATGAATTACCTAGTGAGTTTCCTTATTTCATGGTAATTTATGCTATATGTATGCATGATTATGTATGCTCTTACCCTTTTCCTTTCTGGCTCACAGCGGATGCTTGAAGAACAAAATATGAAACTTCAAGAAGAGTTGGCTGCAAGTCATCAACAGGCTTCTCATTTTGAAAATTTATATCATCAATCGGAACAAAATTTCATCAAGAGGCCCCCAGACTGATGACCATGAGATCCTTTCGTCTGCTTCTGATGAGGACCATGACAGATCGGAATCCCAAGGTAATAGGGATTTTGGTGCTCCCGCTTCGGGCGATCTCGGGATGAGTAATTTGCCTCCTCCTCCAATAGGCGACAACTTTTTTAGGGCTTTATTTGATGACCTACCACCACCTTTCTTAGTGATGTTTAAATATTGTATCAATTATATAAACATTGTACAATAAGCATAATAAGGAAAAATATAATTTCCATCTTTACTGTAACTTTTTTTTCACTTTTCTTTTACTACTGCGCCACAATTATTATACTACTTTTTTTTATCACATCATAAATAGTGCATCACAATTTCCTTTTCACAACCAAATGCAACACGGTAAAGGATTTTGTCGCCAATTCCTTTCCTTATGCCATATGGTCTCACCCTTTCCCATCACCTTTTCCTTATCAATTTTGGAAAGGCTTGTTTCTTCTATATAAATCACCTTTTACGCCTAATTTAATATAGAAGCAAAAATATTTTCCATTTCAACGTAAAAACTCCTTTAACAATTTTAATTTTTCTTCATTCATCCACCATGACCGAACATCATTTAAAGAAGATAAAAATTTTGTTTAAGAATATGGATGCCATTCACTGGAAGCAAATTTCGTGGTCAAAACTTGATATTTTAAAGTGTTTTCAAAATGTTAAATTGGACCACTGTTTCTTACATGCCATGTCTTCCTTTTGGAATATGGATTCTAGGGCATTTAAAATTAATGGCTTTAAAATATGTCCCTTGATTGAAGAATTTGAGGCCATCCTTAGATATCCAAATAATCAACAAATGGCGTTACCCACATTGATTTCCAAGACTCAACAGAAGATGCAGATGTTATTTCAAATTCCAAAACCCGAAGTTTTTCGGTTGATGAGAGGTGAAAAAATTCTACTTGCTCCCTTGATTGATTTTTGTTTCTCTCATTTGGCTCCTACTAATGCATGGGGATGCATGCTTTGTCTTTGCTTGCTCGGCCAATTCTTGCTTGTTTCTTCCGACGGCTATATTGATCCACAGGTATTGGATATTATGGACCAAATGGAAGGAGGCTTGTCACCGGTACCTGTAATCTTAGCCGAGACTTTAGTTGGATTAGACTAGCTTAAATCAGGATTGACAAAGAGACTGACCAGGAGTCCGTTACTGCTTCAGGTAATTACCTAAACTGCCCTTTCGGGTTTTCAATTTAGGTTTTGTTTTTTCTTCTTTTTATTGCTCTAATTTTTGCCTAGTCCGCCCGTATGTTTTTTCGAAACTAGTGAGCTATCCTAATTTTTGCCTAAGCTGCCCTTGTGGGTTTTCAACTTAGCGGACCTCTTTTATTATATATATTTTCTATTGCTCTAATTTTTGCCTAGTCCGCCCATGTGGGTTTTCAGAACTAGCGAGCTGTCCTAATTTTTTGCCTAAGCTGCCCTTGCGGGTTATCAACTTAGCAGACTTTTTTTTTAATTCTTTCTTTACAGATTTGGCTTCAGGAGCGTCTTTGTTTTCTGGATACTCCATCCATGGATTTTGCCAGATATCTACCATGTCATCATTCTGGTAGGAAACTACTCCATCCTGCTTCTTCATATGCTGACTGGGTTGACTGGATCCACTCATGCGCTGAAGTCAATATCCGTTGATTGGCACCTTGGTGGAAGATTTCTCATATCACCATGCGGACATACTTGATGTATGTTCCCCTCACCGCTCTTCGTCAATGTACATGCTATGATCCTTGCCGACTTGGCCGTCAGTACAGAGCTGAGCCTCGCGATTCTGACTTTATTCCCGATTAAGACATGCCTTGCTTGACTGAAGCCTACTTGGATCGGCTGAGACAAAGCTGGCCTGCACGTTACATTTATCGACTGCCATAGATTTTACATTTGTCAATTCAAAAAGTGTATTGTTAGGATGAAAAATAATTAAAGTTATAAAAGATGCTTCTTTTCCATTTATAATTTGTCATCACCTTTTGCTATTGTGTTTATTTATTTCATCCATATCTAGTCAAATACTTATAGCAGTGCACATAAAATAATTTTAACATTAATTTTGTTTTATTAAATTGGGGAGCAACCAAACATAAAGCCAGCATACACAAGATCACTCCTATTGTCAACTAGCCTATTCGAGTTTTCTAATTGACAATTTTCTCTCTTTTAGCTCTAATTGACAATTTTCTCTCTTTTAGCCCTAATTGTTGCCTAGCCCGCCATTTCGGGTTTTCGAAACTAGCGGACTGCTCTAACTTTTGCCTAGGCCGCCCTTTTGGGTTTTCAACCTAGCGAGCTCTTTTTTTTTATATCATACATAAAACCTCTTCAACCTGTCGATGTTCACTGGCTCACTAAACTCATTCCCGTCCATGTCTGATAACTTCACCGCTCCCTTGTTCATGACTTGTTTCACGACATATGGCCCTTCCCAGCTAGGCCTAAACTTCCCTCTTGGATCAGATATATTAGGCTTACATTGCTTCAACACCAAATCCCCGACTCTGAGTTTTCTGATTTTAACCCTTCTATTGTAGGCCCGAGCTATCTTCTTTTGATATAGTTGGTGATGATACAGTGCCTTTAACCTTCTCTCTTCTAGTAAAGCTAATTGTGTGTATCTGCTTGCTACCCATTCTGTTTCAGGCAGTTCGGCTTCCAAGGCTACTCTTAATGACTTGATTTCTATTTCAATTGGCAACACTACTTCCATCCCATAAACTAAAGAGAACGGTGTCATTCCAGTAGGTGTTCGCATACTTGTCCTATATCCCCATAAAGCAAAGGGAAGCATCTCTGACCAATCCCTGTAAGTCTTGGTCATCTTGGACAGAATTTGCTTAATTGTCTTGTTTGTTGCTTCTACTACACCATTAGCCTTTGGTCTATAAGGAGAGGATCTATGATGATGGATTCGATACTTTGAAAATAAATCCTTATCTGCTACTTGAAACTGTACCCCATTGTCTGATATTACACTGTGCGGGACTCCGTACCGGCAGATGAGGTTCTTTTCAATAAATCTAGCCATTTGACTTGCATCCAGTTTGTTGAAGGATTCGGCTTCGACCCATTTTGAAAAATAATCTACTGCTACCATAATGAAACGATGACCGTTTGAAGTTGTCGGATGTATCTCTCCTATAATGTCGATACCCCAGGTGGAAAAGGGCCAGGGTGAAGACAGAGAATGCAATTCTTCAGGAGGCATGTGATTCAAGTTACCATACATCTGACATTGTTGGCACTTCTTTATGAACTCAATATAATCTTTCTCCATGGTCAACTAGTAGTAACCTTGTCGAGTAATCTTCTTAACTAGGGCCAAACCACTCATGTGTGGACCGCAACTTCCCGCATGTTTCTCTGACATGATGCACTCCACTTCAGGCTTTCTTAAGCATCTCAAATGCACCACCATCAAGCCATCTTCGATATAACTCACCATAGAATGTGATGTATTGCAATGACTACCGCCTTATGGCTCTTCTCTCTTTCTTTGTTGCCCCTAGCGGGTATTCTCTTTCTTCTAAAAATCGTCTTATAGTATCATACCACGCATCATGGTCTATATCAATTTCCATGATTGTCTAATATTCATAGCAAGGAGTTGATGAACTGGTCAAAATCAGAGGCTTAAGGAATAAGCTTACAGGGTTTTCCCATACCGAAGCCAATGTGGCTAGGGCATCAGCCATCTGATTTTTTTCTCTTGATAGGTGTATAAACATACACTCCTTAAAGTTCTTCTTCATCATGGTCAGGTAATGGTGGTATGGTTTTAATTTTTCCTCTTTCAATTCTCACTCTCCATTTACTTGGGATACTACTAGTAATGAATCACCATAAACTTCCACCTTATCCACCTTCATAATCATTAGGGTTTCCAAACAAAAAATACAAGCTTCGTACCCCACCATATTATTGGTTGCCCTAAATTTTAACTTTTTGGCTAAAGGGATAAGTTCCCCTTCGGGTGATTCTAGTATAACTCCCAAACCTGCTCCTTTTCTGTTCACTGCTCCATCAAAATACATTTTTCACCCTTGTACTTCAATTGCTTCTAAATGTTCATCTGAAAATTCCAAGATTACCTCTTCGCTTTTCTGGTGGTTGTTGGGCTAGGAATTGTGCCACCGCTCTACCTTTGATTGTTTTCCTGGTTACATATTCAATCTCAAATTCTTCTAATATTATCAACCATTGACCATACTTCCCAATCAAAGAGGGTGTCTCCCTTAAGCATTGGATCCAACCTGGAAATTGCTTGCACACTATATGATTGAAAGTAGTACCGTAACTTCTTAGAAGACTAAACCACGGCTATACAGGTCTTTTCAATGATACTATACTTAATTTCATAAGGTAGGAGCTTTCTACTCAAATAGTAAACTGCATGCTCAATCCCTGACTCATCTACTTGGGCTAGCATGGCCCCTATTGACTCTTCTTCTACTGCTAAGTATAGTAATAGATGTTTGTCGGGTTTAGGTGGTTTTAAAACAGGTGGATTCCATAAATACTCTTTTATTCACTCAAAGGCCTTTTGACACTCTTCATTCCATATGACCAGCTGATTCTTTCTAAGCAATTTGAAGATAGGCTCACATATTGTTGTGAGCTTTGCTATAAATCTGCTAATGTATTGTAATTTACTAATAAATCCCCAAACTTCTCTCTTCGTCTTTGGGGCTGGCATATTCCTGATTGCTTTAACTTTGTCAGGATCAATCTCAATGCCATTCGGACCAATCACATGTCCTAATAATTTACCTGAGGTGACACCGAACACACACTTCTTCGGGTTTAATCTTAACTTATATTTCAAAGCTCTATCGAAGAATAATTCTATGTTTTGGAAGTGTTGTTCCCTTGTATCTAATTTAACCATCATATCAGTAATTTATACTTCAACTTCTTTATGCATCATGTGATGAAATAATGTGGTGGCCATCCTTTGATAGGTTGCTCTAGCATTCTTTAAGCCAAATGGCGTCACCCTATAACAAAATATACCCCATGTAGTAATGAAAGCAGTTTTGGCTTTATCCTCTTGGGCCATTAACACTTGAATGATATCCAAAACATCCATCTACAAATGAGTGTAGCACGCTAGAGGATGCACTATCAATGAGGACATCTATATGAGGTAAAGGAAAATCATCTTTAGGGGAATCCTTGTTTAAATCTCTATAATCCACACAGACCCTTATCCTTCCATCTTTCTTTGGCACAAGTACTATGTTGGCTAACCGATCTAGATATTCTATCACTTCAAGGAACTTCACTTGTATTTACTTAGTGACCTCTTCTTTAACCAATTCAACCCACTAAGGTCTTAATCGCCTAAGCTTTTGTTTGACAGGTTTCATGTGAGTGTAAGTAGGAATATGATGCTCGGCTATGTCTCGATCTATTCTAGGCATATCCTCAGAAGACCAAGCAAACACTTCTTCATATTTTTTGAATATTTTTTCAAATCTCTCTCTCTCATCAGGAGTAAGGTCGGATGTTATGCTAATGTTTTTAGGATTTTCGGTTGTTCCCAAATTCAATGATTGTGTGTTAACAGAATTAATATTAAAGATGCTCATGTAACTGCTATTTGAATGTATGTAACCATCAGGAGAAACATCACACAAGTAAGCAAAATCAGACTTTATTGCATTCATTTTGGAAAAGAAAACATCATCATCCTCATACAAAGCAGACAAATTAAAATCAAAATCAAAATATTGTTCTCAAAATCATAAGGCAGGATGTCTTCAAACTTTTCTTCAACCAGGGCAGCAATCTCCTCCGGAGTCTTCTCGGCTTTCAGGACAGCTTCATTCTTCTCTTTTGGATTGGATTCTTTGTTGGCTGACAAGGTGAGCTCTTTCTTCACTGGGATCAACTTTCCCATGAACATGATTGGCTCGGGCTTTCCTTGGAGTGGTCCCATATCTGGAGCTTTGACAAAGATCTCTTCAAGTGGTGGGAAGCTCATCTTCTCACTCTTCTTTGGCTGGACATCATTGTCTTCATCATATCCCAACCCCTTCTTGGAAGTTTGAGTTCTAAAATCTGGCAGCTTTTTCAAACCGGCTTTACCCTTTCCAAGACCAGCTCCGAAAAGGTAGTTCATGTTCTTCATCATATTCAAAACTTTAGAGTCCACTACTTCATCATTAGAAATTGAAGCTACTTGGAAACCATTGAGAGGCCTCTCAATCATTAGAGCATTAACAATCTCATTATCTTCAGCTTCGATGACCACTGTCTCATCTCCGTTTGAAAACTTAATCTTTTGATGAAGGTGGAAGGAACTCCACCAAGAGGATGAAACCATGGTCGCCCCAAGAGTAAGGCGAAGGTAACCGGTATGTCTAAAACAACAAATTCAATAATAGATTCAATTGGACCAACCTTGACAGCATCTTTAAAAGTTCCTTCGACGTGTCTCTTAGTATTGTCATAAGCCTGAATTGTTACCTCGGTCTGGTTTAGATCCCTTGTTGACATGGCTAGCTTTAGCAATATCTTAAGTGGGCAAACATTTATGGCAGACCCATCATCGACCATTACACATGGAGTCCTCTTCCCCTTGACTTCTATTTTGATAAAGAGAGGGCGATGTGATCTCTCCCCTCCTCTGGTAAGTCCGCATCTGAAAAGGAAACTTCTCCCATATTAACTTCACTCTTTTCTTGAACCTCTTCACATTTCATTACCCCTCCAATTTTTATAAAGTTGATCAGCTCCTCCGGTGTCGTGGAGGTAGAAATTGGCATGCTAGCCAAGGCTTTGGCCATAGTTTCTCGGTGCTTTTTAGAAGTAGCTAATAAGTCCCAAATGCTAACACTTGCTTGAGTTCTTTTCAATTGCTTGAGTACAACATCATCTTTCTCTTCTTTATTTCCTATTTCATCTTCCTTACCCTTATTAGTTTCTACCTCCTTAGGTGGTGGCCTTCCATAGGGCTTACTGGGTCTACTGTTCATTACTTCATCTTCTTCGGGCTCGGACCAAGTCCATTTCTCCTTCCTGGATACAAGATCATCATCACTATCGCTTGAATCCCAAAACCCATTGACAACATAAATTGTTACTTCTTTACCCACCATAACTTGTTTAATTCCACCAAATACCTCCTCTTCTTTGGTTGCTTCTCCACCCACATCTTGAAAAGAAGACATGACAAAGTCCTCATGCAAACCTCCTCCAATCATGAAGGATGCCGGTGGTGGTACTCTATTGAACTTTGGTAATGGGTTGTCTTTGGTGTTTGGCTTATTGGGCTCGGGTAGCTTCCCATTATCAATTAAATTTTGGATCTCATGTCTCAACCTTATTTTATTAGTTTTTGTTATAGATTTGTGTCCTGTTTATTATGATAATTATTGTTTTCTTTAGGTATTTTGCTAGTTTTAATCGGTTTATTTAGTGATTTCATTAATTTTAGTAGTTTTAGTTTATTTCAGTGTTTATGTCGTTTTTGTCCTAATTTTTAGTGTGTGTTTACATTTCATTGGTTAATGTTCATTTAATTCTTGTTTAAAGTTTGTTTCAAGTTTTGTTTTAGGTTAAAAAGCCAAGGAACCAAATTGAAGGAAAAAAGGGATAGTAGCTGACACAGACAGAGGACACGGCCAAGCTTGTGGCCGTGTCCCATACCAAGTTAAAGAGAAGATCAAGACACAGAGAGGAACACACTCAAGGGACACGGCCAAGTCATTGGCCGTGTCCCTCCAAAGAAGTTCAAACATGGCCAAGTTGCTTAAGCTTGGCTGTGTCTCACTCAGTTCCAAAGCAAAAGGAAGAAAATCAATTAGTAGAAGACACAGGCAAGGGACACGGCCAAGTCACTGGCCGTGTCCCTCTAAAATGGTCCAACACGGCCAAGTCAACCTCCAACACGGCCGTGTCACTCAACCAAAGAAGAAAAGAAGAAAAGCAAGCAGTAGTGAACATAAGCAAGGGACACGGTCAGGCTTGTGGCCATGTCCCTCCAAAGACCTCCAACACGGCCAAGTATCATCCAACTTGGCCGTGTCTCTCATGTACCAAAGCCAACGTGGATTTTAAGCAGAGGTTTCGTATAAAAGAAAAAAAAGCTAGGGTTTGGAGGGGTTTGAGAGTTTTGAGATTGAATCGGCCGTCAAAGAGATTTTAGGGTTTTCATAACTTGTTTTCTTTGATTTTTGATTACACTTTGGATTAATCTAGCTTAGATTAGATTGTTCTAGCCATTGATACATCCTTCTTGCAAGATTTGAACAAGAGATTCTTCAGAAGCTTCAAGGAGTTTGTAATTTGGTTTTGTTCTTGAACTTTATCTCTTTATTTTCATTGGAATTGTATTTATGGATATTATCATGTCTAAATTGATTTCTTTGAATATTAATGAGATGATTATGTTTGATAGCATTATGAACTAATTTGATCTAGTCTAGGGTTTGTATGGATCTGTTATGATTGTATGAATTGGTTATTACTCTTAACTCAATTATTTCTTTAAGCCTTTATTGAATGAATTATTGCTAATATATAATTGATTGGCCACCAATTATATGTTTTAGGTATTAGATGATGGATTGAGAGATGAAGTCTAATGCTGGAACAATTCAATTAAGGACTTAGGTGAATTAGAGATATAACCTAGGAAAAGATTATTTCAATTGGAACAAGATTATTTGAGAGAGGTTTGAATGCGAGAGCTTATTTCCTTTATTCAATTAATTAAGTTGCTTGAGATTTAATCTTTGAAATTAAATTGGTTAACAGGAATAACTATTCATACATATAAGTAGCAGAGAAGTGTAAACCCTAGACCTTTCTATGAAGTGAATCAAAACATCAGCTCAATTTACTTTTATTGTTTTAAACTTCGATCAATCTATCTTTATTAATTGTTAGCAATTTAAATTTATTCATTACTTGTTATTTATAATCTGATAATCAATTAGCTACTTTAGCTTCCTTGTGAGATGACCTTGGGGCAATCACCTTTGCTACAGCTACCTCGTATACTTGCGAGTGACGCTTTGTGGTAGAGTTAATTCGAGCACAACAAGTTTTTGGCGCCGCTGCCGGGGAAGCTAATTGGCGTAATTGTTTATTAGTCATAGATATTTTAGATTATTTTTCATTGTTTACTTTTATTTTATTTGTCTTTTGCTTTTAATAATTTCTTTTTCTAGAAATTCTGTTTATGCAAGGCAAGAGATCACTCGAAGGAGAGTTATATCCATTCATTCCAGAAATTCAGAGAGTGAAAAGGAGCAGGAAAGAGTTTGAACTGTACACAGGATTTGATACTACAGAGGAGGACACTTCTGATTTTGAGTCGGAATCTGCACAATCTGTTAAAATGGCAGAAGAAAGACAAAGGACTATGAGAGATTTTGCTAGACCTGTCATTGGAACTTCCACCTCTTGCATAAGATTGACAGATGCAGCAAGAAATTATGAGTTGAATAACATTCATTACAACATGCTGCCATCATTCTATGGAGTTCCAAATGAAGATCCTTTGAACTTTATTCGGGATTTTTATTCTACCCTCAACACTTTTCCTTTGGGAGGACTAACAGAAGATCAGTTGAGGATGAGATGTTTCCCATATACTTTGAAGGATAGGGCAAAGAGCTGGCTTATGATGTTACCCAAAAACTCTTTGACAACTTGGGAGCAAGTTTATAACAAGTTCATGGGCAAGTTTTACTCTCATCAAAAGACAGCTGAATTGAGAGGGAAGATTGCTACATTCTCTCAATTTGAAGGAGAACCATTTCATGATGCTTGGGACAGATTTAAGATGCTATTGATCCAGTGTCCACATCATCACTACCCACTTTAACTTCTTAATCAGTTTTTCTACGATGGTCTAACCCAGCAATTTCAGAATACTGTTGATAATGCAGCTGGGGGAGCTATGGGAGAAAAGACAGCTTATGAAACTTATGAGATCTTTGAGATGTTGGGAGCTAATTCTCAACAGAAAAGTGTAAGGGGAAGAAGTAAAGGGGTGAATCAATTGGAAGCCAATAGTGAGATGGTCAGTCAAATAGCTGAGTTGACAAGGCAGGTTCAGATGCTGAACATGAAGAACAATATTTCTTCATCTATTCAAGAAGTGTGTGGAATCTGTGGGACATTCGAGCATGGAGCAAATATTTGCCCCTCTGCATATGAGACTTATGGGAATGAAGCTGAGCAAGTCAATGCCATGGGGGGATTTCAACCAAGGACCCGAAATGATCCTTATTCAAATTCATAAAACCCTGGTTGGAGGAATCACCCAAATTTTTCTTGGGCAACAAATAATTCTCAGCAGCCTTTCCATTTGCTCCAGAGACAGAACCAACAACAAGGCCAATCCTCAAATCAAGGGCAGTCTAAGATAGAGAGTTTGGAGGAAAGTTTACAAGCTTTTATCCATGTCAGTGCTAAAATCAAGAGATGACCAACAAGAGGCTGGATTCCTTAGAAGCATCTTTTAAGAAAGTGGAGACTCAAGTAGGGCAACTTGCACAATAGATGCAGATTCAACAAAAGGGAAATTCCCAAGTCAACCTGAGCAGGCACAATCAGTGACTGTTCTTAGAAGTGGTAAGGAAATTAACAATAATGTTGAAAATGATTATGTGAATGCAGGTGACCAAGAGAACAAGGAGGAAGGAGAACTAGAGAACAAAGGTGCTGGAGATGGATCAATGAAGAAATACCCTTCAGCAGATTTACACAAGGCAAGCAATCCATACCGGCCACCTATACCATTCCCCAGCAGGTTGAAGGATGATAAACCAGATAAGCAATTTTCTAACATCTTCAACATGCTGTCTAAGGTAAGTATTAACTTACCCTTACTGGAAGCAATAAAGAACATGCCGGCTTATGCCAAATTCTTCAAAGAACTGATCACCAAGAAAAAAAGGTATGAGCCAAATGAAAATGTGATAGTTTCAGAGGTAGCTAGTGCTGTTCTACAGCATAACCTACCTCCTAAACTAAAGGATCCTGGAAGCTTTATAATTCAAATTACTGTGGGGAATGGAAAGGGGACTGATGGCATGTGTGATCTAGGAGCCAGTGTAAATTTGATGCCTTATTCTGTGTATAAAGAATTAGAACTAGGGGAACTTAAACCGACCAAAATGGTGTTGCAATTAGCTGATAGATCTTTTAGATTCCCGAAAGGGGTTATAGAAGATGTGTTAGTTAGGGTTGGAGGGTTGATAGTACCTGTGGATTTTATAGTTCTTTACATGGAAGGAAGTAACCCTGCACCATCAGCACACACTATTTTGCTGGGTAGGTCTTTCATGGCTACTACCAACACCTTAATAGATGTTAAAAATGGTAAGTTGTCAATGACTGTCTTAGGACAAACTGTTGAATTTTCTATTTTTAACACTTCTCCTATTCCTACAACTACTTTATATGAGGAATGTTCTTTAATTAATTGTGTTGAAGCAGTTGTTTCAGATGATTTCTTGCATACAGATTCCTCAGATAAATTGGGGCTGACACTGACCTTAGAAGAGGGGGCTAAACTAGTGGGGGAGACCCAAAGGTGCCTCAACCCAAAGGCATATGAGAGCTCGAGGAATTACAAGGATAGCACAAAAGCACTTCATGACAGAATTATAGTGCGAAAGACATTGAGTCCAGGTATGAAAGTTTTACTTTTTAACTCTCGACTCCGTCTGTTTCCAGGTAAACTCAAGTCTCGATGGAGTGGTCCTTTTGAGATAACCAAGGTATATCCTTCTGGTGCCATTGAATTGCTTAACTCTAGAACAAATGAGACTTTTAAAGTAAATGGACAGAGAGTTAAGCCATATAATGAAGGATTTCAAGAAGTGAGGATCATTGACAGCACTTTGATCCATGATCCCTAAGTCTTGCATGATGTCCAGCTTTATGACATTAAAGAAGCACTAAATGGGAGGCAACCCATCAGTTTGCATTTCTTTTTCATAGTTGTAATTTTAAATTAAGCAATTTTGATTTATGTTTGTTTAAATAAATGAATGGGTGCTGTGATCGGTTTTTATTTTTCTAATGTGTTTCAGGGTCAATCGGAGAAGGGGTTTGCAATTTCGTTGATATTTGGTGATAAAAAAAAATTTTAAAGTTAAAAGTGGCAGAAGGAGACACGGCCAAGGAGCTTGGCCGTGTCCCTTGGCTGTGTCACATGGGACACGGCCAAGCCTCCATAAAAAAAATGGTTTTTCTTTTGATTTTGCAAATTTGGACAGTGGGTGACACGGCCAAGGAACTTGGCTGTGTCCCTTGGCTGTGTCACATGGGACACGGCCAAGCCTCATGAAAAATCTCTTTTATTTTGTTTTCTTTTAAGAAATTGCACAGTGAGTGACACGGCCAAGGAGCTTGGCCGTGTCACATGGGACACAGCCAAGCTCCACCAAATTGATCTTCGTTTTTATTTTGCATCCTCTCCTTACAGTAGAAGACACGCCCATGGGACACGGCCAAGTCACTGGCTGTGTCCCTCAAAAAACACATGACACGGCCGTGTTCACCCTAACTTGGCCTTGTCTCCCACTTTTTCACTTTAAAAACATGATTTTTTTTGCACAAATGTTCTATTCCACCCCTAATTTTCTTCTGTTCTCTCTCTCGATCTCTCATTTTCTCTCTCACCAAACCTCCATAACTTGTGCTTCCAAGCTCCAAATCCTCCATTAAACCTCAAATTTCTTCACCAAAACTAAAAATAATCCATTAAAACTTCTTCTTCTCTCATAAAAGTTTGATTTAATCAAGTTTTGGTGTTGAATTTTTCAGATTTCTCAAGATGCCAAGAACAAAGATAGTTTCACATCACAAGAAGAAGAGACCTACAACTGAAGGGGCTTCTTCATCTTCATCAGTTTCATCTTTGAAGAGGGCAAATCTTTTGGCTCGGGGTTTCTTCCCGACGAGGTATGTTAATGATGAATCCCTTGATGCTCTGCAAATTAGCACTAATTTTTATCGTTATGTGCAAATTCTTGGGTGGGAGAACCTAGTCTCCTTGCGACCTTTGCAGTTTAAGAGCTGAGTTTGGAATTTTTGACATCTCTTAAGGTTGAAAGAGATGAACAAAAAATTTGCTCTAGGATGAGTTTTAGATTGCTTGGGGAATCGTTTGTGATTAATATTGAACAATTGAATGCTATATATGGTTTCCATCAACATGGGGAAAGGTCGGTACCTAAAGAGTTTAAACAGCAATTTTCTTGGGGAGCATTAGGCTCGGGGACTTATGTGGCCAAATCGGCCAAAGCATCTAAATTGAGTAATCCCGCTTTGAAGTATTTGCATCGTTTTATGTCCTGCGGATTCTTTGCTAGGAAGGAGAGCCCGGGTGTGGTGGAATTGAGTGAGTTATTTTTCCTGGATTGTGCTTGTAATGCAGTGCCTGTTAGTTCCGGCTATTGGTTAGCCGATGTTTTTGATAGTGTGGCCAATAAAATGAGGGGGGCAATTTGTATTGGAGGGTTGATTAACACATTAGCAGTAGCACTTCTGGAGGATTTTGACCCGAGTACCAGTTGCATGACTAGAATTTTGGGTAATGACTCTTTGGATTTGGCCACATTAGAGAAGATGCATATGGTGATGCATAGGAGAGGGACTTATATGATGGCTTCAACTGAGCCAGAAGCACCGGGGGACAGGCAGAAGAGAGCACGGGTTCAAGAAGAGTCCGACTCGAATTCTCTTGATCTAGATGAGGATGCTCCGGTCTCGGCTAATCAAGAGGTACTTAATAGGATTGAGGCCCTGGAGGGAAAAGTAGATCAACTGGATGGCAAGGTGGACCGTAACCATGCTGAGGTTTTGCAGTAGTTGGAACAGATTAATAGCAACCTTGCAAAGATTTTGAGTCTCCATCCCTCGGCTGCATCATCTTCTCATCCACCTTCACCATAGATTTTGAGTTCCTTGCTTTATTGTGTTTAGCTTATTTTTGTTATTTTTCATTTTTGTTTTTAACGTTAACATTTTATATTTTGGATATTTTGTTTTTATATATTGTATTTTGTTTGTTTTTGAACATTTGTGTTTGTGATGAAAAGTTAGAGTTTTGCCTCACCAGGGTACGATGGAATACAGGTTGTACTTAACTCTTTCTCTTTATTATTCTTGTTTTCCATTGAGGACAATGTAAATTCTAAAGTGTGGGGTATTCTTTTAGCTTTTTCTTTATTCTTGTTTGGTTTGTCGTGGTGTGTTTTATTGTGTTATGCATGGTATAATTGTTGAAAATTTATTGATCTTTTATGTGATTCTAGCATTATAGTTGAGACTTTAATATCAGCATAGAAATGAGCATTTGAATTCATTCAGGATCAATTTTTGCATTCTGCAGTTCATGACATATAAATCTTTCAGAACCCACCTGTGTGAGTTTTGAGCCTCATATATGAATTCCTTAGTATCAGTTGGTTATCTTTTCTTAAGTGTGCACCTTCATGATTTTGCATCTCTAGAGTTTGCTTTTGCATGCTAATTGAACTCACATTATGATTTAATCTCAAGTTTTAAAATGATGAAGGCAAATTAGGTTAGCCCTTTAGCTTAAAAAGACCTCCCTTAATATTGAATTCCTTAGTGAGCCAAGTTGAGCCTTTGACCTTTTCTTGATTGATCAATACAATTATCAACTCAACTTTCTCTTATTATCATCATACCTGCATTAAGGAATGGAGTTCTTATGATATGACAATAGGGTGGTTTATTTCAAAGTGTGGGGTAAGCAAATAAAAAATGGTATTGCTATTTGGGGTTGAAATGCATACTTTGCACATTATATTTGATTAAGAGTTGATTTTTCTTTTCCTCTGCATTTTAAGCTAGATGTTCTATGCAATGTTATATTTTGTATATATATGTATTATTAAAAAAATTATATATGATAAAAGAAAAAGAAAAAGAGAAAATAAAAAAAAGAGATATATATATATATATATAATTCATATATGTTCTAGCATTGGTTATCAAAAGAGGAATGTTGACTCATGTATTTTTTATGCAAGTATGTAAGATTATCAAGGATTGGTGAGTATGCCATTTGAGGGAGTTGTGATTTCTTAGCAAGAGTATTGTCTATTTTAGATACTCCATTTCTTGATGCTCCAACTTAAATGTCTTTTCTCACACCTTCACCTTAGCCCCATTACATCCAAATAAAAGACCTTCGGATTATTTCTTGAGAAAATCAGTGAGGGAGATTGGATAATTAATCAAGTTTATGGTAGTATGCAGTCATGAGTGGTTTGAGTGAATTAACCTTTAAAATCGAGTGAAACACTTAGAAGAGAGATAAGATTTGTATGTCTGGATTAATGAATGAGTTAAGAAAATCTTGATTGAAGGAAATTGCAATTATTTATGTCTGAGTCTTTAAGGATTTCATCTTATATACTGGAATTATAGTTAGGGTTGTTTGAGTTTTTAATTTATGCCATGTGAATTTGCTTGAGGACAAGCAAAGTTTTAAGTGTGGGGTAGTTGTTTTATTAGTTTTTGTTATAGATTTGTGTCCTGTTTATTATGATAATTATTGTTTTCTTTAGGTATTTTGTTAGTTTTAATCGGTTTATTTAGTGTTTTCATTAATTTTAGTACTTTTAGTTTATTTCAGTGTTTATGTCGTTTTTGTCCTAATTTTTAGTGTGTGTTTACATTTTGTTGGTTAATATTCATTTAATTCTTGTTTAAAGTTTGTTTCAAGTTTTGTTTTAGGTTAAAAAGCCAAGGAACCAAATTGAAGGAAAAAAGGGACAGTAGCTGACACAGGCAGAGGACACGGCCAAGCTTGTGGCTGTGTCCCATACCAAGTTAAAGAGAAGATCAAGACATAGAGAGGAACACACTCAAGGGACATGGCCAAGTCACTGGCCGTGTCCCTCCAAAGAAGTTCAAACACGGCCAAGTTGCTTAAGCTAGGCTGTGTCTCACTCAGTTCCAAAGCAAAAGGAAGAAAATCAATTAGTAGAAGACACAGGCAAGGGACACGGCCAAGTCACTGGCCGTGTCCCTCTAAAATGGTTCAACACGGCCAAGTCAACCTCCAACACGGCCGTGTCACTCAACCAAAGAAGAAAAGAAGAAAAGCAAGCAGTAGTGAACACAAGCAAGGGACACGGCCAGGCTTGTGGCCATGTCCCTCTAAAGACCTCCAACACGGCCAAGTCTCATCCAACTTGGCCGTGTCTCTTATGAACCAAAGGCAACGCGGATTTTAAGCGGAGGTTTCGTATAAAAGAAAAAAAAGCTAGGGTTTGGAGGGGTTTGAGAGTTTTGAGATTGAATCGGCCGTCAAAGAGATTTTAGGGTTTTCATAACTTGTTTTCTTTGATTTTTGATTACACTTTGGATTAATCTAGCTTAGATTAGATTGTTCTAGCCATTGATACATCCTTCTTGCAAGATTTGAACAAGAGATTCTTCAGAAGCTTCAAGGAGTTTGTAATTTGGTTTTGTTCTTGAACTTTATCTCTTTATTTTCATTGGAATTGTATTTATGGATATTATCATGTCTAAATTGATTTCTTTGAATATTAATGAGATGATTATGTTTGATAGCATTATGAACTAATTTGATCTAGTCTAGGGTTTGTATGGATCTGTTATGATTGTATGAATTGGTTATTACTCTTAACTCAATTATTTCTTTAAGCCTTTATTGAATGAATTATTGCTAATATATAATTGATTGGCCACCAATTATATGTTTTAGGTATTAGATGATGGATTGAGAGATGAAGTCTAATGCTGGAACAATTCAATTAAGGACTTAGGTGAATTAGAGATATAACCTAGGAAAAGATTATTTCAATTGGAACAAGATTATTTGAGAGAGGTTTGAATGCGAGAGCTTATTTCCTTTATTCAATTAATTAAGTTGCTTGAGATTTAATCTTTGAAATTAAATTGGTTAACAGGAATAACTATTCATACATATAAGTAGCAGAGAAGTGTAAACCCTAGACCTTTCTATGAAGTGAATCAAAACATCAGCTCAATTTACTTTTATTGTTTTAAACTTCGATCAATCTATCTTTATTAATTGTTAGCAATTTAAATTTATTCATTACTTGTTATTTATAATCTGATAATCAATTAGCTACTTTAGCTTCCTTGTGAGATGACCTTGGGGCGATCACCTTTGCTACAGCTACCTCGTATACTTGCGAGTGACGCTTTGTGGTAGAGTTAATTCGAGCGCAACAAACCTCAGACATATATCCTTGTCATGCCCTTGCATTTGGTGAAATTGACAAAATGCTTTAGTGTCAAAATTAGGTAGGAAAGGGTTAGGCAAAGTACGAGGATTTAAGGGTTGTAGCAATCCCTTTCTTTGAAGTTTATTGAGAACCCAAGACATTGGTTTCTCCAATTTCAAAAATTGTCTCCTTGTTCCTTGGTTGGTAGCATTAACACCGACTGCCTTTTGCATGCTTTGGCTACCAAACTGATAGTTCCCTTTCTCATTCCTTCTTGTCAAAAAATGGTTATTCTCTCTTTCCCATTCTTCAATTTGCAAACCCGCTTGGAGAAGGTCTTTGAAATCACGAATGAGTATATGAGACATCCTTTCATGTAGACTAGGCAACACCCCTCTCACAATCATCCTTATGTGATCGGATTCATCGGGCCTCTTCTTGAGCAAAGCGGCCTTGTTTCTCCATCTCTTCACATAATCCACAAAATTCTCATTCGACCTTTGCCTAATGGACTCCACTTCCATCAAGGTAACTTCCATCTTTTATTGGATGAAGGCTTTGTAAAGTAGATCCCAACTCTTTTGTGTTCCATCATCTAAGGTATTGAACCAATTTTGGACAATAGGGTCCAATGAGAGCATAAAGTACCTTAGGGTTTGAGCCTTAGTAGCTCAGGCAGACTGCATAGCAGTGATATACTGCTTTACATGGAGATGAGGATTTCCGGTTCCATCAAACTTCGCAAAAGATGGCATCTTGAACTTGTATGAGACTTCTTCATCTAGCTCAAATAATTTTTCAACTTCGGACATTTCCTCGGTTTTCAGTTTTTTCTCAAATTTCTTTTCTAAATCAGAAATCATCTTTTCAACATCAGAAGTTTCGGTCTTCTCCATAGTTGATCTTTCAACAATCTTCGGTTCTTTCTTCTTCTCTTGAGCATCTTGGTAGTATTGAGTCCAATCATCATCATCATCAATGATCACTTTTTCATCATCAAAAACTACTTCACCAACTTTGGTCTTCCCTTTGTCCTTTGGCTTTTTAGTGCTAGCAGATAATTCGACATGATTTTCTAAAATTGTAGTCAATTGGTTCTTCATGGTCTCAGCTAAAGCCTCTTTTATTTCTTCCATCTTGGCATTGAGGGCATCATCCACCATTCTTTGAATTTGCTCGAGATCCATTATTTTTGGTGAGCAAGGGATTGATTAGTTGCTAGATACTTCATCTCCGGCGTAGGTCGAATTATCTTAAGCTTTTGAACTGTCGTAATCCAGGGCTGTGAGCCAGAGAGGATCAATGATATGAGATGCAAATGTATGTATGTATGCATGTATGCACAAACAATAGACAAACAAGGACAAATAGGACGTTCCTTCCACCCTTATAACATCCACACACGAATGGCGAGTCTCTTTTCCTAGTTATATGGTTAACAAAATACCAACATGGGGTATCTTGTTTTCGAATATTTCCCTCGGACGTTTCAACCAATAGTTATATTTTCAAAAAAAAGGAAATCAATCCATGATAATTCCCGTTAATCAGGTTTTAATCCATTTAACCAACTATAGTAGCTTTTATGCCATATTGGATTAAAACTAAATTAAGAGGTTTATTATAAATAGATTTCTCACTTGAAAGTAAATAATGATTCATGCCAAAAACAAGCACATGATTAATTATTCTTAGTATAAACTAGGCTCACAATTAATTTTTGGTATTTTGTAATTGACCTAAATAATTTGCAAACTCTTTGTAAGAAAAGGTTGGATGAAATAATTTTGTTTCTAAGCCCATTGTAAAAAGATTTTAGGAAAAATGGATTTTGGGCTTAGTATTTGGGCCATGAGCAAAAGAATTTTTGATTTGTTTTTAGAAAAGTCTTATGTCCAAAGACCATTTTGAAAAATTTTAAAAATAGCTTTGGTCTTTTGGATTTTAAAGAAAAATTTATTTTGAGCTTACAATATACTTAGGTCATATTAGAAAAAGAACAAACTAAATAAGCCATCATTTAAGCTAAGATAAATTAACCATAGTCAAACAACATGCATTTAGGGTAAAACCTAAGGAAAGTAACTAGGCCAATTATATGAGCTTTAGTCTTTAGGTAAAAAGGCTTAGGTTCCCATAGCAAGTATACCAAATGGTAAAAGGCTATGAGTGGTTATGCCATGCTCAATATCCATACCTTAAGTGAAAGTATGGTATCCCTTACATAACACAACACGGGTAACACGGGCGTCCTAACTCACGCACACGATACAATCTAAATGATGCAATGGATAATATCGTTATAAGAAAGAATAGAATAATATAAAGACCAATAGAATCAACTTCTCTTATCTCCAGAGGAGTCGCCACTGTGAGCGGGGATTTTCGCCCCCACTCTCGGTGGAATGGTTCTTGCGACTTCGACACTGTTTAGGCTCGGGGCCTTAGAGAACACGGACCTAGGTCCGGAGAAAATGGAGTCCCCACCCGGACAGGCCGAGAAAAAGAAAGGGGTGGATGACTCGATTCCTAAGGAATCCCCAACCCCCCTAATGGGTTCGAAAAGTTGGGTATGTGTGGGGAAGGTGAGAAATGGCCCAGCACCTCCCACAATACCCGGTTCATTGGAACCGACCTCCTTTATAGGTCTTAATATTATAAAATTCTTAAATATAACAACATTATCCATATTACACACAATAATTAAAATAAAGCATCGATATATTGAAAATCAAAACAATGTCCAAGCAAAACAAATAAATGGACACCCATCCAAAGATGGAAACATGCCCTTACATAATCCATGCCTAAATAGGACACCCACCGAAAGGTAGAAACATGTCCTTTACATTGGTTCTAGAATAGAAAAGCAATTTAAATTACATGATATTTAACTAATGAGGTACCCACCAAGTGGAAACATACCTCTTACAACATTTGGAAATCTAAATAAATCGATAAAAGTAAATAACCATTCATCATAAATAAATTATTCATCAAAGGTATTAAACATCAATAGAAAGTAAACATCCATCCATGATAAATTAAATAAACCAAGCAATGACCTTAAATAAATTAAAGCGTATAAAATAAATCAAAGCATAATCAAATATGAAATTGAATAAGGCAAATAAAGATTCAAATTAGGGCTACTATTTCTATTTAAGATTCTTTATTTCATGTGTTTAGGGTTTTGGAATTTATGGGTTCAAGCTACTATGAATTTTAAAAGAATTGAAATGGAGCAAAGTTTTAGAATTTAAGAGGTTGATAAAGTTCTTTGATTAACCAAATTAGTGTTTGAGAAGTGAAATTATGAAACTAGGGTTTGTACACTTCAAAACATTAAGTTTATGACTATTAGCTACTTACTGTGTTGAATTTTAGGTTTATAAGGTTTTAAGGTTTAAAGGATTAGGGTTTAGAAAAATTAGGGTTTTAGGTTTTAAGGGAGTTAGGGTTTACTGTTTTGGGTTTTGGAGTTGAATTAGGGTTTTATAATTTTAGAATTAGGGTTTCGGAGAATGCATTAGATTTTAGAATTTGAAAATCAATTGCTAATTTTATGATGCTTTATGAAAATAAACAAAACGATTTAAGGTTTATAAAATAGAAAAGATATTTTTTAGGGTTTTTGGAAAGAAAAGGATTTAATTTATGGTTTTGAAGAATTGGAAGGCAAATTAGGGTTTTAAGATTTTGAAGAAACAAAAACAACTATTTTAAGATTTTTGAAAAACAAAGAGATAAATTAAGGTTTTTAAGCTTTAGAAAAGATAAATTAAGGTTCTAGGGTTTTTTTTTTTAATTTTGAAGAAACAGAAACAATTTTTGACCTTGAGTGATGAAGCTACTGTAAATTAATGAAACAAATAAAGAAATTCATAACTTCGTTTGTTGGTTCCACCAAAAATTTCTTCTTGGATGAACAAGAACAAAGACAAGCTTTGCTGCCTTTGATGGATTGAATTGCTTGTTTGCTCTCTCACAAATTCGATCTATTTTAATGCCAGAAGGAATTCTTAAAATTCAAAGTTCTCCTCAATTTCGGTCTCAATTTTCACCTAAAAATCCCATCCCCTTTCCAAGTTTTCCTCCCTCTTCTGTGTTGTTTTAGTCCTTATTTATAGAAGATTTTTATGATTAATTTTAGTTATTCACGGAATCTAACATTGATTAAGAAAAGGAAACTGAAACCTAATTGTATTTGGTTTTGAAAAAATTTGTGTCGAAAAAATTTTGTTGGCGAAAAAAATCTGCTGCGGAAAAATTGCACTGGCAAAAAAAACTGCTGCAAAAAAATTACGCTAGCAAAAAAAACTGTCGCAGCTGGCTGCGGGCGAAAATTGGCCAACGAGCGAAATGGCATTGGCCATTTCGCCGCAACTCTTTTCGGAGATGAAATTTTTCGTCGCCGATTTTTTTATTTGTTTATTATTATTATTATTTATTTGTTATTAATAAAAATTAAATACTAAAGCAAATATTATTTAATTAAGATAACAAAAATTGTTTTGGACTAAATAAAACATATTGGACAACGCAAAAATATTTTAGACTAATTAAAATATATTGGACCGGACTGGATAAAAAATTAAGGGTCTACAATATGACAATACTATTGTATGCTTAAACAATTCATGAATCAAAATATAAGAATAAGGTAAATATAAACAAATCAAAGATTTATAATCAAACCTGCATCGCGTTGGTTCTACCACAGTTGACTCTGACTGAACAAGAACAAAGACAGCGTAGCTGCCTTTGATGGATTGATGATTGATGAGTGCTATTTGTTGTTGATTTCTTTTGATGTCTTCTGCTTTGTTGTTTAATCTCTCTTAATGTTAATTTCCCACCTCCGTTAAAGTCTAAAACTATTATTATTTATAGGCCAAAACCTCACTCAAAAACCCTAACCCGAATATTAATCCGTCCTTATCATAAATTCTAGTTTAATTAGGAAACAAAAAACAATTGAAGACCATGTCGATTTGGTGTGCCAAGATCGACATGGACCAAGCCCATGTCGAACTGAGCAACTAGGTCGACATGGCCTTTGGCTCATGTCGATCTGGAGCCAGATCGACATGAGCTAGGCTCATGCCGACCTAGGGCCTCCAGGTAGACATGAGCTAAGGCTCATGTCACGGCCCTTTGAAATAATTTTGCATTTTTTAATTTTTTTGGACTGGACCGTCTAAAAAACTTGGTTTAGGGTTTTGTAGTTGAGTTTGTGCCTTTTAAATTTGGACTAACTTATTAGAAATTATAAATCGGGTCGAATTTATTTTGGCATTCTTTAATTAGGACCGTACCAACTTAGGGCCAAAATTAAAGGGCTCCACTAGTGTTGAGCAAGCATGGCTCCCATTGCTTCTTCATTTACTGAAAGATAAAGTAGTAGAGCATTACTAGGTCTGCAGCACTGGAGGTGTCAATAATTATTGCTTGACCTTCTCAAATGCCTCTTAGCACTTCTCATTCTATTTGTTTGGGTTGTCCATCTTGAGTGATTTGAAGATGGGTCCACATACATCAGCCATTTGAGAAATAAAATGGCTAATGTACTATAAGTGATCCAAGAATCCCTTAATTTCCTTTTTCATCTTGCAAGCAAGCATTTTAAGAATTGCCTTAGATTTAGTAGGATCCATTTCAATTCCTTGGAAACTGACCATATGTCCCAAAAATAGGCCAGAGGTTGCCCCAAACACACACTTGTTAGGGTTGAGTTTTAAGTTGTATTGATGGAGTCTGAGGAAGAACCGTCTTGGGGTCTCTACATGCATTTCAACATTCCTTGATTTAATAATCATATATCATCCACATTGACTTCTACATCTTGATACATCATGTTGTGGAAGAGTATTTTGATTTAATAACCAAGAGTATTTTGATAGGTGGCCCTAATATTTTTGAGACTAAAAGGCATAACCCGATAATAGTATGTTCCCCATTCTACTTTGAAAGTTGTCTTCTCCATATCATAAGGATGAACCAGGATTTGATTATACCTTGCATTAAGGTTAATTAATGAATTCACCTCGGATCTGGCTAATTTATTAGCCAGGAGATCAATATGGGGTAGAAGGAAGTAATCCTTTGGACATGCCTTATTGAGATCTCTATAGTCTACACACATGCAAACCTTCCCATCCTTCTTTGCTACCGGCACAATGTTAGCTACCCATTAAAGGTACATGATGGGTTCTATAAACCAAATTTCTAGAAATTTGGTTATTTCGTGCTTGATCTTTGAGGTTAAACATTGGAATCTTGTGCACTACTATAGAGGGGTCCAACCTTGTCATATCACTTACTTCCCATGCAAAATAATATGGGAATTCTTTAAGATGTACCTTGAGTTCATTTTTATGAATAATGAGGATGCAATGAATGGTCCGAGATTTATTATTTCTTTCTCCTCATTAATCTCATTAATATGGAATTTTCCATAATGCTCATTAGGAGACAAAGGAAAATAAGCAAACACTTTGGAATTTTTATTCATGAAGAAATGAGTATAAGGCTTTTCCTTATAGATGGACTCAAAATTAGATGATTCCAGAGTGTTAGAAAAATCATTGGCCACTTAAACTCTATTTTGAGCATTGATAATCAAATTGATAAATACTAATAAGTTCAATACGTTTTCACTTGTAGGTAAGCTTTTGTAGTACTTAGGTGACTGCACAACATAACTGTGCAACTGCATAATAAACAGAGAAGAGAAGCCACTCGAAGCATAGAAGAGATCACGATCTTTGGTACGGTGACAAGCTGACTGCTATGATTTGTGCGACTGCCCCACATGTCAGTGTGACCACACATATGTATGGTGAAAAATTGCAAAACTCACAGAAGCGATAGTAGCCAGAGTGTGAGGTGCAACAATTGCCACTCAAAGATCTGTGCATTTGCTCAAATCATTGTGCAACTTCACACGACTTGAAGTAGAATGACACAAAGACACGTAATATATAGCAACAGAGTTGTGCAGTGAGAAATCAAAATTGTGCGACCACACAATATCAATAAATTTGAATTTTAGCGCTAAATATCATGAATGAATAATGTATCAACATGTGGAACAAAGGTTGGTGTTTAAATAGTCATTTTCCATTTGCGCGATCAAACAACATATTTGTGCTATCGCTATACATGATAGGCTGGCAAGGCGTGGGAACCAATGCTCCTATTGAGCAACTTGATTCAACTATTGGAGATGGCCATTGAAGAATATTTAAATTATGCAACCTCTCATAGTTTAGAGAGCCTACACAACATGTATAGCAACCGCACTGCATATATGGCGATCGTTATACCTGATTCAACAATGATTTAGTAGGGGACAAGAATCAAACATGTTGAAACCCGCTTCAAATGGCCATATCAAGTCTCGAAGGCTATAAACATTCCAAGAAACAACATTTTTCAAATATATATAGTGATTGTAATAGCCAAGTTTAACAATTTTTCATATCTTTGCATCAAAATTACTACTTATATTCTTTGAGTATTGAATGTGAGCATTAAACACCATTGTAAGTTTTAGTGTGAGCTTTGAAACACTTAGGTTTTAGAGTGAGCCTAGAAAAACTCTTATTGAGTTGTGAGAAAGTTACTCAAAACTTGTAAAAGTTAGGTGTCTGCTGGTAAAAACACCAAGTTAGAGTTGAGCTTGTAAAAACTCAAGATTAGTGGAACCTTAACAAGTTGTTAAGGAAGTAGATATAGGATTAAGGCAATCCGAACCACTATAAACTCTTTATGTTTGTTCTTCTCTACTCTACTTATAGACCTTTGATTCTGGCCATGGCTAGTCCGACGCTAATTTCAAATCTTTGATTGGATTAATATATTGTAATAAGACCTAAAATAAGCTAATTAAACTTTTAAAACCCTAATTAGGTATGTTTTAGAAGATTTGTTGGTTTTTATACGAGACCGATTCACTAAACCCTAAAACAGGTATGATTCGAAGGTTTGGTTGATTTTTCACTTAATCCGATTGGTCTTTGGTTAATAGGGGTGTCCCATGTCGAATTAGGGCATCCATTTCGACATGGGGAAGTCCCATATCAAATTAGGGGCCTCCCAATTTGATATAGGGCTCCCCATATTGAATTGGAAGTCCCAATTCAATATGAGGTAGCCCATATCGAAATGGGGCTCTCCCTATCCGATATGGGGCAGCTTTTTTGCATTCCATGTCGAATCTGGAGATATACTTCGATGTGGGCTCAGATTTTGTCAAAATTAAGTCATTTGAATTTGAGACGGACTTGGTCTATATTGAATTCAAGTAATTGTAATTCAATATGGTTTTGTGTCAAACCTGTGAATTCAACATGCATCAGAACAAACCATTCTTAAACAAGAAAACTTTCATAGAGTGATTATAAATATAGGTTTTAAAAACCTAAAGAAGGATCGGATCTTTAGACCTTTGGCTTTTGGTTGGCTATTGGAACTCTAGAAAATTCAGTAATCAATTAATGAACAAACCCTAGCAAGCTTGATGAATAAAAAGAAACAGCAAGAATAGACAAGGAAGACAAACAACACCAACTCTACAAAGGTAGTACACATACTGTCTTTGCCAAAGCTCATCCAGAATTCTTGTTTAAACAATTTTGGTAGAGCCAAAAAATTACGGTATTCTTTAAATTAAATAAATACTATGTGTTTTGATTGTTTTAAACATTGAAAAAGTTCATTCTTAATTTAACTAAAATCACAGTACACAACTTCTGCTTAAATAGTATATGTTAGTTTGCATGGAGTGTATATTATTGTTCTGATCATAACCTTTAAAACTAGTAAACTTATTTTGCATGGATCATTTATTTGTTTTTATCTTATGGTTATTTAATCAACATGTTACTGACAATTACATTAAAGCTTTTCTATGTAAAACTTCGCAGTAGCTTTTAAGACTAAGAAAAAATATTCACAGTAGCTTTTCTATGGTTATTTATCTTATGATTGTTTAATCCTTAAAATCTTCAATTAGTTTTTTCACAAAAACTAAACCCTAATTCATGTGAAACCTTAAGCCACAAAACATTATTTTTATAAACATCGAACCCAAAGTTATTTTTCATAAAAACCCTAATTACATAATTTTTGCACTAACCCTAATTGTATTAACCAAAAACCTTAAATTACATTAAACCCTAATTTTCATTTAATCTAAATCCCAAAATCTTAAATGATATTTAAGAAACCCTAAGTTGATACATAACCTAAATTTGCATCTTTATTTGCTTCATTATTAAATGAATATTTATTATATATTTTGATTAATGATTTATTTATATCTTCGATGAATGATTTATTTATGATGAATGGTTAGTTGGTTATTTTTATTGATTTGTTTTGATTTCAAGAAATTGTAAGAGGTATGCTTCCATATTTTGGGTACCTCATGTTATGAGCATCATGTAATTTAATTTATTTTAAGTTTTGGATCAATGTAAAGGATATGTTTCCACCAATTGGTGGGTATCCTATTTTATTTATTTTCTTTTGGAAATTGGATAATTGTAAAGGCATGTTTCCATCCATGGATGGGTGCCTACTTGTTGTTTTGTTTGGATATTATTATGATTTTAATAAAGTATTTATTTGTTCTTATGATCGCATGTAGTATGGATAATATCATTATAATTAAGAATTCTATAATATTAAGACCTGAAAATGAGGCCGATTCCAATGAACCAGGGGTTGTGGGGGTGCTGGGCCATTTCCCACCTTCCCCACACGTACCCAACTTTTTGATCTCAATAGGGGGTTGGAGATTTCTTAGGAATCGAGTCATCCACCCTTTCTTTTCCAGGCCCATCCGGGTGGCGACTCCATTTTTTCTGGGTTTAGGCCCCTGTTCTCTAAGGCCCTGAGCCTAACAATGCCGAAGTTGCAAGAACCATTCCACAGGGGAGTGGGGGCAAAAATCCCCGTTCACAGTGGCTACTCCATTGGGAATAAGAGAAGTTGATTCTGTTAGTCTTTTTATTATTCTATTCTTTCTTATTATGATATTGTCCATTGTATCATTTAGTTTACATTGTGTGCGTGAGTTAGGACGCCCGTGTTACTGGTGTTATGTTATGTGAGGGATACCATACTTTCACTCAAGGTATGAAGATTGAGCATGGCATAACTAGTCATAGCCTTCTACCTTTTGGTATATACTTACTATGGGAGCCCACTAAAGCTCATGTAATTGGCATAGTTACTGTCCTTAGGTTTTACCCTAAATGCCTGTTGTTTGACTATGGTTAATTTATCTTGGTTTGAATCATGGCTTATTTGGTTTGTTATTTTTTCTAATATGACCTACCTATATTGTAAGCTCAAAATAATTTTTTCTTTAAAGTACAAAAGACCAAAACTATTTTTAAAACTTTTCAAGATGGTATTTGGACATGAAAACGTTTTAAGATGGGTCAAAAATCTTTTTACACCTTATGGCCCAAACAAACAAAATTATCTTCCACTTCATCTAAAATACAACCCTTACTTAAAAAGAGCTTATAAAATATTTAGGTCAATTACGAAATATCAAAAATCAAATGTGAGCCTATTTTATACCAATAATTATTAATCATAGGCTTATTTTTGGCATGAATCATTGGTTACCTTTTTTAAATAATAAATCTATTTATGATAAACCTATTAATTTTGCTTTAATTCAATAGAGCATAAAAGCTATTTTAGTTGAGATTCAATGGATTAAGCTTAATTAATAGGAATTATTATGGATTGACTTCTATGTTAGAAAATACAACTATTGGTTAAATCATCTGAGAGAATTTTTTGAAAACAAAATATCCCATGTGGTATTTTGTTGACCATGAACCTAGGAAAAGAGACTCGCCATTCGTGTATGGAAGTTAGAAGGTTGGAAGGAACATCCTAATTATCTTTATTTGTTTGTTGTTTATGCATACATGCATTGCATAACATATCATTGATCCTTTCTGGCTCACAGACATGAAGTACAGCAACTCAAGAGCACACGACAATCCCACCTAAGCCAGTGACATAGAAGCTAGTAGTAACTCAATTACCATCTCACTAAGAATAATGGAGCCCGAACAAATTCAAAGAATGGTGGATGACACCTTCAATGCCAAGATGGAAGAACTAAAAGAGGCCCTGGCCGAGACCACGAAGAACCAATTGGCTACAATTTTGGGGAACAATGTCGAGGCATTTGCTAGCAGCAAGAAGCCAAAGGACAAAGGGAAGGATAAGGTTGGTGAAGTTGCCTTTGATGATGACAAGGTAGTCATTGATGATGACGACTACTGGGCTCAATACTTTCAAGAGCCTCAAGACAAGAAGGATCCGAAGGTTGTTGAAAGATCAACCGTGGAAAAGACTAAAACTTTAGATGTTGAGAAGTTGATTACTGACCTAGAAAAGAAATTTGAAAAGAAGCTGAAAACTAAAGAAATGCCTGAGATTGACAAGTTTTTTGAGTTAGATGAAGAGGCTCCGTACAAGTTCAAGATGCCATCCTTCACAAAGTTTGATGGAACTGGAAATCCTCACCTCCATGTGAAGCAATATATCACTACTATGCAGTCTTTCCGAGCTACTAAGGCTCAAACCCTAAGGTACTTCATGCTCTCATTGGATCCTATTATCCAAAATTGGTTCAATACCTTATATGATGGCACTCAAAAGAGCTGGGATCTACTATACAAGGCCTTCATCCAACAATATGGATACAATGTTGAATTGGAAGTTACTTTAATGGAGGTGGAGTCCATTAGACAAAGGCCGAGCGAGAACTTTGTGGATTACCTGAAGAGGTGGAAGAGTAAAGTTGCATTGCTCTAGAGGAGGCCTAATGAATCAGATCAAATTAGAATGATTGTGAGAGGGGTGTTGCCTAGCCTTCGTGAAAGGATGTCTCATACACTCATCCGGGATTTCAAAGACCTTTTGCAAGCTAGATTGCAAATCAAAGAGTGGGAAAGGAGAAGAACCGTTTTTCGGTAAGAAGGAATGAGAAAGGGAACTACCAGTCGGGTAATCAAAGCACACAAAAGGAAGTTTATGTTAATGTGACAGGTCAAGGAAGTAGAAGACAGATTTTAGAGTTGGGGAAACCTCTGTCTTGGGTTTTCAACAAGCTCTAAAAGAAGGGGTTGCTACAACCATTGGCTCCTTGACCCTTGCCGAATCCTTTACTACCAAATTTCAATACCAAGGCTTTTTGTCAATTTCATCACACTTAAGGACATGAAATAGATAGATGCACCCGATTGAAGCCTGAGATCCAAGATTTGATTGACAGTGGTAAGCTTCCTAAGCCCGATAAGCCCAATACAAAGGATAATCCTCTGCCTAGGTTCAACAGAGTGCCACCACCTGCAACCTTCATAGTAGGAAGAGGATTGGAGGAAGATCTTGTCTTATCCTCTTTTCAAGATGGGGGTATTGAAGATGTGGAATAAGGAGAAATTTTATTCAATAAACTTCCCTTAGCTTGAATTGTTGCTCTTTTTATTTTACTTTCTTTAGTACTTATTTGGAACAATTATGTTTTCTTTTTTTAAGATTGTTTGAATAAATTATTTTCATAAAAAAATTTCATGGTCTTTGTTCATTTTGGTGCTCAACCGATGACGAATTTAGCTTGATATTTATAAATTATCATATCTATGCATCATGATTTGAATGACTTTGCTAGGTGAGGGAATTATTTTTTAGCATTGAGTTGTGTATGCTTACTTAGAGAGGGCTTCTGCATAATGATGAGTGTTTAGGTCCTAGTTAGTCTTAGAATATGCTTTGACGGACTTTCAAGGTGAAATTGAACTTTGCTTATATAAGGGAGAGATGATCTAGGCATTGTTTGACGAACCAACAACTAGTATCCACCCAATTAAATATCAATCCCTATTTGTCCCTTTGAGCCTTCATGAAATTTTAGCTTTCTCTTTATTGGCTTGTAAGCCCAATGACCCACTATGAGCTATTGTAACTCTTATGACAAATCTAAGGATCACTAAGGTGAAGAGGCAAGAAGATTAAAGAAAGAAATGTATAGTCAAGACCATAAGGATAGTTGATGTTCTTAAGACCATAAGGATAATTGAAAGTTCACCTGATACTAGACGTAATATCTCTAATCCATCAAGACAACAAATGATTTATCCTTGTCGAAATAAGACTCACTCTACTCCACTTATCCATAAACAAAAGTATAGAATGGTGTAAGTAAGATAATTCTTTTTGAACTAGGACCCAACACAAAAAGAAAAAGAAGAAAGAAAGAAAAAGAAAAAAAAATGGGTCCTGAGTTTGTACAAAAGCAAAAGCAAAAGATGAAGATCGTCTTAATCATTTCTATATTTCTTCCAAGGTGATAAAAGGAAATTGGAGTCTAGCAAGATTGCTCCCAAGCTGCCAAGGTTTTAACAAGAAATTTGTAGTGTGAAGGTTTGTCAGCAGTGTCATATTAGCTCCAATCTTAAGATGGCCTTTATTTAACCCGTGTCCCTTATAGACCCCATTTCAAGCAAATTAAAGACTTGTTGATCTCTCTTGGTAGGTAGAGTCTATTAGTGGAGATAGTTTGAATAAGCATGCATATGAGATAGACAATATTTAAACTCAATGAGACCTTTGGCCAAGTAATGTGTATGTGCCTATCTGAAGTGCAATAATTCATGCTTAAATAGAAATGATTCCCTGGTTTAGTATGGTAACTAGGGTTGTCATATTATAGATATGTTAATTTGAAAAATTGAGTCCTAAGGTACAATGACATTGATTTGACAAAGTTAACATAAGATTTTAAAAAATATAAAATAAATAAAAAGAATGTGTGTTTTTATCATATAAAGCCTTCAAGTTAAGGGAAGTATGTTGAGCCGTCGAATCTCGAAAGACATATTGGGCAAAGTAAATGATTATTTGAAAGGTTGTGAAAAGTTACCATCTGGCATGCTGAATCCTAGATTGAAATGGATGTATCTCTGTTGCTTGGGCCTCAACACTCATGTTTTCAATATCTCAAAGATAAAAGCCATAAATGCGAAGCCTTTTGTCATTCCAATGCAAGACCTGAATGAGCATCTGGAAGGAACCAATAAGAATACTTCAGCTGAGCACCTCGGTCTATGAGTCAATAGAATCACTGTAAGTATTATTCATGCATACCATGCATATATGAGCATATCACACTGCATATTATTGTATTGTATTCCTATTATTGGTCAAAGTGAACAACAAACACCATATGAAGTAAAGAATCAAAAGAAGATATTGAATCAGGGGGCATAGAAAGCCATTGCTTGAGGAAGCTCTAGTCATTTTACAAAAGAAGAAATGCATGCTTGTGCAAAGAACTAGACAACACAAACATCAATATGAGACTACATAAGAAAAATCATCGGTTTGAGCCTACTTAGGAGGGCAAAGTTTCTCCTTTCAATTTTTGAGTTTATACTTGTACAAAGCATTTTCAAACTCACTTTCAAATAGAAGACGTAAAGGCCAGCTAAAAATAGCTGAATTTTTTAAAAAACTGCAAAGGAAGAACAAAAAGATTGGAACATTAGAACTATCAAAAGAATGAAGATACAAAAGACAAAAGATCAGTCCAGCTAGTAGAGCTGAAGCCAACATAGGACTCAAAGTCAAAAGTATAAAGATCTAATTTAAAGGGTGAAGACCCAAAGTCAAAAGGATTAAGATCCAATTTCAAGGGTGAAGACTCAATCTCCAAGGGTCCAATTTAAAGGGTGAAGACCCTAAGTTAAAAGGATGAAGATCCAATTTTAAGGGTGAAGATCTGATCTCCAAGGATAAAGATCCAATTTTAAGGGTGAAGACCCAATTTCCAAAGATGAATATCCAATTTTAAGTGTGAATACCATATTTCTAAGGATGAAATCCATTTTCAAGGGTGAAGACCCGATTTCCAAGGATGAAGATCCATTTTCAAGGGTGAAGACCCGATGCTAAGGATGAAGATCCATTTTCAAGGGTGAAGACCCGATCTCCAAGGATGAAGATCCATTTTCAAGGGTGAAGACCCGATGCCAAGGATGAAGATCCACTTTCAAGGGTGAAGACCCAATTTCTAAGGATGAAGACCCATTTTCAAGGGTGAAGACTAGATTTTCAAGAATGAAGGTCAGTTTTCAAGGGTGAAGACCCGATGCCAAAGATGAAGATCCACTATAAAGGGTGAAGACCCAATCTCCAAGGATGAAGATCCTTTTTCAAGGGTGAAGACCCGATGCCAAGGATGAAGATCCAAGGTCCAAGGATGAATATCCATTTTGAGGGTGAAGACCCGCAATCCATTAAAGAATGGAACAATCGGCTAGAAGAAAGCCAAAATTCCCAGATGACAGAAGGTCAATCAAGCTAGAAGAGCTAGAGTTAATCCATTGAAGAATGGAGCAAGTGGCTAGAAGAATGCCATAGAAAATCAATCAACTAGAAGAGCTAAAATTTATTGGCTAGAAGAAAGCCAAAATTCTCAAACTGATAGAATGAACAAAATCAAGTCTCGGGTCCAAGTACCCAAAATCAATTCAATTTTGGGTCCAAATACCCAGTTTTGGGTCCATGTACCCAAACCCAAAATATTTTCGAGTCCAAAACTCATCACGGGTCCAGAACCCAAATTATTTTTGAAGTCCAAAACTCACCTTGAATCTAGATCCAAACCAACTTTGGTTCCAGAATCCAAACTACTTCCAATTTCTGAGTCCATAATCATCCTTATCCAAAATCAATTCAAAACCATGTTGCTTTTCACTCTTTGAATAAATTAAGGATCATTCAAGCAGGGGGCAAACTGTAGACCCATGATTTTGGCCCTGGCTAGTCCTATACTAATTCCAACCCTTTGATTGAATTAATATATTATAATAGAACCTAAAATAAGCTAATTAAATTTTAAAACCCTAATTGGATCTATTTTAGAAGATTTGGTTGGCTTTTATACGATACCGATGCACTAAACCCTAAAACGGGTCCAATTCGAAGGTTTGGTTGATTTTTCACTTAATCTGGTTGGTTTTTGGTCAATAGGGGGTGTCCCATGTCGAATTAAGGCATTCATTTTGACATGAGGAAGCCCATATCAAATTGGGGGATTCCCAATTCGATATGGGGCTCCCCATATCGAATTGGAAGCCCCAATTTGATATGGAGCAACCCCATTTTGAATTGGGGTAGGGGCTATCCCATATTGAAATGAGGCTTCCCCATTTTGATATGGGGTTGCCCCATATAGAAATGGGGCTCTCCCAGTCCGATATGGGGCAGGTTTTTGCATTCCATGTCGAATTTGGAGATTACTTTGATATGGGCTTAGATTTTGTCAAAATTAAGTCATTTGAATTCGAGACAGACTCGGTCTATATGGAATTCAAGTAATTGTAATTCGATATGGGTCTCAGTTTGTGTTGAATCCACGAATTTGACATGCATCAGAACAAACCATTCTTAAACAGGAAAACTTTCATAAAGTGATTATTGTGAACGGGGATTTTTGCCCCCACTCCCGGTGGAATGGTTCTTGCGACTTCAACACTGTTTAGGCTCAGGGCCTTAGAGAACACAGACCTAAGTTCGGAGAAAATGGAGTCGCCACCCAGACGGGCCGGGAAAAAGAAAGGGGTGGATGACTCGATTCCTAAAGAATTTCGGAAAGTTGGGTACGTGTGGGGAAGGTGAGAAATGGCCCAGCACCCCCACAACGCCCGGTTCATTGGAGCCGACCTCCTTTACATGTCTTAATATTATAAAATTCTTAAATATAATAACATTATCCATATTACACACAATAATTAAAAGAAAGCATCATTATATTAAAATCAAAGCAATGTCTAAACAAAACAAAACAAATGGACACCCATCCAAAGATGGAAATATGTCCTTACATCACATGCCTAGATAGGACACCCACCAAAAGGTAGAAACATGCCCTTTACATAGGTTCTAAATAGAAAAGCAAATAAAATTACATGATTTTTAACTAATGAGGTACCCACCAAGTGGAAACATACCTCTTACAACTTTTGAAAATCTAAATTAATTGATAAAAGTAAATAATCATTCATCATAAATAAATCATTCATCAAAGCTATTAATCAAAATATAAAATAAACATCCATCCATGATAAATTAAATAAATCAAGTATTGAAATTAAATAAATTAAAGCATAAGAAATAAATCAAAGCATAATTAAGTATGGAATTGAATAAAGCAAATAAATGTCCAATTATGGCTACTGTGGCTTTTTATGGAATTAAAAAGAATTAGAGTTTTATGTTTTAAAGGGTTGGTAAGACTCTTTAATTAACAAAATTAAGGTTTGAATGATGATATCATGAAACTAGGGTTTTAAACATTTTAAAATACTTTAATTTGTGACTTTTGGTTATTAGGTTCCTAAGCTACTGTGTAAAATTTAGGTTTTTATGTTTTTATGTTTTTTAATGTTTTAAAAGGATTAGGGTTCATAAAAATTAGGGTTTAAGGTTTTAAAAGGGTTAGTGTTCATTATTTTGAATTTTGAAAGTTGAATTTGGATTTGATATTTTGGAAGTAGGGTCACGGGTGGTGAATAATTTTTAAGAATTTGGAAATCAATTTGATAATTTCATGAAGTTTTATGAATTTAAACAAATAAATTAAAGTTTTTATAACTAGAAAAGATGTTTTAGAAGAAGTTTTGAAGGAAAAAGTACCAAGTTTAAAGTTTTGAAAGAAACAGAATTTGCTTTTGGTTTTGTTGAAGAATATGTTCAATTAGAGTTTTAAGGTTTTTAAGAAGAAAAAATAACAATTTTAAGCCTTTTGGAAGATAAACCAACGAAATAAGGTTTTTTTTTTGCTTTAGAAAAACTAAATTAAAGTTCAAAGGTTTTTAATTTTGATTTCATAAATTTACTACTGTGTAAAAAAACAATTAAAGAAAATTAATTAACACATACCTTCTTTTGATTATTTCTCCAAAAACAATTCTTCTTGGATGAACTAGCTTCAAAGACAAGCCTTTTTTTCCTTTGAATCCTCTAAATCGTGCTGCTTCTGTTCCAGAAAAAAGTTGAATTGAATTTCTTCTTTTTCTTCCTTGATTTGGCTTCAATTTTCCAAACTGTTCTTGGATTTTTGCCTCCCCTTTTTTAATTGTCTTTGGTCCTTATTTATAGTGGTTTGAGGTTGTTTATTCCTAATTAGTTAAGGTAAGTAATATTAATAAAAAAAGAAACCAAAACCTAATTAGATTAGGTTTTGAAAAATTTGCGCTGCCAAAAAAACTGTTGCGGAAAAACTGCGCTGGCAAAAAAATCTGCAGCAGCTGGCTGCGGCAGCGTGCGCGGAGCGGGCCCATAAGCTATTTTGCAGATAGAAAATTTTTGCGTGTGAAATAGCACAATGATTTCGACCGCAGGAATTTCCTGCGGGCGAAATGCCCACGGGCCCGCGCGACGATTTTTTAGTCGCCGATTTTTTCGACTCCGATTTTTATTTTTATTTTTTTGACTTTTATTGTTTATTTCTATTTTTTATTAATAAAAATTAGATACCAAAGCAAAAATTATTTAATAAAAATTATTTTGGACCAATTAGACAACAAAAATCATTTTAGGCTAAATAAAACATATTGGACCGGATTGGGTCAAAAATTAAGGGTCTACAGTTTCCCCCCTGCTTGAATGATCTAAAACCTTAGTGAAAGAGAGTGAAAAGAAATAAGACTTAATTTTTGAGATAGTTGAGGTTTTTGGGTTCTGGACCCTATTTGAGTTCTGGACTCAAGGATAATTCTAGGTTCTCGACCTAAGGAAAATTTGAGTTCAGGACTCGGTTCGAGTTCTGGACTCAAGGATAATTCTAGGTTCTTGACCTAAGGAAAATTTGGGTTCTGGGCCCGGTTCGAGTTCTGGACTTAAGGATGATTTTAGGTTCTCGACCTAAGGAAAATTTGGATTCTGGACCCGGTTCGAGTTCTGGACTCTAGAGTAATTCTAGTTCTGGACCTAAGAAAAATTTGGGTTCTGGACCTGGTTCGAGTTCTGGTCTCAAGAGTAATTCTAGGTTCTGGACCTAAAGAAAATTTGGATTCTGGACCCGAGCTAAGTTCTAGACTTAGAAGAGATTATAGGTTCTGGACCTAAGGGTATTTTGGGTTCTGGACCCGAGAGATTTGGATACTCGATCCTAAACTAGACTCGGATACTCGATCCTAACTGGATTCGGATACTTGATCCTAATTGGATTTGGATTGGGATACTCGATCCTAAATTGGGTTCGAATACTCGATCCTAACTGGATTTGGACACACGATCCTAAATAGGGTTTGGATGCTCGATCCTAAACTGGATTGGGATACTTGATCCTAACTGGATTTGGACACTCGATCCTAAGCTGGATTTGGATACTCAATCCTAACTGGATTTGGACACTCGATCCTAAATTGGATTGGGATTGGCTTTGGATGCTCGATCCTAACTGGATTCGGACACTCGATCCTAAACTGGATTGGGATACTCGATCCTAACTGGATTTGGATACTCGATCCTAAATTGATTTAATTTGGGTACTTGGACCCAAGATTGGGCACTTGGATCCGAGATTGGGCACTTGGACCCAAGATTGGGTATTAGGACCCGAGAATGAATTTGACTAACCTTTCATCAGTTGAGAAGTCTGACTGCTCTGATGTTCTATGCATTGTGATTCTTCACTCTTAGAATGGATCTTCACCCTTGGAGATCGGGCCTTCACCCTTGAAAATGGATCTTCATCCTTGGAGATCAGGATCTTCTTTGTTCTTTGAAGATGGGAGTGACACGGCCAGTGGCTTGGCCATGTTTCCTAGGTGTGTCAGCTTTTGTGTCTTTTCTTTGGTTCTTCTTTGTTCTTGGGTTAGGATGGGACACGGCTAATGGCTTGGCTGTGTTGCCTGCCAGTGTCACCTACTGTTTCTTTTCTTTCTTTGCTTGGTCCTGCTTGACTTTGTCCTTTAGGTGAGACACGGCCAGTGGCTTGGCCGTGTCGCCTGCCCGTGTCATATTCTGCCAAAATTTCTTTTGAGGTGACACGGCTAAGCTCGATTTGGCTTGACCATGTCTCGCTTGATTCATGCTCTTCTTTCCTTGTTTTGATCTTCCAAGGGAGTTTTTTGCACTTTAACCACTTTTCCCTTGCAACTGCTTTTCCTTCATTTGATTCTCTAATGATTGTTGTAGGCTGTTGGCTTGTTTGATCAAGAGGCTGGACCTTCTTTCACTGCCCCTTCGTTTACTCATTCTAGCCTGCCGGATACGCCATCTCATCCGCAGGGTATCAATGTGAACTAGCTGGTACGTTCCTTATTTTACAATAGTTTATGCTATATGTATGCATGATTATGTATGCTCTTACCTTTTCCTTCTTGGCTCACAACGGATGCTTGAAGAATAAAATAAGAAACTTCAAGAAGAGTTGGCTATAAGTCGTCAGCAGGCTTCTCATTTTGAAAGTTTATATCACCAATCCGAACAAAATTTCCGTGACTTCTGATTTCAAGGAATGAGGGATCCCGGTGCTTCTTCATCGAGAGGCCCCCAGACTGATGACCATGAGATCCTTTCATCTGCTTTTGATGAGGACCATGACAAATCGGAACTCCAAGGTAATAGGGATTTTAGTGCTTCTGCTTCAGATGATCACGGGACGAGTAATTTTCCCCCTCCTCCAACAGGCGACGACTTTTTCAAGTCTTTATTTGGTGACCTTCCACCACCCTCTTAGTGATATGCAAATATTGTAGCAATCGTAAAACATTGTACACTAATGAAAAATATACAATTTTCCTCTTTATTGTAATTTTTTTCATATATTTTTTTTCCTGCCAAAATTATTTATTTATTATTATTATTTATTTATTTTATATATATAGTACATCATAATTAATATCCACTTCTTTTGTTAAACCAAATCCAATATGGTAAAGGAAATTCATTGCCACTTCCTTTCCTTATGCCATATGGTCTTATCCTTTCCCATCATCTTTTCCATTTCACTTTTGGAAAAGGTTTATTTTCTTCTATATAAATCACCTTGCATGCCATATTTCAATTCATAAACCAAAAATCTCTCTCTTTCAACGTGAAGACTCCCTTTAGCAATTTTGGTTCCCCTTTATTCATCAACCATGACCGAGCACCATTTAAAGAAAATAAAAATTCTATTTAAGAATATGGATGCCAACCATTGGAAGCAAATTTCATGGTCAAAGCTTGATGTTTTAAAATGCTTTCAAAATGTCAAATTGAACCACTCCTTCTTACATGCCGTGGCTTCCCTATGGGATACGGATTCTAGGGTATTTAGAATTAATGGCTTTGAAATGTGTCCCTTGATTGAAGAATTTGAGGCCATCCTTGGACATCCCAATAATCAACAAATGGCATTACCCATATTGATTTCCAAAACTCAACAGAAAATGCGGATGTTATTTCAAATTCCAAAACCCAAAGTTCTTCAGTTGATGAGAGGTGAAAAAATTCTACTTGTTCCTTTGATTGACTTTTGTTTCTCTCATTTGGCTCCTACTAAGGCATGGGGACGCATGCTTTGTCTTTGCTTACTCAACCAATTCATGCTTGTTTCTTCTGACGGCGATATTGACCCACGAGTATTGTATATCATGGATCAAATGGAAGGAGGCTTGTCACCAATACCTGTGATTTTAGCCGAGACCTTAGTTGGATTATATCGATTTAAATCAGGATTGTCAAAGAGACTGACTGGGAGTCCATTGCTGCTTCAGGTAATTACCTAAACTGCCCTTTCGGGTTTTCAATTTAGGCTCCTTTTTTTATAGCTCTAACTTTTACTTAGTCCACCCATGCGGGTTTTCGGAACTAGCGAGCTGTCCTAATTTTTGCCTAAGCTGCCCTTGTGGGTTTTCAACTTAACGGACTCTTTTTTTTAAAAATTTAATTCTTTCTTCACAAATTTGGCTTCAGGAGCCTCTTTGTTTGCTTGATACTCCCTCCATGGATTTTGCCAGATACCTGCCACATCATCATTCTGCTAGGAAGCTACTCCATCCTACTTCTTCATATGCTGACTGGGTTGACTGGATTCACTCACGCTCTGAAGTCAATACCCATTGGTTGGTACCTTGGTGGAAGATTTCTTGTATCACCATGCAGATATACTTGATGTACGTTCACCTTGCTGCTCTTCGTCAAGGTACATGCTATGATCCTCACCGACTTGGGCGTCAGTATGGAGCTGAGCCTCATGATTCTAACTTTGTTCCCGACTTAGACATGCCTTGCTTGACTGAAGCCTACTTGGATCGGCTGAGGCAAAGTTGGCTTGAACGTTACACTTATCGACTGCCATAGCTTTTACATTTGTCAATTTAGAAAGTGTTTTGTTAGGATGAAAAATAACTAAAGTAATAAAAGATGCTTCTTTTCCATTTATAATTTGTCATCACCTTTTGCAATTATGATTATTTATTTCATCCATATTTGGTCAAATACTTATAACAGTGCACATAGAACAATTTCAACATTAATTCTGTTTTATTAAATTGGGGAACAACCAAACATAAAGCCATCACACACAAGATCACTCCTATTGCCAATTAGCCCTTTCGACTTTTCTAATTGACAATTTTCTCTCATTTAGCCCTAATTGTTGCCTAGCCTGCCCTTTTGGGTTTTCGAAACTAGCGGACTGCTCTAACTTTTGCCTAGGCTGCCCTTTTTGGGTTTTCAACCTAGCGAGCTTTTTTTCTCCCTTTTGTTTTTTATACATAAAACCTCTTCAACCTGTCAATGTTTACTGGCTCACTAAATTCGTTCCCATCCATGTCTGATAACTTCACCGCACCTTTGCTCATGACTTGTTTCACGACATATGGCCCTTCCCAGCTATGTCTGAACTTCCCTCTTGGATCAGATACATTAGGCTTACACTGCTTCAACACCAAATCCCCAACTCTGAATTTTCTGACCTTAACCCTTCTATTGTAGGCCCGAGCTATCTTCTTTTGATACAGTTGGTGATGATACAATGCCTTTAATCTTCTCTCTTCTAATAGAGCTAATTGTGTGTATCTGCTTGCTACCCATTCCGTTTCAGGCAGTTTAGCTTCCAAGACTACTCTCAGTGATTTGATCTCAATTTCAAATGGCAATACTGCTTCCATCCCACAAACCAAAGAGAACGGTGTCATCCCAGTAGGTGTTCGCACACTTGTCCTATATCCCCATAAAGCAAAGGGAAGCATTTTTGACCAGTCCCTGAAAGTCTCGGTCATCTTGGACAGAATTTGCTTAACTGTCTTGTTTGTTGCTTCCACGGCACCATTAGCCTTTGGTCTATAAGGAGAGGATCGATGATGATGGTTTTGGTACTTCGAGAACAAATCCTTAACTGCTCCTTGAAACTGTACCCCGTTGTCTGATATCACACTATGCGGGACCCCATATCTACAGATGAGATTCTTTTCGATAAACCTAGCCATTTGACTTGCACCCAGCTTGTTGAAGGATTCGGCTTCGACCCATTTTGAAAAATAATCAACTGCTACTACAATGAAATGGTGACCGTTTGAGGCTGTCGGATGTATTTTTCCTATAATGTCGATACCCAGGTGGAAAATGGCCAGGGTGAAGACATTGAATGCAGTTCTTTAGGTGGCATATGATTCAAGTTACCATACATTTGACATTGCTGGCACTTCTTTACAAATTCAATACAGTCTTTCTCCATGGTCAACCAATAGTAACCTTGTCGGATAATCTTCTTAACTAGGGCCAAACCACTCATGTGTGGACCGCAACTTCCCACATGTATTTTAGACATGATGCGCTCCACTTCAGGCTTTCTTAAACATCTCAAATGCACTCCATCAGGCCATCTTCGGTATAACTCTCCATGGAAGGTTATGTATTGCAATGACCACCTCCTTATGGCTCTTCTCTCATTCTTTGTTGCCCCCGGTGGGTATTCTCTTTCCTCCAAAAATTGCCTTATAGTATCATACCATGCATCATAGTTCGTATCAACTTCCATGATTGTCTCATATTCATAGCAAGGAATGGATGAACTGGTCAAGTTTAGAGGCTTAAGGAATAGGCTAGCAGGATTTTCCCATACCGAAGCCAATGTGACTAGGGCATCAACCATCTAATTTTCTTCTCTTGACAGGTGTATAAACCTACACTCCTTAAAATTCCTCTTCATCATGGTCAAGTAACTGTGGTATGGTTTTAATTTTTCCTCTTTCAACTCCCACTCTCCATTTACTTGGGATACTACTAGCAATGAATCGCCATAAACTCTCACCTTATCCACCTTCATAATCATTAGGGTTTCCAAACTGAAAATACACGCTTCATACTCCACTGTGTTATTGGTTGGCCTAAATTTCAACTTCTTGGCTAAAGGGATAAGTTCTCCTTCTGGCGATTTTAGTATAACTCCCAAACCCACTCCTTTTCTGTTCGCTGCTCCATCAAAATACATCTTCCACCCTTGTACTTCAATTGCTTCTAAATGTTCATCTGGAAATTCCAAGATTACCTCTTCACTTTCTGGCAATGGTTGTTGAGCCAGGAATTCTGCCACCGCTCTACCCTTGATTATTTTCCTGGTTACATACTCAATCTCAAATTCTTCTAATATTATCAACCATCGACCATATTTCCCAATTAAAGAGGGTGTCTCCCTCAAGTATTTCATTGGATCCAACCTGGAAATTGCTTGCACACTATATGATTGAAAGTAATGTCGCAACTTCTTAGAAGACCAAACCACAACTATACATTTCTTTTCAATGATACTATACTTAATTTCATAAGGTAGGAGCTTTCTACTCAAATAGTAAACGGCATGCTCAATCCCTGACTCATCTGCTTGGGCTAGCATGGCTCCTATCGACTCTTCTTCTACTGCTAAGTATATGTTTTGTTAGTTTTTGTCATAGATTTGTAGTTTGTTTATTATGATAATTATTGTTTTATTTAGGTATTTTGTTAGTTTTTATCGGCTTGTTTAGTGTTTTCATTAATTTTGATAGTTTTAGTTTATTTTAGTGTTTATGTTGTTTTTTATCTAGTTTTTAGTATAGTGTTTATGTTTTATTGGTTATTGTTTATTTACTTTTTGTTTAAAGTTTGTTTGATGTTTTGTTTTAGGTTAAAAAGCCAAGGAACCAAGACTGAAGGAAGAATGCACAGTAGCTGACACAGGCAGAGGACACGGCCAAGTCACTGGGCGTGTCTCATATCAAATTAAAGAAGAAAGCAACTCACAGAAGCAGACACATGCAAGGGACACGGCCAAGTCAGTGGCCGTGTCCCTCCAAAAATACTCCAACACGGCCAAGTCACTCTGACTTGGCCGTGTCTCACCAATTCCAAAGGCAAAGAAGACTAAAAACTCACAGTGGAAGACACAGGCAAGGGACACGGCCAAGTCACCTAGCCGTGTCCCTCCAAAATGCACTAACACGGCCAAGTCACTTCTGACTTGGCCGTGTCCCTCATGAACCAAACACGCACGGATTTTTAAAGCGGACGTTTTGTATAAAAGGCAAAAAGAAAAGCTAGGGTGGAGACTGTTGACGACTTGGAGAGTTGTTTGAGCCGTCAGAGAGCAAAGTTAGGGTTTTAACATTTGTTTTCTTTGATTTTGATTTCACTTTGATTAATCTAGCTTAGATTAGATTTGTTCTAGCCAATGAGACATCCTTCTTGTAAGATTGAACAAGAGATTCTTCAGAAACTTCAAGGAGTTTGTAACTTGGTTTTGTTCTCAAACTTATTCTCTTTATTTTCATTGAAATTGTATTAATGGATATTATCATGTCTATTTTGATTCCTTTGAACATTAATGAGATGAATATGTTTGATTTCATTATGAACTAATTTGATCTAGTCTAGGGTTTGTATGGATCTGCTATGATTGTATGAATTGGTTATTCTCTTAGCTAATAATTTCTTTAGCCTTGATTGAATGAAATATTGTTAATATATAATTGATTGGCCACCAATTATGTGTTTTAGGTATTAGATGATGGATTGAGAGATGAAGTCTAATGCTGGAACAATTCAATTAAGGACTTAGGTGAATTAGAGATATAACCTATTAAAAATATTATTTCAATTATAACAAGATTAGTTGAAAGAGGTTTGAATGCGAGAGCTTATTTCCTTGATTTGATTAATTGAGTTGTTTGAGATTTAATCTTTGAAATTAAATTAGTTAAGAGGAATAACCATTCATACATATAAGTAGTGGAGAAGTACAAACCCTAGACCTTTTTATCAAATGAATCAAAACATCAGCTTTATTTACTTTTATTTGTTTTAACTTCAATCAATCTTTTTCATTAGTTGTTAGCAATTTCAATTTCTTCATTACTTTTTATTTATAATCTGATAATAAATTAGTCACTTTAGCTTCCTTGAGAGATGACCTTGGGGCGATCACCTTTGCTACAGCTACCTTGTATACTTGTGAGTGACGCTTTGTGGTAGAGTTAATTCGAGCGCAACAAGTTTTTGGCGCCGCTACCGGGGAGGCTAATTGGCGTAATTGTTTATTTAAAAAAATACTTTGGATTATTTTTCTTTGTTTTCATTTTATTTTATTTTGTCTTTAGCTTTTAATTGTTTCTTTTTCTAAAAAATTTCTATTTATGCAAGGCAGGAGATCACTTGAAGGAGAGCTACATCCATTCATTCCAGAAATTCAAAGAGTGAAAAGGAGCGGAGAAGAGTTTGAGCTCTACACCGGATTTGATACAGAGGAGGACACTTCTGAATTTGAGTCAGATTCTACACAATCAGTTAAAATGGCTGAAGAAAGACAAAGAACGATGAGAGACTTTGCTAGACTTGTCATTGGAACTTCCACTTCTTGCATAAGACTGACAGATGCAGCAAGGAATTATGAGTTGAAGAACATTCACTACAACATGCTGCCATCATTCTATGGAGTTCCAAATGAAGATCCTTTGAACTTTATTCGGGATTTCTACTCCACCCTTAACACTTTTCCATTGGGAGGATTAACAGAGGATCAGTTGACGATGCGGTGTTTTCCATATACTTTGAAGGATAGGGCAAAGAGCTGGCTCATGATGTTGCCTGAAAATTCACTGACAACTTGGGAGCAAGTTTATAACAAGTTCATGGGCAAGTTCTATTCACACCAAAAGACAGCTGAGTTGAGAGGAAAGATTGCTACATTCTCTATATTTGAAGGAGAGCCATTTCATGAGGCTTGGGACAGATTTAAGATGCTATTGATCCAGTGTCCGCATCATCACTACCCACTTCAACTCCTTAATAAGTTTTTCTATGATGGTCTAACACAGCAATTTCAGAACACTGTTGATAATGCAGCTGGGGGAGCCATGGGAGAAAAGACAGCTGATGAGACTTATGAGATCTTTGAGATGTTGGGAGCTAATTCTCAACAAAAGAGTGTAAGGGGAAGAAGTAAAGGGGTGAATCAATGTAATATCCCAATGTATGCCCTAGAAGTTTTGAATAATATTATTGTTTGTTTGAATTATGTGTATATGATATGTTGATAAGAAAAGTAATGTAAAAGGGGAAATGTTTATGTATTGTTTAAAAGGAAAGTAATGTGTAGAGAGATATGGTATATGTTGTGTATATGTCAATATATATAACATATAAGTTGGTCAAAATAAGTGGTCAAGGGAAGAGGATATTTTAATTGTGGATTGTGAAATTACTAAAAAGGACTTGTGGATGAAAGGTAATTAGAACAAGTGAGAAGAGGGTATGATAGTAATTTATTGTTTTGGAACACTTGGTGGAGATTTAAAGAAGAGTTGACTTTGTTTATTCATTATCTTTTCTTCTTCTTTTTCTCTTATGGTGGCCGGCTACACTAAAGGAAGGGAGCAAGAGTGGGATTTGTTTATTTCAAACTCAAATTGAAAGAGGATGCAAGTGATTAAGTTGAAAAGTTGTGGAATTCATCACTTTGGTAAGTTCTTTCTCTTGTTTTCCTTTATTCTTTTTAAAGATATGTTTGGGGTTGATGATTGAGTATGGATTGTATAATTAGGTGTGTTTGTGAGGTGTTTTCTAATGTTGAAATTGATATTAAGATGAGAAGTTAAGTTGGTGTGTGAGTTGAAAGATTAAGTTGTGTTGAATTAGGGTTTTGAAGTGATGGGTGAAGTTTAACTTGAGTTTGATCAATTGTTTTCATAGTTTTTCTTGTTGTTTGTGTTTGTTGGAGTTGTAAGCTCAAAATATGTGATTTTGATGGAAGGCAGTAGCATTCTTGATGCCACGCCCGTGGCCTTGGTTGCCATGGCCGTGGTCATTTGTAGCCATGGCCGTGGAGGTTGGATGCAAGGGAGGCAGAAGTGATTTCTAAGCCACGCCCGTGGGGGTTGAGGTGGTTGTGAGTGATGTTGAGTGATACTTTGTAATCTAACGGTCTAAGATGAAGTTAATAAATGATAAATGGTATTGGAATTTATGAATTGTATCATTTTTTTAATTAGGTTTTGAAAGAAGGTGATTTGCCCTAATTTGGGAAGTGAAGAAAACTTGGAAAGGGAAAGTGTTTAGAATTGTTATTGAGGTAAGTACAAACCACATCATTGCATATATTTATAAAGTGTGGAGGCTTAACTCACACTTGTATGTTCATGTGTTGAAAAACCTAATGCATTGTAGATGTATATTGTTATTGTTAGGTAGGTATAATGTGAATGTTGTGATGAGTATGATGATATGATGTTGCATATGAATAATGTACTTTGTTATGTTAATATTAATGATGACATAGGTATCATGTGAAGAATATGAGGTAAATGATTGTGTATTTGAAAGATGAAGTGCTATTATGAAATGTGATTGGAGGTATAATGAAAGGTGAAGCCATTGTGATTGGCTATGATGATTCAATTGAAAGAAATAAGGCATGTTTGCCTAGTTAATAATGAGAATTGAGAATGGAATTGATAATTAAATAATAAATGAATTGTGTGGCTAATGTGTTATTCCATTTTCAGAGTTTGTTGTTGGTGGCATGCCTAATATTAGTAACAATCTCTTGAAGTTAGGTTGGATTTAATCCTTGAAGCCTAATTGAGATGTTACAACCCTTGAAGCTAGGTTGTGTTAGTTCTTGAAGCCAAGTTGGGTTGATGCTTAGCATGCTTTGCTCCCCTTGAAGCTTGGTTGAACTTAATCCTTGAAGCCTAGTTGGGATTATGATATTGATGAATATGATAAATGAACCAAAACATTAACTCTGAAAATGGAATGGCATATTAGTGTATGTTGGGCCCATGCTTGTCTTTGTTTATGTGTGATTCATTGATGTTGAAATAATTGAATAATGAGATTCATGGAAGGATTCTTGAAATGTGATATGATTATATGAATATGAATTGTGAAATGCAAAGGTGTAGTATTATATTGCTACCTAAGATGTTACCTTTATTAGTAACATGTGTGACATTGCATTGCATTAAAGCATAATGATAGAATGTTTTGTATTACTAAGCCGATGGCTTAGCGCGATAGTGTTTGATCGCGCAGGTGATAGAGTTGAACCTGAGAGTTCTTCGAGACCGAGTGAGAGTAGACCTTGAAGAGTTCATTTTGGGACTTAAAGATCAGAGAAAAGCTGCCAATCATGTATATTTTATGTTTTGTAAACTTTGATTTATAATTTATTTGTAATAACTTCCGCTGTGAATTTGATAAACATTTTTATATATGGTGTCTTTTGGATTTCTTATAAATGTTTGAAATTGGTTTCATTTATTTATAAAGATTATTGTTGTGTCTTTTTAAACTGTGGCATTTTCTATATTCAGTATACGTATGTTACGATCGTTTAAGCATGCTTGGTACGTATACGGGATATAGGGGTGTTACAATTGTTTTGGTATCAGAGCCTAGGTTTGAGATTCTCAACCTAGGTCAAGTGTAAGAAAAAGAGTGTTTTGATTTTAAAAAGTGGATTTTTGAATAACATACATGTTTGGAATTGGCTGTCTCTGATCTTTAATAAGATGTATTCTGCTGTGTTTGCAGATATAGGTTGTGATGGATTCTCACTTGCGTCAGTCAGTTGAGGGTAGTGAGGAGAGTGTAGCTCCTATTGAAGTTAGGAATGGAGCTAGAGTGGATAGTGCTGGAGAGGTACCTGCTTCTGTGTCGGGGAGACCAGCTGGTGGGGAGGTTCCGCCAGGTTAGTTTAGGCATGTGATTGATTTATTGAGGCAAGCACCAGTGCAACCACCGCCACCACCCCCACAGCCTTTGGTAGCCGTGAGACTGTATGACAAATTAAGGAAATATGGAGCAGAAGATTTCTTAGGTACCATTGATCCAGCTGTAGCAGAACAGTGGCTAGACAAAGTACAGAGAATATTTGTTCAGTTGCAAGCCACTTCAGAGGAAAAATTTGATTATGCAAGATCATTGTTGCAGAAGGACGAATATGATTGGTGGAAGACAGTGCCCCATGCTATGGATGACCCACCTACCTTGTCCTATGCTGATTTCCTAAGAGAGTTTGAATTGAAATATACTCCAAGGGAGTATAAAGATATGAAGAAAATGGAGTTCTTAAGTTTGAAGCAAGATCACCGGACCGTAACGGAATATGAGGTTGAGTTCATACGGTTGAGCCATTATGCTGGGGGTATTATATCTGATGAGATAGATAGATGCAGGAGATTTGAGGAGGGATTGAGGCCCTCTATCATGTGTTTGGTAGCTGGATCTAGATATCATGATTTTTCCCAGCTTGTGGCAGCAGCTAGGAGTGTGGAAAGAGCTCAGGGTATTGCGGCTGCCTCTGAAGAAGAGATCAGGGTGAGAAGACCCCAGTTTGAAGCCGGGTCTTCATCAGCAAAGAGAGGTAAAGGAAGTTTTATTCCTTGGGTTAGTAGGAGTCAGAGACCAGCTGGTAGGTCAGCACAGTTTCAGAGACAGAGATCTAGACCTACAGTTTCTGTGGCGAGTGCTCCAACCCCAGTGACTCAGAGATCCACTCCAACCATGTGTATTCATTGTGGTAGGCCACATGGTGGTACTTGTTGGAAGACTGGTGTAGCAGGGGTATGTTTCAGATGTGGATCTCCTGATCATTTTGTTAGAGATTGTCCTGAGAGGCAGGAGCAGATGTCAGTGGATACTGCAGCTTCTCGACCTAATGTGAGGGGAGGTCGAGGAAGCAGAGGTTTCGGTAGAGGAGGCAGATCTGGGTTCAGTCCTAGAGGAGGTTCTACATCCAGGGAGAGTAGACCAAAGGAGGCTGGATCTTCTCAGAGGATTTATGTGATGCAGAGGCAACCAGATGCTTCGGCAGTCATAGCTGGTACTTTCTCTTTATTTGGTATTTCAGTACTTGCTTTGATTGATCCGGGTTCCACACATTCATATATTAGTGCATCTGTTTTTCCTGTGTCTGATGTGCATGCTGAATCCCTAGGATTTGATGTATTGGTGACAAATCCGTTAGGGCATAGTGTGATTGTTAGCAAAGTACACTGAGATAGTGCAGTAGTGGTTCAAGGTGAGGAATTTCTTAGAGATTTGATTGAGATGCCTTTTAAGGAATATGATGTGATCCTAGGCATGGACTGGTTATCTAGACATGGAGCTGTGGTTGACTGCCAAAAGAAAGTGGTTACCTTGAGAACCAATGATGGTAGAGAGGTGTTAGTATCTAGTGAGCAGGGACAGCTAGCATCCTTGTTTATTTCAGCTGTTGCAGCTAGGAAATTGATTAGAAAAGGGTGTGATGCTTATCTTGCTCATGTGGTGGATACGAGAGTAAAGGGTTCTCAACTTGATAGTATACCCACCGTTGCAGAGTTTCCAGATGTGTTTCCAGAGGAGTTACCAGGGTTACCTCCTGAGAGAGAGGTGGAGTTTGGTATTGAATTATTGCCTGGTACCACTCCTATCTCTATTACTCCTTATAGAATGGCACCTGCTGAACTGAGAGAACTAAAGGTGCAGTTGCAGGAGTTGTTGGATAAAGGGTTTGTTCGCCCTAGTGTTTCACCGTGGGGAGCTCCTGTCTTATTTGTGAAGAAGAAGGATGGTACTATGAGACTGTGTATTGATTATAGGCAATTGAACAAGGTGACTATTAAAAATAAATATCCTTTGCCTAGAATTGATGATCTCTTTGATCAATTGAAGGGTGCAGCAGTGTTTTCCAAAATTGATTTGAGATCAGGGTACCATCAATTGAGGGTCAGAGCTGAAGATGTTCCTAAGACTGCTTTTTGGACCAGGTATGGGCATTATGAATTTCTAGTTATGCCTTTTGGTTTGACGAATGCACCTGCAGTTTTTATGGACTTGATGAATAGGGTGTTTAGGCCCTATCTGGATCAGTTTGTAGTGGTCTTTATTGATGACATTCTGGTGTATTCGCGTAATGAGGAGGAGCATGATAAGCATCTGCGGATTGTGCTGCAGATCTTAAGAGAGAAGCAATTGTTTGCTAAACTGTCGAAGTGTGAGTTTTGGCTTGACCAAGTAACTTTTCTCGGTCATATAGTTTCAGCGGAGGGTATTAGAGTTGATCCGAGTAAAGTTGAAGCTATTTTGAATTGGAGTCCACCAAAGTCTGTGACTGAAGTTAGAAGTTTTCTGGGTTTGGCAGGCTATTACCGACGATTTGTGAAAGGATTTTCTTTGATAGCTACTCCACTTACCAGATTACTTCGAAAGGGAGTTAGATTTGTGTGGACAGATCAGTGTCAGGCTAGCTTCGATCAGTTAAGAGAGATGTTGATTCAAGCACATGTTTTGACTTTACCTGTAGAGGATAAACCATATGTGATATACAGTGATGCTTCACATAGTGGTTTGGGTTGTGTGCTGATGCAAAAAGGTAAAGTTATAGCTTATGCATCTCGACAGTTGAAACCGCATGAATTCAATTATCCGACCCATGATCTAGAGTTGGCAGCTATTGTGTTTGCATTGAAGATTTGGCGACATTATCTGTATGGGGAGAAGTGTTTTATCTATACTGATCATAAGAGTTTGAAATATTTTGGTGTCCAAAAAGAGCTTAATCTTTGACAGAGGAGATGGTTGGAGTTGATTAAAGACTACGACTGTTTGATTGATTATCATCCTGGTAAAGCAAATGTTGTTGCTGATGCCTTGAGTCGGAAGTCTTTAGCGGGTTTAACTGTTTATTCGCTCTCGTTACTTGTTGAGTTGAGAGCATTGTATGCTAGTTTTGTATCTTGTGATGATGGTGCATTGTTGGCACAGTTACAATTGAAACCAGTTTTGTTGGATCAAATTAAAGAGGCTCAATTGGTTGATGAGAAGATTCAAAAGATTGTTTCAGATTGTCAGAATGGAAAGAGTCAAGATTTTATTGTAAGTAGTGATGGGAGTCTTTGGTTTAAGAATAGATTGTGTACCTGATGATGCTAATTTGAAAAGGATCATTTTAAAAGAAGCACATCAGTCAGTGTTTGCTATGCATCCGGGCAATACAAAGATGTATCATGATGTGAAACAATATTACTGGTGGTCTGGTATGAAAAGAGACATTGCAGATTTTGTGTCCAAATGTCTCACATGTCAAAGGGTAAAAGCTGAGCATCAAGTTCCAACAGGGTTACTTCAACCGTTGTCAGTGCCTGAATGGAAGTGGGATAGAGTAACCATGGATTTTGTGTCTGGTTTACCATTGACACAAAGGAAGCATGATGCTATTTGGGTGATTGTTGACAGGTTAACTAAAACAGCTCATTTTCTTCCGGTTCGGATGGATTACTCTTTGGAGAGGTTAGCTGAGCTGTATATTTATGAGATTGTGAAGCTGCATGGTGTCCCAACTTCTATAGTGTCTGATAGAGATCACCGATTTACTTCAAGGTTTTGGAAGAGTTTACATAGTGCTTTGGGTTCTTGACTGCACTTCAGTACTGCTTTCCATCCGCAGACGGATGGGCAATCCGAGAGAGTGATACAGATTATCGAGGACATGTTGAGAAGCTGTGTCATTGACTTCTCTGGAAGTTGGGATAGACTTTTACCGCTTATGGAATTTGCTTATAATAACAGTCATCAATCCAGCATTGGTATGGCACCATTCGAAGCATTGTATGGTAGACGGTGCAGGACACCTCTATGTTGGAATGAACTTGGTGAAGGTAAATTAATTGGTCCTTATTTGATTAAAGAAACGGAAGAGAAAGTGAAAATGATTCGAGAAAGGTTGAAAACAGCTTCAGACCGACAGAAATCTTACTCAGATTTGAAGAGGAGAGACATTGAGTATAATGTGGGAGATAAGGTATTTTTGAAGGTGTCTCCTTGGAAAAAGATCTTGAGGTTTGGTCGGAAAGGAAAATTGAGTCCTCGTTTCATTGGACCGTATGAAGTGTTGGAAAGAGTTGGACCAGTTGCTTATCGGCTTGCTTTGCCACCTGAGTTAGAAAGGATCCATAATGTATTCCATGTTTCTATGTTGAGGAGATACAGGTCGGATCCATCTCATGTTTTGCCAATTGAATCTATAGAAGTGAGTTCAGATCTGACATTTGAAGAAGAACCAGTTGCTATTTTGGCGCATGAAGTGAAAGAGTTGAGGAATAAGAAAGTACCTTTGGTGAAGGTTCTATGGAAGAATCATGGAAAAGAAGAAGCAACTTGGGAGAGTGAGCAAGCAATGCGAAATCAATATCCTCAGCTGTTTCGGACTTGATGACAGGTAATTTCGAGGATGAAATTTATTTTTTAGAGGGGGAGAATTGTAATATCCCAATGTATGCCCTAGAAGTTTTGAATATTATTATTGTTTGTTTGAATTATGTGTATATGATATGTTGATAAGAAAAGTAATGTAAAAGGGGAAATGTTTATGTATTGTTTAAAAGGAAAGTAATGTGTAGAGAGATATGGTATATGTTGTGTATATGTCAATATATATAACATATAAGTTGGTCAAAATAAGTGGTCAAGGGAAGAGGATATTTTAATTGTGGATTGTGAAATTACTAAAAAGGACTTGTGGATGAAAGGTAATTAGAACAAGTGAGAAGAGGGTATGATAGTAATTTATTGTTTTGGAACACTTGGTGGAGATTTAAAGAAGAGTTGACTTTGTTTATTCATTATCTTTTCTTCTTCTTTTTCTCTTATGGTGGCCGGCTACACTAAAGGAAGGGAGCAAGAGTGGGATTTGTTTATTTCAAACTCAAATTGAAAGAAGATTCAAGTGATTAAGTTGAAAAGTTGTGGAATTCATCACTTTGGTAAGTTCTTTCTCTTGTTTTCCTTTATTCTTTTTAAAGATATGTTTGGGGTTGATGATTGAGTATGGATTGTATAATTAGGTGTGTTTGTGAGGTGTTTTCTAATGTTGAAATTGATATTAAGATGAGAAGTTAAGTTGGTGTGTGAGTTGAAAGATTAAGTTGTGTTGAATTAGGGTTTTGAAGTGATGGGTGAAGTTTAACTTGAGTTTGATCAATTGTTTTCATAGTTTTTCTTGTTGTTTGTGTTTGTTGGAGTTGTAAGCTCAAAATATGTGATTTTGATGGAAGGCAGTAGCATTCTTGATGCCACGCCCGTGGCCTTGGTTGCCATGGCCGTGGTCATTTGTAGCCATGGCCGTGGAGGTTGGATGCAAGGGAGGCAGAAGTGATTTCTAAGCCACGCCCGTGGGGGTTGAGGTGGCCATGGCCGTGGGCCTTTGTGAGTGATGTTGAGTGATACATTGTAATCTAACGGTCTAAGATGAAGTTAATAAATGATAAATTGTATTGGAATTTATGAATTGTATCATTTTTTTAATTAGGTTTTGAAAGAAGGTGATTTGCCCTAATTTGGGAAGTGAAGAAAACTTGGAAAGGGAAAGTGTTTAGAATTGTTATTGAGGTAAGTACAAACCACATCATTGCATATATTTATAAAGTGTGGAGGCTTAACTCACACTTGTATGTTCATGTGTTGAAAAACCTAATGCATTGTTGATGCATATTGTTATTGTTTGGTTGGTATAATGTGAATGTTGTGATGAGTATGATGATATGATGTTGCATATGAATAATGTACTTTGTTATGTTAATATTAATGATGACATAGGTATCATGTGAAGAATATGAGGTAAATGATTGTGTATTTGAAAGATGAAGTGCTATTATGAAATGTGATTGGAGGTATAATGAAAGGTGAAGCCATTGTGATTGGCTATGATGATTCAATTTAAAGAAATAAGGCATGTTTGCCTAGTTGATAATGAGAATTGAGAATGGAATTGATAATTAAATAATAAATGAATTGTGTGGCTAATGTGTTATTCCATTTTCAGATTTTGTTGTTGGTGGCATGCCTAATATTAGTAACAATCTCTTGAAGTTAGGTTGGATTTGATCCTTGAAGCCTAATTGAGATGTTACAACCCTTGAAGCTAGGTTGGGTTAGTTCTTGAAGCCAAGTTGGGTTGATGCTTAGCATGCTTTGCTCCCCTTGAAGCTTGGTTGAACTTAATCCTTGAAGCCTAGTTGGGATTATGATATTGATGAATATGATAAATGAACCAAAACATTAACTCTGAAAACGGAATGGTATATTAGTGTATGTTGGGCCCATGCTTGTCTTTGTTTATATGTGATTTATTGATGTTGAAATAATTGAATAATGAGATTCATGGAAGGATTCTTGAAATGTGATATGATTATATGAATATGAATTGTGAAATGCAAAGGTGTAGTATTATATTGCTACCTAAGATTTTACCTTTATTAGTAACATGTGTGACATTGCATTGCATTAAAGCATAATGATAGAATGTTTTGTATTACTAAGCCGATGGCTTAGCGCGATAGTGTTTGATCGCGCAGGTGACAGAGTTGAACCTGAGAGTTCTTCGAGACCGAGTGAGAGTAGACCTTGAAGAGTTCATTTTGGGACTTAAAGATCAGAGAAAAGCTGCCAATCATGTATATATATATTTTATGTTTTGTAAACTTTGATTTATAATTTATTTGTAATAACTTCCGCTGTGAATTTGATAAACATTTTTATATATGGTGTCTTTTGGATTTCTTATAAATGTTTGAAATTGGTTTCATTTATTTATAAAGATTATTGTTGTGTCTTTTTAAACTGTGGCATTTTCTATATTCAGTATACGTATGTTACGATCATTTAAGCATGCTTGGTACGTATACGGGATATAGGGGTGTTACAATCAATTGGAAGCCAATACTGAAATGGTTAGTCAAATAGCTGAGTTGACAAGGCAGGTTCAGATGCTAAACATGAAGAACAACATTTCTTCATCTACTTAAGAAGTGTGTGGAATCTGTGGGACATTTGGGCATGGAGCAAATATATGCCCCTCTGCATATGAATCTTTTGGGAATGAAGCTGAGCAAGTTAATGCTATGGGGGGATTTCAACCAAGTGCCAGGAATGATCCTTACTCCAACACTTACAATCCTGGTTGGAGTAGTCACCCCAATTTTTCCTGGACAACAAATAATGCTCAACAGCCTTTCCATTTGCTCCAGAGACAGAACCAACAGCAGGGCCAATCCTCAAATCAAGGTCAGCCTAAGAGAGAGTTTGGAGGAAAGTTTACAGGCTTTTATCCAAGTCAGTGCTAAAAATCAGGAGATGAACAATAAGAGGCTGGATTCCTTGGAAGCATCTTTTAAGAAGGTGGAGACCCAAGTGGGGCAACTTGCTCAACAGATGCAGATTCAACAAAAGGGGAAGTTCCCAAGTCAACCTGAGCAGGCACAAGCAGTGACTGTTCTTAGGAGTGGCAAGGTAATTAATAACAATGATGAAAATAATTCTGTGAATGCGGGTGAGCAAGAGAATAAAAAGGAAGGAGAACTGGAGAACAAAGGTGCTGAAGAAAGATCAATGGAGAAGTCCCTTACAGCAAATTTGCACAAGGCAAGCAATCCATACCGGCCACCTATACCATTCCCCAGCAGGTTGAAGGATGATAAAAAAGATAAGCAATTTTCAGATATCTTCAACATGCTGTCTAAGGTAAGTATCAACTTACCCTTACTTGAAGCAATTAAGAACATGCCGGCTTATGATAAATTCTTCAAAGAACTGAATACCAAGAAAAAGAGGTATGAGCCGAATGAAAAGGTGATTGTTTTTGAGGTAGCTAGTGCTGTTTTGCAGCATAAACTACCTCCTAAGCTAAAGGATCCTGGAAGTTTTATTATTCAAATTACTATAGGGAATGGAAAGGGTACTGATGGCATGTGTGACTTGGGAGCCAGTGTAAATTTAATGCCTTACTCTATGTACCTTGACTTAGAATTAGGGGAACTTAAGCCAACAAAAATGGTGTTGCAATTAGATGATAGATCTCTTAGATTCCCGAAAGGGGTTATAGAAGATGTGTTAGTTAAAGTTGGTGGTTTGATAGTACCTGTGGATTTCATTATTCTTGACATGGAAGTAGGTAATTCTTCACCATCTGCACACACCATTCTACCGGGTAGGCCTTTTATGGTGACTACCAACACTTTGATAGATGTTAAGAATGGAAAATTATCAATGACTGTTTTGGGACAAACTGTGGAATTTTCTATTTTTAACACTTCTCCTATTCCTACAACTGCTTTATATGAGGATTGTTCTTTCATTGATTGTGTTGATGCAGTTGTTTCAGATGTTTTCTTGCAGACAGGTTCCTCTGATAAATTGGAGCTGGCATTGACTTTGGATAGTGATTTGGAAATTTTTGATGCAGAAATAGCCAGTTGTCTTGAGACCTTAGGAAGTGCTGAAGTAGAGGAACTTAAGGAGGACCCAGTTTGTGAGCTTTCCCCCCTTGAAAAAGAAGAGAAGAACCCCTCACTAGAGTTAGAGCTGAAAGTGTTACCTAAGAACCTGAAATATGTGTTTTTAGGAGATCACAACACTTTACCTGTGATAATATCTAGTGAACTTAGTGAAGAGGAGGAGATGAGGTTGGTGAGTGAGCTTAAAAGATTAAAGAGAGCAATAGGATGGGGATTGAGTGACATCAAGGGTATTAGCCCTTCCATGTGCATGCATAGAATCACTTTAGAAGAGGGAGCTAAACCTGTGAGGGAGACCCAAAGGCGACTTAACCCAAATATGAGTGAAGTGGTTAAGAAAGAAGTGCTCAAATTGCTGGATGAAGGAGTAATTTACCCAATAGCTAATAGTGAGTGGGTGAGCCCAGTACATGTAGTTCCTAAGAAATCTGGAATCACTGTGGTGAAAAATGAGAATAATGAGTTAGTTCCTACTAGGACTACTACTGGGTGGAGAATGTGCATCGATTATAGGAAGTTGAACAATGCTACAAAGAAAGATCATTTCCCTCTTCCTTTTATTGATCAGATGTTAGATAAACTTTCTGGGCACTCACATTATTGTTTTCTGGATGGCCTTTCAGGTTACTATCAGGTGCCAATAGCTCCAGAGGATCAGTCCAAGACAACCTTTACTTGCCCTTTTGGGACTTATGCATTTCGACGTATGCCCTTTGGCTTGTGTAATGCACCTGCAACTTTTCAGAGATGCATGATGTCTGTCTTCTCAGATATGATAGATGATTTTATTGAGGTATTTATGGATGACTTTTCTGTTTTTGGTAATTCTTTTAATAATTGCCTCAATAAACTTGTTCGTGTGCTTGAGAGATGCATTGAATGTAACCTTACTTTAAGTTGGGAAAAGAGTCATTTTATGGTTACCCAGGGCATTGTTTTAGGTCATGTGGTGTCAAGTAAAGGGATTGAGGTGGATAAGGCTAAAGTTGAATTGATTGCTAAATTACCCCCACCTACCTCTGTTAAGGGAATAAGAAGTTTTCTAGGGCATGCAGGATTTTACAAGAGGTTTATTAAGGATTTTTCCAAAATAAGCCAACCATTGTGCCATTTGTTGGGGAAAGATGTTCCATTTGAATTTACAGCACAATGCATGCAAGCTTTTAATTCCCTTAAAGAAAAGTTGACTAGTGCACTAGTGATTGTAGCTCCTGTTTGGACTTTACCTTTTGAAATCATGTGTGATGCTTCTAATCATGCAGTAGGAGCTGTTCTTGGGCAAAGGGTTGATAAATATTTGAGAGTAATATATTATGCCAGTTTAACCCTGAACAGTGCATAAATGAACTACACCACAACTGAAAAGGAAATGTTAGCTGTTGTTTTTGCTTTAGACAAATTTAGAGCTTATTTAATTGGGTCAAAAATTATTATGCATTCTAACCATGCAGCTCTTAAATATCTGTTAACAAAACAACATGCTAAACCGCGCTTAATTAGATGGGTGTTGTTATTGCAAGAATTTGATTTTCAAATCAAGGATACTAAGGGTAGTGAGAATGTTGTTGCTGATCATTTATCTAGATTACCCTTCTTTAGTGAAAATCTTGCATCTGATAGCATTCATAAAAATTTAGAAGCATTTCTTGATGAGCAACTTTTTGTGGTATTAGATGCACCTTGGTTTGCAGATATTGCTAACTATCTGGCTTGTGGTATTTTGCATACTAACATGTCATTTCAGGAAAAGAAAAGGTTTTTACACTTGAGTAAGTTTTATTTTTGGGATGAACCTTATCTATTCCGGATTTGCAAAGATGAGATAGTTCGCAGGTGTGTATCTGAGGAAGAACAACTGAGTGTTCTTCAATTTTGTCATGACCTTCACTGTGGAGGTCATTTTGGAGGAAGAAAGACTGCGGAAAAGGTGCTTCAAAGTGGTTTTTACTGGCCTACCTTATTTAAAGATGCTCAAGAGTATTGTAAGCACTGTGATCGTTGCCAAAGAGTAGGTAACATTGGGAGGAGGAATGAAATGCCCCTTCAATCATATATTGTTGTTGAACTGTTTGATGTGTGGGGAATAGACTTCATGGGTCCTTTCCCCAAGTCTTTTGGATATGAGTATATTTTAGTTGCTGTTGATTATGTTTCCAAATGGGTGGAGGCAATCCCCACCCGTACTAATGATGCTAATGTAGTTGTTAAATTTGTGAAGGAAAATATTCTTAGCAGATTTGGTACGCCAAGGGTGATAGTCAGTGATGGGGGGAGCCATTTTTGCAATAGGCTTTTTGAGAAGTTAATGCACAAATCTGGTGTTAAGCACAAAGTGGCAACCCCATATCATCCACAGACTTCAGGACAAGTGGAAACATCCAACAAGCAGATTAAGGGAATTCTGGAGAAAATAGTCAACACATCAAGGAAGGATTGGGCAAGCAGATTGCATGATGCACTATGGGCATATAGGACTGCTTTCAAAACTCCTCTTGGTATGAGTCCTTACCAATTGGTTTTTGAAAAAGCTTGTCACTTGCCAGTGGAGTTGGAGCACAGAGCGTATTGGGCAATCAAGACTCTGAATTTTGACTTGGACAAAGCGAAGAGAGAACGATTTCTACAAATTTCAGAGTTAGATGAGCTAAGAAATGAGGCCTATGAAAGCTCGAGAATTTACAAGGATCACACTAAGGCACTTCATGATAGAATTATAGTGCGAAAGACATTGAGTCCAGGTATGAAGGTTTTACTTTTTAACTCACGACTCTATCTTTTTCCAGGTAAACTCAAGTCTCAATGGAGTGGGCCTTTCGAGATAACTAGGGTGTATCCTTCTGGTGCCATTGAATTACTTAACTCTCGAACAAGTGAGACTTTTAAAGTGAATGGACAGAGAGTTAAGCCATACAATGAAGGATTTCAAGAAGTGAGGATCATTGATAGCACTTTGATCCGTGATCCCTAGGCCTTGCATGATGTCCAACTTTATGACATTAAAGAAGCGCTAAATGGGAGGCAACCCATCAGTTTGCATTTATTTTTTGTAGTTGTAATTTTAAATTTAGCGAGTATTAATTTTACGTTCGGTTTAAATAAATGGATTGTGCTTTGATCGGTTTTTCTTTACTTTGTGTTTCAGGGTGTTTAAAGAAGAAGGTTTGCAAAATCATTGAATAAAAAAAAATATTAAAAGTTAATAAAAGGCAGTAGGTGACACGGCCAAAGGACTTGGCCGTGTCACACACTGGACACGGCCAGGCTTCCTAAAAAATTTTTTGATTTTGCAATTTTGTACAGAATAGGACACACCCAGGGGACACGGCCAAGTCACTGGCCGTGTCCCTCCAAGACTATCAGACACGGCCGTGTCACCTTGACTTGGCCGTGTCCCTTCACTTTCACACACCAGACACGGCCAAGTCCACACCAACACGGCCGTGTCCCTCATTTTTACACTTTAAAAAAATCGATTTTGCCCAGTTATTTCCATTAAATCCCTAATTTCTTTTCTTCGTCTCTCTCTCGCTCTCTCGCTCACTGTATCGCCATAGCCATAGTTTTGATTTCAAAACTCCAAATCTTCCATTTACACATCAAATTTCTTCACCCAAACTAGAGATAATCACTTAAAACTTCCTCTTTACTCATATAATTTTGATTTAATTCAGTTTTGGGTGTTAATTTTTCAGATCTCAAGATGCCGAGAACTAAAACTGTCTCACACCGCAAGACGAAGAGGCCTACAACCGAAGGAGCTTCTTCCTCTTCATCATCTTTATCTTCGAAGAGAGCAAGTCTTTTGGCTCGGGGTTTTTTCCCGACAAGGTATGTTAACGATGAATCTCTTGATGCCTTGCAAATAAGGACTAATTTTGAGAGATATGTGCAATTTCTTGGATGGAAAACTCTAGTCACCTTGAGACCTTTGCAGTTTGAGGAACTTACTTTAGAATTTTTGACATCTCTCAAGGTTGACAGAAATGATAAGAAAATCTGCACTAGATTGATGTTTAAATTGATGGGTAAATCTTATGTGCTAAATAATGACCAGTTAAATGATATATATGGTTTTCATCAGCACGGGGAAAGGTCGGTACACAAAGAATTTAAACAATAATTTGCTTGGGGAGCTTTAGGCTCGGGTACTTATGTGGCCAAATCGGCCAAGGCATCTAAGTTAAGAAATTTCGCTTTGAGATATTTGCATAGGTTTATGGCTTGCGGATTCTTTGCTTGGAAGGAGAGCCCGGGTGTGGTTGAAGTGAGTGAATTGTTTTTCCTGGATTGTTCTATGAATGCACTGCATGTTAGTGCCGGCTATTGGTTAGCCGATGTTTTTTATTCTGTGGCTAACAAAAGAAAGGGGGCAATTTGTGTTGGGGGGTTGGTTACCACGTTAGCAGTAGCCCTTGTTGAGGATTTTGACCCGAGTACTAGTCGCATGACTAGAATTTTGGGCAATGACTCTTTGGACTTAGCTACACTTGAGAAGATGCACATGGTGGTGCATAGGAGAGGGACTTATGTGATGCCTTCAGATGAGCCTGCAGCACCGGGGGACAGGCAGAAGAGAGCACGGGTCCAAGAGGAGTCCGACTCGGATTCTCTTGACCTAGATGAGGATGCTCCAGTCTCAGAACATCAAGAGGTACTTCTGAGGATTGAGGCCCTGGAGGGCAAAGTGGATCGACTGGATGGCAAGGTGGACCGTAACCATGCTGAGGTATTGCAGCAGTTGGAACAAATTAATAGCAACCTTGCGAAGATCTTGAGTCTCCATCCCTCAGCTGCATCATCTTCCCGCCCACCTTTTCCATAGATTTTGAGTCCTTGCTTTATTTTGTTTAATGTATTTTTGTTATAATTTTTCATTTTTGTTTTAATGTTAACGTTTAATATTTGGATATTTTATTTTTATATATTGTACTTTTGTTTTTGAAATTTTGTGTTTGTGATTGAAAGCTAGGATTTTGCCTCACCAGGTACGATGGAAGACAGGTTGTCCTTTGACTCTTTTTATTTATTATTCTTGTTTTACATTGAGGACAATGTAAGTTTTAAGTGTGGGGTACTCTTTAAGCTTTCCTTTAATTTTTGTTTTGTTTGTCTTGTGTTGCTTATTGTGTTTGTTGTGCATGGCATAATTGTTGAAAATTTATTGATCTTTTCTTTGATTCTAGCATTATAGTTGAGACTTTAGTATCAGCATAGAAATGAGCATTTGAATTCATTCAGGATCAATTTTCGCATTCTGCAATTCATGACATATAATTTTTGTGAACCCACCTGTGTGAGTTTTGAGCCTCATAAATTTGATATTATTGTCAATTGATTTTCTTTTCTTAAGAGTGCACCTTCATGATTTAGCATCTCTAGAGTTTGCTTTTGCATACTAATTGAACTCGCATTATGATTTAATCTCAAGGTTTAAAGTGATGAAGGCAAATTAGGTTAGCCCTTTAGCTTAAAAAGACCTCCCTTAATATTAAATTCCTTAGTGTGCCAAGTTGAGCCTTTGACCTTTTCTTGTTTGATCAACACAATTCACAGCTTAACTTTCTCTTATTATCATCATACCTGCATTAAGGAATGGAGTTCTTATTATATGACAATAGGGTGGTTTATTTCAAAGTTTGGGGTAAGCAAATAAAAAAAATAATAAAAAAATAATAAGAATATGGTATTGCTATTTGGGGTGAAATGCATACTTTGCACTTTGTATTTGATTAAGAGTTGACTATTCTTTTCCTCTACATGTTAAGCTAGATGATCTATGCAATGTTATATTTTGTATATATATGTATAAAAAAAATTTATAAAATAAAAGAAAAAGAAAAAAAGAGAAAATAAAAAGAAAATAAAAGAGTATATATTTATATGTATACAAAAATTTAAATATGTTCTAGCATTTGTTTGCAAAAGAGGAATGTCGGCTCGTGTATTTTTCTTTGAGTATGCAAGTATGTGAAGTATTAATGGGATTGTGAGTATGCCATTTGGGGGAGTTATGAGTGCCTTAGCAAGAGTAGTGTCTAATTTAGATACTCCATTTCTTGATGCTCCAGCTTAAATGTCTTTTCTCACACCTTCACCCAGCCCCATTGCATCCAAATAAAAGACCTTCGGATTAATTCTTGAGAAAATCAGTGAGGGAGATTGGATAATTAAGCAAGTTTATGGTTGTATGCAATCATGAGTGGTTTGAGTGATTAACTTTTGAAATCGAGTGAAACACTTAGATGAGAGATAAGATTTGTATGTCTGGATTAATGAATGAGTTAAGAAAATCTTGATTGAAGGAAAGTGCAATTATTTATGCTGTCTCTTAAAGTATTTCATCTATATGCTGGAATTATAGTTAGGGTTGTTTGAGTTTTTAATTTATGCCATGTGAATTTGCTTGAGGACAAGCAAAGTTGTAAGTGTGGGGTAGTTGTTTTGTTAGTTTTTGTCATAGATTTGTAGTTTGTTTATTATGATAATTATTGTTTTATTTAGGTATTTTGTTAGTTTTTATCGGCTTGTTTAGTGTTTTCATTAATTTTGATAGTTTTAGTTTATTTTAGTGTTTATGTTGTTTTTTATCTAGTTTTTAGTATAGTGTTTATGTTTTGTTGGTTATTGTTTATTTACTTTTTGTTTAAAGTTTGTTTGATGTTTTGTTTTAGGTTAAAAAGCCAAGGAACCAAGACTGAAGGAAGAATGCACAATAGCTGACACAGGCAGAGGACACGACCAAGTCGCTGGCCATGTCTCATATCAAATTAAAGAAGAAAGCAACTCACAGAAGCAGACACATGCAAGGGACACGGCCAAGTCAGTGGCCGTGTCCCTCCAAAAATACTCCAACACAGCCAAGTCACTCTGACTTGGCCGTGTCTCACCAATTCCAAAGGCAAAGAAGACTAAAAACTCATAGTGGAAGACACAGGCAAGGGACACGGCCAAGTCACCTGGCCGTGTCCCTCCAAAATGCACTCACACAGCCAAGTCACTTCTGACTTGACCGTGTCCCTCATGAACCAAACACGCACGGATTTTAAAGCGGACGTTTCGTATAAAAGGCAAAAAGAAAAGCTAGGGTGGAGACTGTTGACTACTTTGAGAGTTGTTTGAGCCGTCAGAGAGCAAAGTTAGGGTTTTAACATTTGTTTTCTTTGATTTTGATTTCACTTTGATTAATCTAGCTTAGATTAGATTTGTTCTAGCCAACGAGACATCCTTCTTGCAAGATTGAACAAGAGATTCTTCAAAAACTTCAAGGAGTTTGTAACTTGGTTTTGTTCTCGAACTTATTCTCTTTATTTTCATTGAAATTGTATTAATGGATATTATCATGTCTATTTTGATTCCTTTGAACATTAATGAGATGAATATGTTTGATTGCATTATGAACAAATTTGATCTAGTCTAGGGTTTGTATGGATCTGCTATGATTGTATGAATTGGTTATTCTCTTAGCTAATAATTTCTTTAGCCTTGATTGAATGAAATATTGTTAATATATAATTGATTGGCCACCAATTATGTGTTTTAGGTATTAGATGATGGATTGAGAGATGAAGTCTAATGTTGGAACAATTCAATTAAGGACTTAGGTGAATTAGAGATATAACCTATTAAAAAGATTATTTCAATTATAACAAGATTAGTTGAAAGAGGTTTGAATGCGAGAGCTTATTTCCTTGATTTGATTAATTGAGTTTTTGAGATTTAATCTTTGAAATTAAATTAGTTAAGAGGAATAACCGTTCATACATATAAGTAGTGGAGAAATGCAAACCCTAGACCTTTTTATCAAGTGAATCAAAACATCAGCTTTATTTACTTTTATTTGTTTTAACTTCAATCAATCTTTTTCATTAGTTGTTAGCAATTTCAATTTCTTCATTACTTTTTATTTATAATCTGATAATCAATTAGTCACTTTAGCTTCCTTGAGAGACGACCTTGGGGCGATCACCTTTGCTACAGCTACCTCGTATACTTGCGAGTGACGCTTTGTGTTAGAGTTAATTCGAGCGCAACAGTATAGTAATAGAGATTTTTCGAGTTTAGGTGGTTTCAAAACAGGTGGATTCAACAAATACTCTTTTATTCAGTCAAAGGCCTTTTGACATTCTTCATTCCATATGACTGGCTGATTCTTTCTAAGCAATTTGAAGATAGGCTCACAGATTGTTGTGAGCTTTACTATAAATCTGCTAATGTACTGCAGTTTACCAATGAATCCCCGAATACACACTTCTTCAGGTTTAATCTTAGCTTATATTTCAAAACTCTATCGAAGAATAATTCCAAGTTCTGGAAGTGTTGCTCCCTTGTATCCGACTTCACCATCATATCATCAACATATACTTCAACTTCTTTGTGCATCATGTCATGAAATAGTGTGGTAGCCATCCTTTGGTAGGTTGCTCCAGCATTCTTTAAGCCGAAAGGCATCACCCTATAACAAAATATACCCCATGTAGTAATGAAGGCAGTTTTGGCTTTATCCTCTTGGATCATTAACACTTGGTTGTATCCGGAAAATCTATCTACAAACGAGTGTAGCACACTAGAGGCTACACTATCAATGAGTACATCTATATGAGGTAAAGGAAAATCATCCATAGGGGAAGCCTTGTTTAGATCTCTATAGTCCACGCAAACCCTTATTCTTCCATCTTTCTTTGGCACAGGTACTATGTTGGCTAGCCAATCTGGGTATTCTATCACTTCAAGGAACTTCACTTGTATTTGCTTAGTGACCTCTTCTTTAACCAACTCAGTCCACTCAGGTCTTAGTCACATAAGCTTTTGTTTGACAGGCTTAATGTGAGTGTAAGTAGGAATATGATGCTCGGCTATGTCTCGATCTATCCCCGGCATATCTTCGTAAGACCAAACAAATACTTCTTCATATTTTTTAAATATTTTTTCAAATCTCTCTCTCTCTCTCATCAGGAGTACGGTCGGATGCTATGCTAATGTTTTTAGGATTTTTAGTTGTTCCCAAATTTAATGATTGTGTGTTAATAGAATTAATATTAAAGGTGTTCATGTAACTACTATTTGAATGTATGCAACCATCAGGAGAAACATCACACAAGTAAGCAAAATCAGACTTTATTGCATTCATTTTTGAAAAGAAAACATCATCAACCTCATACAGAGCAGACAAATTAAAATCAAAGTCAAAATCATTGTTCTCAGAATCATAAAAGCAGGATGTCTTCAAACTTTTCCTCGACCAGGGCAGCAATCTCTTCCGGAGTCTTCTCGGCTTTCAGGGCAACTTTATTCTTCTCTTTTGGATTAGATTCTTTGTTGGTTGACAGTGTGAGCTCTTTCTTCACTTGCTCCACTAGCTCAGCAACATCTGCAAAAATTTCAAAACCTGGAATTAACTTACCCATGAACATGATCGGCTCAAGCTTTCCTTGGAGTGGTCCCATATCTGGGGCTTTGACAAATATCTCTTCAAGTGGTGGGAAGCTCATCTTCTCATTCTTCTTCGGCTGAACATCATTGTCTTCATCATATCCTAACCCCTTCTTAAAAGTTTGAGTTCTAAAATCTGGCAACTTTGTCAAACCGGCCTTACCCTTTCCAAGACTAGCTCCGGGAAGGTAGTTCATGTTCTTCATCATATTCAAGACTTTGGAGTCCACTACCTCATCATCAGAAATTGCAGCCACTTGAAAACCATTGAGAGGCCTCTCAACCATTAGAGCGTTAACAATCTCATTATCTTCAGCTTCAATGACCACTGTCTCATTTCCGTTGGGGAATTTGATCTTTTGATGAAGGGTGGAAGGAACTCTACCAAGAGGATGAAACCATGGTCGCCCCAAGAGTAAGGTAAAGGTAACTGGTATGTCTAAAACAACAAACTTAACAATAGATTCAATTGGACCAACCTTGACAGCCGCTTTGAAAGTCCCTTCGGCATGCCTCTTAGTGTTGTCATAAGCTCAAATTGTCACCTCGGTGGGGTTTAGATCTCTTGTTGACATGGCTAGCTTTGGCAGTATCTTAAGTGGGCAAACATTTATGGTGAACCCATCATCGACCATTACACATGGGGTCCTCTTCCCCTTGACTTCTATTTTGATAAAGAGAGGGCGGATGTGGTCTCTCCCCTCCTCTGGTAAGTCCACATCTGAAAAAGAAACTGCTCCCATACTAACTTCACTCTTTTCTTGGACCTCTTCACATTTCATTACTTTCCCAACTTTTATGAAGTTGATCAACTCCTCCAGTGTTGTGGAGTTAGAAATTAGCATGCTAGCTAGGGCTTTGGCCATAGTTTCTCGGTGCTTTTTAGAAGTAGCTAACAAGTCCCAAATGCTAACACTTGCTTGGGTTCTTTTTAATTGCTTGAGCACAACATCATCTTCTTCCACTTCAACTTCCTTTCCCTTATTAGTTTCTATCTCCTTAGGTGGTGGCCTTGCGTAAGGCTTATCGGATCTAGTATTCATCACCTCATCTTCTTTGGTCTCGGACCAAGTCCACTTCTCCTTCTTGGGTATAATATCATCATCACTGTCACTTGAATCCCAAAACCCGTTGACAACACAAATTGCTACTTCTCCACCCATCACAACTTTTTCAATTTTAACAAATGCCTCTTCTTCTTCTTTGGTTGCTTCTCCACCCACATCTTGAAAAGGAGACATGACAAAGTCCTCATGCAAACCTCCTCCAATCATAAAGGTTGCCGGTGGTGGTACCCTATTGAATTTTGGCAATGGGTTGTCTTTAGTGTTTGGCTTATTGGCTCGAGTAGCTTCCCATTATCAATTAGATTTTGAATCTCATGTCTCAACCTCACACAGCTATCCGTGTCATGCCCTTGCATTTGGTGGAATTAACAAAATGCTTTGGTGTCAAAGTTACGTGGGAGAGGGTTAGGCAAAGGACTAGGATTTAAGGGTTGTAGCTGTTTTATTAGTTTTTGTTATAAGTTTTGTGTCTTGTTTATTAGGTTAATTATTGTTTTATTTAGGTATTTTGTTAGTTTTTATCGGTTTGTCTAGTGTTTTCTTTAATTGTGTAGTTTTAGTTTATTTTTAGTTTTATGTCATTTTTGATCTAGTTTTTAGTTTGTGTTTATGTTTTGTCGGTTATTGTTTATTTACTTCGTGTTTTAAGTTTGTTTTGAGTTTTGTGTTAGGTTAAAACAGGCAAGGAAACGAATTGAAGATAAAATGGGCAGTAGCTGACACAGGTAGAGGACACGGCCAAGTCACTGGCCGTGTCCCATACCAAGTTAAAAGGAAGAACAAGTCCCAGTAGCAGACACAAGCAAGGGACACGGCCAAGTCATGTGGCCGTGTCCCTCCAAAGAAGAGCAACACGGCCAAGTCACCATGACTTGGCCGTGTCCCACTTGTTACAAAAGGAAAGGGAGATCAACAATTACACAGAAGCGAACACAGGCAAGGGACACGGCCGTGTCTCCTGGCCGTGTCCCTCCCAACTCACTCACACGGCCAAGTCAAGCTCCACTTGGCCGTGTCACTCAACAAAGAAGAAAAGAAGACCAAAAGTAACAGAGGAGGACACATGCAGGGGACACGGCCGTGTCACCTGGCCGTGTCCCTCCATCAAGCCCTCACCCGGCCGTGTCCCTCCATCAACCCCTCACCCGGCCGTGTCCCTCATCACCTAGCCGTGTCCCTCATGTTCCAAGCCCGCATCGGATTTTTAACGCGTACGACTCATATAAAAGGAAAAGAAAGTTAGGGTTTAGGAGTCTTTTGACGATTTTGAGAGCAAATTAGCCGTCTGAGAGAGATCTTAGGGTTTAAACATTTGTTTTCTTTGATTTTGATTTTACTTTGGATTAAACTAGTTTAGATTAGATTGTTCATGCCATTGTTTCATCCTTTTTGCAAGATTCGATCAAGAGATTCATCAAAAGCTTCAAGGAGTTTGTAACTTGGTTTTATTCTTAAACTTTGTCTCTTTAGTTTCATTGAAATTGTGTTTATGAACATTATCATGTCTAAATTGATTTCTTTGATTATTAATGAGATGAGTATGCTTGATAACATCATGAACTAATTTAATCTAGTCTAGGGTTTGTATGGATTTGCTATGAATTCTATGAATTGGTTATTCTCTTAACTATTGATTTCTTTAGCCTTTATTGAATGAAAAATTGTTACATATAATTGATTGGCCACCAATTGTGTGTTTTAGGTATTAGATGATGGATTGAGAGATGAAATCTAATGCTGGAACAATTCAATTAAGGACTTAGGTGAATTAGAGATATAACCTATTAAAAAGATTGTTTCAATTATAACAAGATTAGTTGTAAGAGGTTTGAATGCGAGAGCTTATTTCCTTGACTCAATTAATTAAGTTGCTTGAGATTTAATCTTAGAAATTAAATTAGTTAAGTGGAATAACCGTTCATACATATGAGTAGTAAAGAAGTGCAAACCCTAGACCATTCTATCAAGTGAATCAAAACACAGCTCAATTTACTTTTATTGTTTTAAACTTTAATCAATCTTCTTCATTATTTAGCAATTTATAAATCTCTTTATTACTTGTTAAACATAATCTGATAAGCAATTAACCACTTTGGCTTCCTTGAGAGAACGACCTTGGGGCAATCACCTTTGCTACAGCTACCTCGTATACTTGCGAGTGACGCTTTGTGGTAGAGTTAATTTGAGCGCAACAAGTTTTTGGCGCCGCTGTCGGGGAGGCTAATTGGTGTAATTGTTTATTTTTCTTTTAAAAAATAAAAAAAATCACATTTCAGATTATTTTCATTGCTTTTCATTTTATTTTATTTGTCTTTTGCTTTTGATATTTCTTTTTCTAGAAATTTTTGTTTATGCAAGGCAGGAGATCACTCGAAGGAGAATTGCACCCATTCATTCCAGAAATTTAGAGAATAAAAAGGAGCAGAGAGGAGTTTGAGCTTTTCACAGGATTTGATACTTCAGAGGAAGACATTTCGGATTTTGAGTCAGAATCTGAAAAATCTGTTAAAATGGCTGAAGAAAGACAAAGAACCATGAGAGATTTTGCTAGACCTGTCATTGGGACTTCCACTTCTTGCATAAGACTGACAGATGCAGCAAGGAACTATGAGTTGAAGAATATTCACTATAACATGCTGCCATCATTCTATGGAGTTCCAAATGAAGATCCTTTGAATTTTATTAGGGACTTCTACTCCACCCTCAACACTTTTCCTTTGGGAGGACTAACAGAAGATCAGTTGAGGATGAGATGTTTCCCTTATACTTTGAAGGATAGGGCAAAGAGTTGGCTCATGATGTTGCCTGAAAATTCACTGACAACTTGGGAGCAAGTTTACAATAAATTCATGGGCAAGTTCTATTCACACCAAAAGACAGCTGAGTTGAGAGGGAAGATTGCTACATTCTCTCAATTTGAAGGAGAGCCATTTCATGAGGCTTGGGACAGATTCAAGATGCTATTGATCCAGTGTCCACATCATCATTACCCACTTCAACTCCTTAATCAGTTTTTCTATGATGGTCTCACTCAGCAATTTCAGAACACTGTTGATAATGCAGCTGGGGGAGCCATGGGAGAAAAGACAGCTGATGAGACTTATGAGATCTTTGAGATGTTGGGAGCTAATTCTCAGCAAAAGAGTGTAAGGGGAAGAAGCAAGGGGGTGAATCAACTGGAAGCCAATACTGAAATGGTTAGTCAAATAGCTGAGTTGACAAGACAGGTTCAGATGCTAAACATGAAGAACAATATTTCTTCATCTACTCAAGAAGTGTGTGGAATCTGTGGGACATTAGGGCATGGAGCAAATATATGTCCCTCTGCATATGAGTCTTTTGGGAATGAAGCTGAGCAGGTCAATGTTATGGGAGGATTCCAACCTAGGGCCAGAAATGATCCTTACTCCAACACTTACAATCCTGGTTGGAGGAGTCACCCCAATTTTTCCTGGACGACAAATAATGCTCAACAGCCTTTCCATTTGCTCCAGAGACAGAACCAGTAGCAGGGCCAATCCTCAAGTCAAAATCAAGGTCAGCATAAAAGAGAGAGTTTGGAGGACAGTTTACAAGCTTTCATCAAAGTCAGTGCTCAAAACCAAGAGATGAACAACAAGAGGCTGGATTCCTTGGAAGCATCTTTTAAGAAGGTGGAGACCCAAGTGGGGCAACTTGCACAACAGATGCAAATTCAACAAAAGGGGAAGTTTCCAAGTCAACCTGAGCAGGCACAAGCAGTGACTGTTCTTAGGAGTGGCAAGGTAATTAATAACAATGTTGAAAATAATTCTGTGAATGCAGGTGAGCAAGAGAAGAAAAAGGAAGGAGAATTAGAGAACAAAGGTGCTGAAGAAAGATCAATGGAGAAGACCCCTACACCAGATTTGCACAGGGCAAGCAATCCATACAGGCCACTTATACCATTCCCTAGCAGGTTGAAGGATGATAAAAAAGATAAGCAGTTTTCAGATATCTTCAACATGCTATCTAAGGTAAGTATCAACTTACCATTACTTGAAGCAATTAAGAACATGCCGGCTTATGCTAAATTCTTCAAAGAATTGAATACCAAGAAAAAAAGGTATGAGCCGAATGAAAAGGTGATAGTTTCTGAGGTAGCTAGTGCTGTTTTGCAGCATAAACTACCTCCTAAGCTAAAGGATCCTGGAAGCTTTATTATTCAAATTGCTATGGGGAATGGAAAATGTACTGATGGCATGTGTGATTTGGGAGCTAGTGTGAATTTAATGCCTTACTCTGTGTACCTTGACTTAGAATTAGGGGAACTTAAGCCAACAAAAATGGTGTTGCAATTAGCTGATAGATCTCTTAGATTCCCGAAAGGGGTTATAGAAGATGTGTTAGTTAAAGTTGGTGGTTTGATAGTTCCTGTTGATTTCATTGTTCTTGACATTGAAGTAGGTAATTCTTCACCATCTGCACACACCATTCTGCTGGGTAGGCCTTTTATGGCAACTACCAACACTTTGATAGATGTTAAAAATGGAAAATTATCAATGACTGTTTTGGGACTAACTGTAGAATTTTCTATTTTTAATACTTCTCCTATTCCTACAACTGCTTTATATAAGGATTGTTCTTTTATTGATTGTATTGATGCAGTTGTTTCAGATGTTTTCTTGCAGACAGGTTCCTCTGATAAATTGGAGCTGGCATTGACTTTGGATAGTGATTTGGAAATTTTTGATGCAGAACTAGCCAGTTGCCTTGAGACTTTAGAGGGTGCTGAAATAGAGGAGCTTAAGGAGGACCCAATTTTTGAACCTTCCCCCATTGAAAAAGAAGAGAAGAACCCCTCACTAGAGTTAGAGCTGAAAGAGTTACCTAAGAACCTGAAATATGTGTTTTTGGGAGATCACAATACTTTACCTGTAATAATATCTAGTGAACTTAGTGAAGGGGAGGAGATGAGGTTAGTGAGTGAGCTTAAAAGATTGAAGAGAGCAATAGGATGGGGATTGAGTGACATAAAGGGTATTAGCCCTTCCATGTGCATGCATAGAATCACTTTAGAAGAGGGAGCTAAACCTGTGAGGGAAACCCAAAGGAGACTTAACCCAAATATGAGTGAAGTGGTTAAGAAGGAAGTGCTCAAATTGCTGGATGAAGGAGTAATTTATCCAATTGCTAATAGTGAGTGGGTGAGCCCAGTACATGTAGTTCCTAAGAAATCTGGAATCACTGTGGTGAAAAATGAGAATAATGAGTTGGTTCCTACTAGGACTACTACTGGGTGGAGAATGTGCATCGATTATAGGAAGTTGAACAATGCTACAAAGAAAGATCATTTTCCTCTTCCTTTTATTGATCAGATGTTAGATAAACTTTCTGGGCACTCACATTATTGTTTTCTGGATGGCCTTTCAGGTTACTATCAGGTGCCAATAGCTTCAGAGGATCAGTCAAAGACAACCTTTACTTGCCCTTTTGGGACTTATGCATTTCGACGTATGCCCTTTGGCTTGTGCAATGCACCTGCAACTTTTCAGAGATGCATGATGTCTGTCTTCTCGGATATGATCGACGATTTTATTGAGGTATTTATGGATGATTTTTCTGTTTTTGGTAATTCTTTTGATAATTGCCTCGATAAACTTGTTCATGTGCTTGAGAGATGCATTGAATGTAACCTCACTTTAAGTTGGGAAAAGAGTCATTTTATGGTTACTCAGGACATTGTCTTAGGTCATGTGGTGTCGAGTAAAGGGATTGAGGTGGATAAGGCTAAAATTGAATTGATTGCTAAGTTACCCCCACCTACCTCTGTTAAGGGAATAAGAAGTTTTTTAGGGCATGCAGGATTTTACAGAAGGTTTATTAAGGATTTCTCCAAAATAAGCCAACCATTGTGCCATTTATTGGGGAAAGATGTTCCATTTGAATTTACAGCACAATGCATGCAAGCTTTTAATTCTCTTAAGGAAAAATTGACTAGTGCACCTGTGATTGTAGCTCCTGTCTGGTCTTTACCTTTTGAAATCATGTGTGATGCTTCTAATCATGCAGTAGGAGCTGTTCTTGGGCAAAGGGTTGACAAATACTTAAGGGTAATTTATTATGCTAGTTTAACCCTGAACAGTGCACAAATGAACTACACCACAACTGAGAAGGAAATGTTAGCTGTTGTTTTTGCTTTAGACAAATTTAGAGCATATTTAATAGGGTCAAAAATTATTGTTCATTCTGACCATGTAGCTCTTAAATATCTTTTAACAAAACAGCATGCTAAACCGCGCTTAATTAGATGGGTGTTGTTATTGCAAGAGTTTGATTTCCAGATCAGGGATACTAAGGGTAGTGAGAATGTTGTTGCTGATCATTTATCCAGATTACCCTACTTTAATGAAAATCTTGCATCTGATAGCATTCATAAAAATTTAGAAGCATTTCCTGATGAGCATTTGTTTGTGGTAATTGATGCACCGTGGTTTGCAGATATTGCTAACTATCTTTCTTGTGGTATTTTGAGATCTAACATGTCTTTTCAGGAAAAGAAAAGGTTTCTACACTTAAGTAAGTTTTATTTTTGGGATGAACCTTATCTATTCCGGATTTGCAAAGATGAGATAGTTCGCAGGTGTGTTTCTGAGGAAGAACAACTGAGTGTTCTTCAATTTTGTCATGACCTTCACTGTGGGGGTCATTTTGGAGGAAGAAAAACTGCAGAAAATGTGCTTCAAAGTGGTTTTTACTGGACCACTTTATTTAAAGATGCTCAAGATTATTGTAAGCACTGTGATCGTTGCCAAAGAGTAGGTAACATTGGGAGGAGGAATGAAATGCCCCTTCAGTCATATGTTGTTGTTGAACTGTTTGATGTGTGGGGAATTGACTTCATGGGTCCTTTCCCCAAGTCCTTTGGTTATGAATACATTTTAGTTGCTGTTGATTATGTTTCCAAATGGGTGGAGGCAATCCCCACCCGTACTAATGATGCTAATATTGTTGTTAAATTTGTGAAGGAAAACATTCTTAGCAGGTTTGGCACACCAAGGGTGATAGTCAGTGATGGGGGGAGCCATTTTTGCAACAGGCTGTTTGAGAAATTAATGCATAAATCCGGTGTGAAGCACAAGGTGTCGACCCCATATCATCCACAGACCTCTGGACAAGTGGAAACATCCAACAAGCAGCTAAAAGGAATTCTGGAGAAAACAGTCAACACATCCAGGAAGGATTGGGCAAGCAGATTGCACGATGCACTATGGGCATATCGGACTGCTTTCAAAACTCCTCTAGGTATGAGTCCATATAGATTGGTGTTTGGAAAAGCTTGTCACTTACCAGTGGAGTTGGAGCACAAAGCATATTGGGCAATCAAGACTCTGAATTTGGACTTGGACAAAGCGAAGAAAGAAAGATTTCTACAAATTTCAGAATTAGATGAGCTGCGGAATGAGGCTTATGAGAGCTCGAGAATTTACAAGGATCGCACTAAATCACTTCATGATAAAATTATAGTGCGAAAGACATTGAGTCCAGGTATGAAGGTTTTACTTTTTAACTCACGACTCCGTCTTTTTCCAGGTAAACTCAAGTCTCGATGGAGTGGGCCTTTCGAGATAACTCAGGTATATCCTTCTGGTGTAATTGAATTACTTAACTCTAGAACAGGTGAGACTTTCAAAGTGAATGGACAGAGAGTTAAGCCATAAAATGAAGGATTTCAGGAAGTGAGAGTCATTGACAGCACTTTGATTCATGATCCCTAGGCCTTACATGATGTCCAGCTTATTGACATTAAAGAAGCGCTAAATGGGAGGCAACCCATCGGTTTGCATTTATTTTTCATAGATGTAATTTTAAGTTTAGCGAGTTTTGATTTCTGTTCGGTTTCAATAAATGGACTGTGCTTTGATCGGTTTTTCTTTACTTTGTATTTCAGAGTGTTTAAAGAAGAAGGTTTGCAAAATTATTTAAAAAAAAAGGTGTTTTAAGTTAAAAATGGCAGAAGGTGACACGGCCAAAGGACTTGGCCATGTCACACACTGGACATGGCCAAAATTCTTTAAAAAAAAAATGGAATTGAACGATTTTGCAAATTTTGCACAGACTTGGACACACCCTGGGGACACGGCCGTGTCCCCCAAAAACTTTGAGACAAGGCCGTGTGCTCTCCACTTGGCCATGTCCCTTCACTTTCACACACAGACACGGCCAAGTCAACACTCACACGGCCGTGTCCTCCAATTTTTGCCTTTTAAAAGCCCGATTTTGCCCAGTTTTATTTCATAAATCCCTAACTTTTCTATCTTCTTCTCTCTCGCTCTCTCATTCTCTGCAACACCAAATCCTTGATTTTTATTTTCAAATCTCCATCTCTTCCGTTAAAACTTCAAATTACTCCAACAAAACTTGAGATTATCACTTAATACTTGCTCTTTGCTCATATTATTTTGATTTAATTCAGTTTTGGGTGTTATTTTCTCAGATTTCATGTCGCCGAGAACTAAAATTGTACCACACCGAAAGAAGAAGAAATCTGGAGCCGAAGGAGCTTCGTCATCTTCCTCCACCTTATCTCACAAGAGGGCAAGTCTTTTGGCTCGGGGTTTTTTCCCGACAAGGTATGTGAATGACGAATCTCTAGATGCTTTGCAAATGAGAACTGCTTTTTATAGATATGTGCAATATCTTGGGTGGGAGACATTCGTTTCATTGAGACCTCTGCAGTTTGAGGAGCTCACCCTAGAATTTTTTGCAACTCTTAAAGTGGAAAGAGATGATAAGAAAATTTGCAGGAGACTGATGTTTAAATTAATGGGTAGATCATTTGTGCTTACTATTGATCAGTTGAATGATATATATGGTTTTCATCACCATGGAGAAAGATCGATACCCAAAGATTTTAGACAACAGTTTGCTTGGGGTGCCTTAGGCTCGGGTACTTATGTGGCCAAATCAGCCAAAGCATCTAAATTACGGAACCCTACCTTGAGATATTTGCACAGGTTTATGTCATGTGGGTTCTTTGCAAGGAAAGAGAGCACGGGTGTGGTTGAGTCGAGTGAGCTATTTTTCTTGGACTGTGTTTTGAATGAAATGAATATTAGTGCCGGCTATTGGTTAGCCGATATTTTTTATTCTGTAGCTAATAAAAGGAGGGGGGCTATTTGTGTTGGAGGATTGATCACTACATTAGCAGTAGCCCTTGTGGAGGATTTTGACCCGAGTACTACTCGGATGACTCGAATTTTGGGTAATGATTCCTTGGATTTAGCTATACTGGCGAAGATGCACATGGTGGTGCATAGAAGAGGGACCTTTGTGATGCCGTCAGCTGAGCCTGAAGCACCGGGGGACAGGCAGAAGAGAGCCCGGGTTGAAGAGGAGTCCGACTCGGATTCTCTTGACTTAGATGAGGATGCTCCGGTCTCGGAACATCAAGAGGTACTTCTGAGGATTGAGGCCCTGGAGGGCAAAGTGGATCGATTGGATAGCAAGGTGGATCGTAACCATGCTGAGATCTTACAACAGATGGAACAGATTAACAGTAACCTTGCCACGATCTTGAGTCTCCATCCCTCAGCTGCATCATCTTCCCGCCCACATTTTCCATAGATTTTCAGTCCTTGCTTTATTTTATTTAGTGTACTCTTGTTTTATTTTTCGTTTTTGTTATTTATGTTAAAACTTTTGTTTTTGGATATTTTCTTGTACTTTTGTTATAAAACTTTTGTGTTTGTGATGGAAAGCTAGGATTTTGCCTCACCAGGTATGATGGAAGACAAGTTGTCCTTTAACTCTTTTTATTTATTATTCTTGTTTTCCATTGAGGACAATGTCAATTTTAAGTGTGGGGTACTCTTTAAGCTTTCCTTTAATTCTTGTTTTGCTTATTGTGGTTGTTTTGTTTATTGTGTTTTTTGTGCATGGTATAATTGTTGAAAATTTATTGATCTTTTCTTTGATTCTAGCATTATAGTTGAGACTTTGGTATCAGCATAGAAATGAGCATTTGAATTCATTCGGGATTAATTTTCGCATTCTGCAATTCATGACATGTAAATCTTTGTGAACCCACCTGTGTGAGCTTTGAGCCTCATAAAATTTGATATTTTTGTCAATTGATTTTCTTTTCTTAAGTGTGCACCTTCATGATGTTGCATCTCTAGAGTTTGCTTTTGCATACTTATTGAACTCACTTTATGATTTAATCTCAAGTTTTAAAATGATGAAGGCAAATTAGGTTAGCCCCTTTAGCTTAAAGAGACTTCCCTTTATATTGATTTCCTTAGTGAGCCAAGTTGAGCCATTGACTGTTTCTTGTTTGATTAACACAATTCTCAACTTAACATGTTCTTACTATCATCATACCTATGCATTAAGGAATGGAGTTGTATGATTAGACAATAGGGTAGTTTATTTCAAGTGCGGGGTAAGTAAAAAAAAATAATATGGAATTCCTAATTGAGGGTTGAAATGCATACTTTGCATATTGTATTTGATTAAGAGTCAGTATTCTTTTCCTCTACATTTTAAGCTAGATGTTCCATTAAGTTTATACTTTGTATATATATATATATAAAATATATATATATATAAACTCAATAAAAAAAAGTGAAAATAAAACAAAAAGATATATATATATATATAAAGTTCATATATTTTCTAGCCTTAGAGGAATTTTGACTCGTGTACTTTTCTTTTAGTGTGCAAGTATGTAAGATTATTAAGGGTTGGTGAGTATGCTATTTGAAGGAGTTATGAATTTCTTAGCAAGAGTAGTGTCTAATTTAGATATTCCATTTCTTGATGCTCCAGCTTAAATGTCTTTTCTCACACCTTACATTAGCCCCATTACATCCAAATAAAAGACCTTCAGATTATTTCTTGAGAAAATCAGTGAGGGAGATTGGATAATTAAGCAAGTTTATGGCAGTATGCACTCATGAGTGGTATGAGTGATTAACCTTTGAAATCGAGTGAAACACTTAGTTGAGAGATAAGATTTGTATGTCTAGATCAATGAATGAGTTAAGAATATCTTGATTGAAGGAAATTGCAATTATTTATGTCTGATGTCTTAAAGTATTTCATCTATGTTCTGGAATTATAGTTAAGGTTGTTAGAATTTTTAATTTATGCCATGTGAATTTGCTTGAGGACAAGCAAAGTTTTAAGTGTGGGGTAGTTGTTTTATTAGTTTTTGTTATAAGTTTTGTGTCTTGTTTATTAGGTTAATTATTGTTTTATTTAGGTATTTTGTTAGTTTTTATCGGTTTGTCTAGTGTTTTCTTTAATTGTGTAGTTTTAGTTTATTTTTAGTTTTATGTCGTTTTTGATCTAGTTTTTAGTTTGTGTTTATGTTTTGTCGGTTATTGTTTATTTACTTCGTGTTTTAAGTTTGTTTTGAGTTTTGTGTTAGGTTAAAACAGGCAAGGAAACAAATTGAAGATGAAATGGGCAGTAGCTGACACAGGTAGAGGACACGGCCAAGTCACTGGCCGTGTCCCATACCAAGTTAAAAGGAAGAACAAGTCCCAGTAGCAGACACAAGCAAGGGACACGGCCAAGTCATGTGGCCGTGTCCCTCCAAAGAAGAGCAACACGGCCAAGTCACCATGACTTGGCCGTGTCCCACTTGTTACAAAAGGAAAGGGAGATCAACAATTACACAGAAGTGAACACAGGCAAGGGACACGGCCGTGTCTCCTGGCCGTGTCCCTCCCAACTCACTCACACGGCCAAGTCAAGCTCCACTTGGCCGTGTCACTCAACAAAGAAGAAAAGAAGACCAAAAGTAACAGAGGAGGACACATGCAGGGGACACGGCCGTGTCACCTGGCCGTGTCCCTCCATCAAGCCCTCACCCGGCCGTGTCCCTCATCACCTGGCCGTGTCCCTCATGTTCCAAGCCCTCATCGGATTTTTAACGCGTACGACTCATATAAAAGGAAAAGAAAGTTAGGGTTTAGGAGTCTTTTGACGATTTTGAGAGCAAATTAGCCGTCTGAGAGAGATCTTAGGGTTTAAACATTTGTTTTCTTGGATTTTGATTTTACTTTGGATTAAACTAGTTTAGATTAGATTGTTCATGCCATTGTTTCATCCTTTTTGCAAGATTCGATCAAGAGATTCATCAAAAGCTTCAAGGAGTTTGTAACTTGGTTTTATTCTTAAACTTTGTCTCTTTAGTTTCATTGAAATTGTGTTTATGAACACTATCATGTCTAAATTGATTTCTTTGATTATTAATGAGATGAGTATGCTTGATAACATCATGAACTAATTTAATCTAGTCTAGGGTTTGTATGGATTTGGTATGAATTCTATGAATTGGTTATTCTCTTAACTATTGATTTCTTTAGCCTTTATTGAATGAAAAATTGTTACATATAATTGATTGGCCACCAATTGTGTGTTTTAGGTATTAGATGATGGATTGAGAGATGAAATCTAATGCTGGATCAATTCAATTAAGGACTTAGGTGAATTAGAGATATAACCTATTAAAAAGATTGTTTCAATTATAACAAGATTAGTTGTAAGAGGTTTGAATGCGAGAGCTTATTTCCTTGACTCAATTAATTAAGTTGCTTGAGATTTAATCTTAGAAATTAAATTAGTTAAGTGGAATATCCGTTCATACATATGAGTAGTAAAGAAGTGCAAACCCTAGACCATTCTATCAAGTGAATCAAAACACAACTCAATTTACTTTTATTGTTTTAAACTTTAATCAATCTTCTTCATTATTTAGCAATTTATAAATCTCTTTATTACTTTTTAAACATAATCTGATAAGCAATTAACCACTTTGGCTTCCTTGAGAGAACGACCTTGGGGCAATCACCTTTGCTACAGCTACCTCGTATACTTGCGAGTGACGCTTTGTGGTAGAGTTAATTTGAGCGCAACAGTAGCAATCCTTTTCTTTAAAGCTTGTTGAGAACCCAAGACATTGGTTTTCCCAATTCTAAAAATTGTCTCCTTGTTCCTTGGTTAGTAGTATTAACACCGATGGCCTTTTGCATGCTTTGGCTACTAGGTTGATAGCTCCCTTTCTCATTCCTTTTTGTTGCAAAGCGGCTCTTCTCCCTTTCCCATTCTTCAATTTGCAAACTAGCTTGAAGAAGGTCTTTGAAATCACGGATGAGTGTATGAGACATCCTCTCACGAAGACTAGGCAACACCCCTCTCACAATCATCTTTATTTGATCAGATTCATTGGGCCTCTTCTTGAGTAAAGCGGCCTTATTTCTCCACCTTTTCATATAGTCCACAAAATTCTCATTCGGCCTTTGCCTAATGGACTCCACTTCCATCAAGGTAACTTCTAACTCAACATTATATCCATATTATTGGATGAAGGCTTTGTAAAGTAGATCCCAACTCTTTTGTGTTCCATCATCTAAGATATTGAACCAATTTTGTACAACAGGGTCCAATGAGAGCATAAAGTACCTTAGGGTTTAAGCCTTAGTAGCTCAGACAGACTGCATGGCAGTGATATACTACTTCACATGGAGATGGGGATTTTCGGTGCCATTGTACTTAGCAAAGGAAGGCATCTTGAACTTATAAGGGACCTCATCTTGAACTTATAAGGAGGCCGATTCTAATGAATCGGGCATGGTGGGGGTGCTGGGCCATTTCTCACCTTCCCCATGCGTACCCAATTTTTTGAGCCCAATTAGGGGGTTAGGGATTCCTTAGGAATCGAGTCATCCACCCTTTTCTTTTTCTCTGCCCATCCGGGTGGCGACTTCATTTTCCTCCGGGCTTAGGCCTGTGTTCTCTAAGGCCCAAGCCTAAATAGTGCCGAAGTCGTAAGAACCATTCCACCGGGAGTGGGGGCAAAAATTCCCGCTCACATACCATACTTTCACTTAATATGTGGAGATCGAGCATGGCAGAACCACTCATAGTCTTGTACCTTTTGGTATATACTTGCTTAGGGAGCCTAAACTTTCAACCCAAAGACTAAAACTCATTTTGAGTAGGGATTTTTGCACCCACTCCTGGTGGAATTATTCTTGCGACTTCGGCACTGTTAGGCTCAGGGCCTTAGAGAATATGAGCCTAAGCCCGGAGAAAATAAAGTCGCCACCCGGACGAGCCAGGAAAAAGAAAGTGGTGGATGACTCGATTCCTAAGGAATCCCTAACCCCCTAATTGGGCTCGAAAAATTGGGTACGCATGGGGAAGGTGAGAAATGGCCCAGCACCCGCACAGAGCCCGGTTTATTGGAACCAATCTCCTTTTTAGGTCTTAATAATATAAAATACTTAAATATAATGATATTATCCATATTACATGCAATAATAAGAATAAAGAAATACTTTATTAATACTCATAGCAATTTTCAAACAAAATAAATAAATGGACACCCATCCAAAGATGAAAACATGTCCTTACATCGTCCATGTCTAAAACTAAATAGGACACCCACCGAAAGGTGGAAATGTGTCCTTTACATTAATTCAAAAATATAAAAATAATTTTAATTACATAAAGATTAATTAATGAGATATCCAATCATGGAAACATACCTCTTACAATTTTAATATCAAGATAAACAAATAATAATAATAAAGAAACCATCCATCCATGATAAACAAATCAAATATCAAAATCAAATAAATCAATAATCAAAACATATAATCAAACTATATAATCAAACCTAAAATTAAATAAAGTAATAAATGTATAATTTAGGGTTTTAGAATTTTAATAACCAAATTAGGGTTTTAAATAAAGGGAGTTAAAACACAAAGATTTATAATACACAAATAAATATTGACCCCTTCAACGGGCCCATACGGTTATCTCACTAGGTTTGAAAATTAAGATTTTAGGGTTTACAATTTAGAAAATAGGGTTTTGGGATTTTTATAAAAATAATATTATTAACTATAGTATTAGCTTTACTTTAAAGATATTAATAATTGCCAAAACTTAATATGATTTATTTGAATAAATTTAAATTTAGAGACACACCTTCATTTGTTGGTTCCACCAAAATTGTTGGATAAAAATTCTGGGTGAGCTTTTCCAAGGCAGTGAGTGCACTACCTTTGTAAGGTTTGCGTGTCTTTGATCTTCTTTTTCTATCGTCCTCTCTGTCTCTTTGTTGATGAAACTTGCTAGGGTTTATTTGTTGATGAAGTTTGGTTATTGAGTTTTCCAAAGTCTCAGCTAAAAAAAAAAGAAAAAGTCTCGCCTAAATAATTTTCCCAAGTCCTTTAATAATCCTTGAATAATTCTGCCATCCCAATCGTCTGAGCCGAAAAAACTAAAGTCCTCTCTGTGTTTAATTCTCTCAAAAATCCTAATTCTCAGCCGAAAGCAAAAGTCCTCCTTACTGTCTTTAATTGTGTTATTTATAGAAAAATAAAAAAAACATAATATTGTGTGGTTAAGGAAATAAAAACTATCTTGGAAATAAAATCAAAAATTCGTGCTAAAAAAGGTTTTGTCAAAAATTTGTCGCAGGCGCGAGCTGCTGGCCAATTGCGAGGCTGGGCATGCACTATAGAAGGATCGGGCGAGGCGCTGCACAATTTGCCGCTTGGCCTACGACAAATTGGGGGAGGCCAATTCACCGCAGGCCGAGTTGGGCCAGGTCAATTGGTCCGTGCCGCATGCCGCTCATCGATTGGTCCGTCCAATTTTTTTATTTTTTATTTTTTATATATATATATTTTAAAAATAAATATTATATATTTAATTATATTATTAAAAATAAATATAAATAATAAATAAAATAAATATTATATAAAAATAAATAATAAATATTAAAATGAATAATAAATACCACAAAAATTATTTCGGACTTGTTTTAAAATATTGGACTAGACTTGGTCAAAAATTAAGGGTCTATAGTTTGCTATCTACTTGAACGATCTGAGACTTTAAGGAGAAGAGAGTGAAAAGCAACATGACTTTGAGCAGATTTTTGATGAGGATGGGTTCTCGACCCGAGATTGGCAATGGTTTGGGTACTTGGACCCGAAATGAGTTCTAAACTCAGAAAAGATTTGGGTTCTGACCTGAATAGGTTTGATTGGGTTCTTGACCCGAGACTAAATTTGATTTGGGTAATTGAACCCAAGACTGAATTGATTGGGTTCTCGACCTGAAATTGGATTTTGAGTGCTTGACCCGAGACTAGATTTGGATGCTTGATCCTAAATTGAATTTGGGTGCTTGACCCAAAACTAGATTGGGTACTTAGACTCGAAACTAGATTGGGTACTTGGACCCAAGATAGGAGTTGGGTGCTCAACTAGAAATTGGATTTGGATTCTCGACCTAAAATTGGATTTTGGGTGCTCGACTCTAAACTTGATTTAGATGCTTAATCCTAAATGGGATTTTGGGTGCTCGACCCAAAATCAGATTGGATACTTGGACCCAAGACAGGAGTTGGGTGCTCGACCCGAAATTGAATTTGGATACTCGATCCTAAGCTGGATTTGGATGCTTGATCCTAAATTGGATTTGTGTTCTCGAACCTAAATGGGATTTTGGGTGCTCGACCCAAAGCTGGACTGCGTACTTAGACCAAAAATAAGAGTTGGGTGCTTGACCCGAAACTGGATTTAGGTTCTTGATCCAAAACTGGATTCTCTATCCTAAATTGGATTTGGGTGCTCGACCGAAAACTGGATTTTTGGTGCTCTACCCAAAACTGGATTGGATTCTTGGACCCGAGACAGGAGTTGGGTTCTCGACCTGAAATTGGATTTGAATTCTTAACCTGAAACTTGATTCTTAATCCTAAACTGGATTTGGATGCTCGATCCTAAATGAGATTTTGGGTGCTCGACCCAAAACTGGATTTCGGTGTTTGACCCAAAACTGGATTTAGATGCTCGATCCTAACATGGATTTGGATGCTCAATCCTAAACTGGATTTGGGCGCGCGACCCGAAGCTGGATTTGACTGACCTTTTATCAGTTGAGAATTCTGGTTGTTCCATTCTTTAATGGATTGTGGGTCTTCACCCTCAAAATGGATCTTCATCCTTTTAGATATTTGTCCTATATTTGCTTCAGCTCTTCTAGCCAGATTGATCATTTGTCTTTTGCATCTTCATTCTTTTGAGAGTTCTAATGTTCCATTCTTTTGTGTTTTCTTTTGCAAAAAATTTATCTATTTTTTAGTTGGCCCTCATATCTTCTCCTTGTCCCCTGTGTGGCAAAATATATGAAAGTGAGTTTGAAAATGCTTTGTACACGCATAAACTCAAAAATTAAAAAGGAGAGACTTTGCCCCCAGTGTAGGCTCAAACCAATGATTTTTCCTATGCGGGCTTATATTGATGCTTGTGTTGTCTAGTTCCTCACATAATCATGTATTTCTTCTTTTACAAAATGACTGGAGCTTCCTCAAGCAATGGGCCGTCCATGCCCCCTGATTCAATATCTTCTTTTGATTCTTTACTTCATAGGGTATTTGCTGTTCACTTTGATAAATGATAGGTACACAAGATAAAAATGTAGTGTGATATGCTTTATGTATGCATGATATGCATGGATGATACTTATAGTGGTTCCATCGACTCACAGACCGAGGTGATCAGCTGAAGTGTTCTCACGGATTTCTTCCAGATGCCCATTCAAGACTTGCATTAGAATAACAAAAGGCTTCTCTTTTATGACTTTTATCTTCAAGTTGTTGAGGACATGAGTGGTTGAGACTCCAAGTAGCAGAGTCAGAGATACATCCATTTCAAACTATGATTCAGCATGTCAATTGATAGCTTCTTCATAACCTTGCCAATAATCATTTACTTTTCCCAATGTGTCCTTTAAGGTTTGACCATGCAACATACTTCCCTTAACTTGAAGGCTTTGTACAATTTTTTTTTTCAAATTTTTCTTTTGAAATCAAACGTTGGCTTTTCCAAATCAATGTCAATTTACCTCAGGACTAGATTTTTCAAATTACATATCTATAACATGACAACCCTAGTTACCGTACTAAACTTGAGAATCATTTCTATTTGAGCAAGAACTATTGCACTTCAGATAGGCACATACACATTACATGATCAAAGGTCTTATTGAGTTTAAATATTGTCTATCTCATATGCATGCTTATTCAAACTATCTCCACTAATAGACTCTACCTACCAAGAGAGATCAACAGGTCTTTAATAGGCTTGAAATGGAGTCTATAAGGGACATAGGTTAAATAAAGGCCATTTGTAAGTTCGATCCATTGTAACACAATGGGCAAACCCTCACACTACAAATTTCTTATTTAGACAGTTGGAAGCATGAATCTGGATCTTGATTCGGACAGTCTGGTACCCATATTGCTTTCCTTTTTTTTCTTTTCCCTTTTTCTCTCTCTTTTTTAGCATTTTATCATTTTATCCTTCTTCTATGTAGAACTATCAAGTATAGGACTTTCAAGTACTAGATGACTTTTCTTCTATCTCTCTAATTTTGTTGAATTTTTGGTTGGGTTGGACTAATTTAAGTCAAACTGTCTTTGCTTCTACTGCTTTAGGTAAAGGAAAACCTGGTCGGCTTTCTGGACCGCCATTTTTATTTTCTTTTCCTTTTGATTTCCCACAAACTCAGGACCCATTTTTTTCTCTCTTTTTTTTTTGCTTTTTTTTGTTGTTTTTTTTGTTGTTTTTTTGCTTTTTCTCTCTTTCTCTTTTCCTTTTCTTTTATTCTTTTTTTTTGTGTTGGGTTTTAGCTCCAAAAGGATTATCTCGCTTGCACCATTCTATACTTATGTTTATGGATGAGTGAAGTAGAGTGAGTCTTATTTCAACAAGGATAAATCATCTCAATAAATTGGAGATATTAGGTCTAATATCAGGTGAACTTCAACTACCTTTATGGTCTTGAGAACTTCAACTATCCATATGGTCTTAACTATGCATTCCTTTCTTTTATCTTCTTGTCTCTTCACCTTAGTGATTATTAGATTTGTCAAAAGTGTAACAACAGCTCAGGGTAGGTCATTGGGCTTATAAGTTAATAAAGAGAAAGTTGAAATCTTATGAAGGCTCAAAGGGACAACTAGGGATTGATATTTAATTGGGTGAATACTAGTTGTTGGCTTACCAAATAATGCCTAAATCATCACTCCCTTAAATAAATAGAGTTCACTTTTGCCTCGAAAGTCCGTCAAAGCATGTTATAAGACTAACTAGGACCTAGACACTCATAATTATGTAGGAGCCCTCTCTAAGTAATCATATGCAACTCAATGCTATGTAACAATTCCATTACCTAGTAAAGTCATTCAAATCACGATGCATAGAAATGCTAATTTATAAATATCAAGGTAGGTTCATCATTGGTTGAGCACCAAAATGATCAAAGACCAATAAAAATAAATTTAATGAATGTAATTTATTCAAACAAACATAATTTGAAAAAAATAATTGTTCCAATTAAATATTAAAGAAAGCAAAATAAATAGAGCAACACTCCAAGCTAAGGGAAGTTTGTTGAACAAAATTTCTCCTCATTCCACATCTTCAATACTCTCGTCTTGAAAAGAGGATAAAATAAAATCTTTCTTTAATCCTTTTCCTACCATGAAGGATGCTGGGGAGGTACTCTTCCAAATTTAGACAAAGGATTGCTTTTGTTATTGGGCTTGTTCGGCTTAGGTAGCTTTCCACTATCAATTAAATCTTGAATCTCATGCCTTAAACGAGCGCATTTATCCATCTCATGCCCTTGCATTTGATGAAATTGACAAAAACCCTCGGCATTAAAGTTTGATGGCAGAGGATTATGTAGCAGTCGAGGATCCAAAAATTGTAATAACCCTTTCTTTTGTAGCTTATTGAAAACCCAAGACAGAGGTTTCCCCAGCTTTGAGAATTATCTTCTATTTCCTTGACCAGTTGCATTAACATCAACTTCCTTCTGGGTACTTTGATTACCTGACTGGTAGCTCCTTTTTTCATTTCTTCTTGCAAAAAATTGATTCTTCTCCCTTCCCACTCTTCTATTTGCAATCTAGCTTGGAGAAGATCTTTGAAATCCCTTATAAGGGTGTGAGACAACCTCTCATGAAGATTGGGCAGGACGCCTCTCACAATCATCCTGATTTGGTCCGACTCATCAGGCCTCCTCTTGAGTAATGTAGCTTTGTTTCTCCACCTTTTTACATAATCAACAAAGTTCTCATTTGGACTTTGCCTAATGGTCTCTACCTCCATCAAGGTAACTTTCAGCTTAACATTGTATCCATGCTGCTGAATGAAAGCTTTGTACAACATATCCCAATCTTTTTGGGTACTTTCCTCCAAGGTGTTGAACTAATTTTGGACAACAGGGTCCAATGAGAGCATGAAATACCTTAGAGTTTGAGCCTTAGTAGCTTGGGCAGACTACATAGTAGTGATGTACTGCTTCACATGGAGATGAGGGTTTCCAGTACCATTGTACCTATCGAAGGAAGGCACCTTGAACTTATAAGGGACCTCCTCATCTTGTTCGAACATCTTGTCTATTTCTGACATCTCTTTAGTTTTTAGCTTCTTCTCGAATTTCTTCTCCAAATTAGCAATCAGTTTCTCAACTTTTGAAGTTTCAGTCTTTTCCATGGCTAATCTTTCAACAACCTTAGGCTCCTTCTTCTTGTCTTAAGGATCTTGAAAGTATTAAGCCCAGCTATCATCATCATCAATTACTACTTTGTCATCATCAAAGGCTACTTCACCAACATTAGCCTTCCCCTTGTCTTTCTTGGTGCTTGCAGATGCTTTAGCAGTGGTCCCAAACATTGCAGCCATTTTATTTTTCATAATCTCAACTAGGGCCCCTTTTAATTCTTCCATCTTAACTTCAAGGGCATCATCTAACATCTATTGAATCTGCTCAGGTTCCATTGCTTTTGGTGAGAAGCTATTTGAGCTGTTGTTGGATTCTTCATCACCAGTGTAGGTTAGATTATTGTAGGCTTTTGAACTGCTGTAATCCAGGGCTGTGAGCTAGAGAGGATCAATGATATGAGATGCCAATGCACAAACAATAAACAAAGATAATTAGGATGTTCCTTCTAACCTTATAACTTCCACACAAATGGCGAGTCTCTTTTCTTAGGTATATGGTTAGCAAAATACCAACATGGGGTATCTTGTTTTTGAATAATTCCCTCAGACGTTTCAACCAATAGTTGTATTTTCAAACATGAAAATCAGTTCATGATAATTTTTGTTAATTAGGCTTTAATCCATCCAATCAACTAAAGTAGCTTTTATGCTATATTGGATTAAAACTAAATTAAGATGTTTATTATAAATAGACTTCTCACTAGAAAAAGTAAGTAATGATTCATGCCAAAAACAAGCCTATGATTAATAATTCTTAGTATAAACTAGGCTCATAATTGATTTTTGGTATTTCTATAATTGACCTAAATATTTGTAAGTTCATTCAAAAGGTCATAGTGAACTGAAAAATAGTTTTGTTTCAAAGCCCATAAAAAGATTTTAGAAAAAATGAATTTTGGGTTTTGTATTTCAGTCATAATAAAAAGAATTTTTGACTTGTTTTGGAAAAGTTTTATGTCCAAAGACCATTTTAAAATTTTTGAAAATAGTTTTGGCCTTTTGGATTTAGAGAACAAAAAATTGTTGGAGCTCACAATGTAATTAGGTCATATTAGAAAAAGAACAAACCAAATAAGCCATGATTTAAACCAAGATAAATTAACCATAGTCAAACAATAAGCATTTGGGGTAAAACCTAAGGAAAGTAACTAGGCCAATTACATGAGCTTTAGTCTTTGGGTTGAAAGGCTTAGGTTCCCATAGCAAGTATATACCAAAAGGTACAAGGCTATGAGTGGTTATGCCATGCTCGATCTTCATACCTTGAGTGAAAGTATGGTATCCCTCACATAACACAACACGGGTAACACGTGCGTCCTAACTCATGCACACGATGCAATCTAAATGATGTAATGAATAATATCATAATAAGAAAGAAAGAAATAATATAAAGACCAATGGAATCAACTTCTCTTATCCCCAGTGGAATCGCCACTGTGAGCGGGGATTTTCACCTCCACTCCCGGTGGAATGGTTCTTATGACATCGGCACTATTAGGCTCAGGGTCTTAGAGAACACGAGCCTAAGTCCAGAGAAAATGGAGTCGCCACCCAGATGAATCGGGAAAAAGAATGGAGCGGATGACTCAATTCTTAAGGAATCCCCAACCCCCTAAATTGGGTTCAGAAAGTTTAGTATGCGCGGGGAAGGTGAGAAATGGCCCAACATCCCCACAACACCCGATTCATTGGAACCGACCTACTTTTTAGGTCTTAATATTATAAAATTCTTAAATATAATGATATTATCCATATTACATGCAATCATAAGAATAAACAAATACTTTATTAATAATCATAGCAATGTTCAAGCAAAAAAAAAATAAATGGACACCCATCCGAGGATGGAAACATGTCCTTACATCATCCATGTCTAAAACTAAATAGGACACCCACCGAAAGGTTATAGGTTTTGGTGTTGAAAATTAAGATTTTAGGGTTTAACATTTAGAAAATAGGGTTTTGGGATTTTTATAAAAAATAATATTATTAACTATAGTATTAGCTTTACATGAAAGATATTAATAATTGCCAAACTTAATATGATTTATTTGAATAAATTTAAATTTAGAGGCATACCTTCATTTGTTGGCTCCACTAAAATCGTTGGGTGAAAATTCTGGGTGAGCTTTTCCAAAACAGTGAGTGCACTACCTTTGTAAGGTTTGTGTGTCTTTGATCTTCTTTGTCTATCATCCTCTCTGTCTCCATTGTTGATGACACTTGCTAGGGTTTGTTTGTTGATGAAGTTTGGTTACTGAGTTTTCCAGAGTCTCAGCCAAAAAAAAGGAAATAGTCTCGTCTGAATAATTTTCCCTAGTCCTTGAATAATCCTTAAATAATTCGGTCGTCCCAATCGTCTAAGCCGAAAAAACCAAAGTCCTCTCTATGTTTAATTCTCTCAAAAATCCTAATTCTCAGCTGAAAGCAAAAGGCCTCCTTCATGTCTTTAATTGTGTTATTTATAGAAAAATTAAAAACCTTATACTATGTGGTTAAGGAAATAAAAACTATCTCAAAAATAAAATCAAAAATCCGTGCTAAATAAGGTTTTGTCAAAAATTCATCGCGGGGGTTGCTATCCAATTGCGAGGCTAGGCGTGCACTGTGCGAGGATCAGGCGAGGCACTACACAAGCCTGCAGTGAATTGGGGCAGGCCAATTCTCTGGAAGCTTGGCCTACGGTGAACTGGCTTGACGTGCGACGCTCACAGATTGGTCTGTCCAATTTTTTTTTATTTTTATTTTTTATATATATATTTTTTAAAATAAATATTATATATTTAATTATATTATTAAAAATAAATAAATAATAAATAATAAATAAAATAAATATTATATTAAAATAAATAATAAATATTAAAATAAATAATAAATACTATAAAAATTATTTTGGACTTATTTTAAAATATTGGACTGGACTTTGTCAAAACTTAAGGATCTAGACTCATGTAATTGGTCTAGTTACTTTCCTTATAGTTTTATCCAAATGCTTGATGTTTGACTATGATTTATATATCTTAATTTGAACAATGACTTATTTAGTTTGTTCTTTTTCTAGTATGACCTAATTTTATTGTAAGCTCAAAATAATTTTTATTTCTTTAAGCCTAGAAAATCAAAAAAAAATTTTCAAAAATTTTCAAGATGGTATTTGGACATAAAAAAATGTGTGAAAAATTATTTTCTACCTGATGGTCCAAATACAAAGCCCAAAATTCATTTTTAAGCAAACCTTTTACAATGAGCTTTGAAACAAAATTTTTTTTTTACTTCATCTAAAATTGCAACTTTTTCTTAAAAGAGCTTACAGCTATTTAAGTCAATTATGGAATACTAAAAATCAATTGTGGGCCTAATTTATACTAAGACTTGTTAATCATGAGCTTGTTTGTGGCATGAATCATTAGTTGTTTTTTCAAATAGGATATCTATTTATGATAAATCCCTTAATTTAGTTTTAATCCATAATATAGCATAAAAGCTATTTTAGTTGATCCAATGGATTAAGGTTTAATTAATGATAACTATCATGGATTGGCTTCTATGTTTGAAAATACAACTATTGATTAAACCGTTCGAGTGAATTTTTTGAAAATAAGATGTCCCATGTTGATATTTTGTTGATCATTTACCAAGCAAAAGAGATTCACCATTCATGTGTGGAAGTTATAGGGTTGGAAGGAACGTCCTAATTATTTTTGTTTATCTGTTACTTATGCATGCATGCATGCATACATGCATTGCATTACATGGCATTGATCCTTTATGGCTCACAGACCTAGAGTACAACAGTTTAAGAGCATACGACAATCCGACCTATACGAGTGACATAAAATCTAGTAATGACTCAGTTAGCTTCTCACCAAAAGCAATTGGACCTGAACAGATTCAAAAGATGGTGGATGAAGTAATCAGCTCCAAGATGGAAGAACGGAAGGAGGCCCTGGCTTGGACCATGAAAAGCCAGCTGGCTGCACTATTGGGGAACATTGTTAAAGCATCTGCTAGTACTAAGAAGCTTAAAGATAAGGGAAAAGCTAAGGTTGGTGAAGTGGCTATGGATGATTACAAAGTAATGAATGGATGATGATGATTAGGCTTAGTATTTTTAAGATTCTTAAGATAAGAAGAAAGAAGTGAAGACTGTAGCCGTGGAAAAGACTGAAACTTTAGATGTGGAAAAGATGATTAATGATTTAAAAAAGAAGTTTGAAAAGAAATTGAAGGTTGATGAGATGATTGACAAGCTATTTGAACAAGATGAGGAAGTCCCTTACAAATTCAAGATGCCTTCCTTTGCTAAGTTTGTTGAAGTTGACAATCCTCATCTACATGTCAAGCAATACATCATAGCCGTGTAGTCTGCTAAGGCTACTAAATCTCAAACCCTAAGATACTTCATGCTCTCATTGGGCCCTGTTGTGCAAATTTGGTTTAATACCTTAGAGGAGAACACACAAAAAGATTGGGATCTACTATACAAAGCCTTTATTCTGTAGTATGGGTATAATGTTGAGTTGGAAGTAACCCTGATGCAGGTGGAAACTATCAGAAAAAAGTAAAATGAGAATTTTGTTGACTACATGAAGAGGTGGAGATACAAGGTTACACTGCTTAAGAAGAGACCAGATGATTTCGATCAGATTCGAATGATAGTAAGGGGTGTCCTACCAAATCTGTGTCAATGGATGTCTCACACTCTCATAAGGGATTTTAAAGATCTTCTCCAGGCTGGCTTATAGATAGAAGAATGAGAGAGGGAGAAGAGCTATTTTTTTAGAAGAAAGAATGAGAGGGGAAATTATCAGAATGAGAGCTAGAGTACACAGAATACAGCAGATGTCAATGCAACTGGTTAAGCAAATAGAAGACAATTTTCAGATCTGGGGAAATCTTTATCTAGGGTTCTCAACAAGCTACAGAAGAAGGTTGTTACAGCCATTGGCTCCTTTTGCCGAATACTTTACCACTAAATTTTAATACTAAAGCCTTTTGTCAATTTCATCAGACACAAGGACATGAGACAGACAAATGCTTGCAACTAAAACATGAGATCTAAGATTTGATTTATAGTGGAAAGTTGCCTGAGCTTGATAAGCCCAATACCAAAATTCAATCCTTTGCCTGAATTTTGAAGAGTGCCACCTCAGCAACCTTCATTATAAAGGGAGGATTGAAGGAAAGTTTTGTCTTATCAACTTTGTAAGATGTAGATGGAAGAACTGCTAAAGAGAAGGTCCTATTAAGCAAGCTTGGACCAACTGTGGATGAGGAAGCGATCATGATTGCCCTTGATATGTCTAAGTAGATGAAGGATCTTCAACTGCAACTCGATAAACTTCCCTTGGCTTGTTTTATTTTTGTTTCATTTTCTTTCATTGATATTTTCTAGAACAATTATGTTTTTCAAATTAAGATTGTTTGAGAAAATTACTTTCATTTAATTTTTGATGGTCTTTTTTCATTTTGGTATTCAACCAATGATGAATCTAGCTTGATATTTATAAATTAGTGTATCTATTCATCATGGTTTGAATGACTTTACTAGGTGAGGGAATTATTCTATAGCATTGAGCTGTGTATGCTTACTTAGAGAGGGCTCTTGCATAATGACCTTTGTCTAGGTCCTAGTCCATCTTAGAATATGCTTTGATGAAATTTCGAAGAGAAATTAAACTATCCTTATTTAAGGGAGAGATGATCTAGGCATTGTTTGGTAAGCCAAAAACTACTTTTGTCTTATAAACATCAATCCCTAGTTTGTCCCTTTAAGCCTTCATAAAATTTTAGCTTGCTTTGGCTTATAAATGCCAATGACCTACCCTGAGCTATTGTGATACTTATGGAAAGTCTGATGATCACTAAGGAATAAAAGGGAAAGAAGATCAAAGAGAATGATATATAGTCAAGACTATAGAGATAGTTGAAGGACACCTGAATTAGACCTAATATCACAAACTTATTGAGATAAAGTCAGGACTGAAGCAGACTTATGCTCCACTCATCCATTATCAAAAACACAAGTTGGTTCAAACAAGACAACTCTTTTAGAGCTATGACAAAAAAAAAGTAAATAAAAGAAAATAAAACCCAAAAAAGCAGTTTCAAAAGCCAACCGAGTTCTTTTTACCTAAAGTAAGCAGAAGACTTCCACTTAGTTTATGAGGACAGATTGACTTGAATTGATTCAGCCCATCCAAAGACTCAAATAAATAAGAGAAAAATCATCTTTCATTTTATCCAACATAGCTCTAGGTCTGCAATCTTGAAAGTCTTAGACTTGATATTCCAAAAGGAAAAGGACGAAAAGAAATACTAAGAAAAAGGATGGTGTGAGCGGGGATTTTCGCCCCCACTCCCGGTGGAATGGTTCTTGTGACTTCGGCACTATTTAGGCTAAGGGCCTTAGAGAACATGGACCTAGGTCCGGAGAAAATGGAGTCGCCACCCAGACGGGCCAGGAAAAAGAAAGGGGTGGATGACTCTATTCCTAAGGAATCCCCAACCCCCTAATGGGTTCGAAAAGTTGGGTACATGTGGGGAAGGTAAGAAATGGCCCAGCACCCCCACAATGCCTGGTTCATTGGAACCGACCTCCTTTATAGGTCTTAATATTATAAAATTCTTAAATATAACAACATTGTCCATATTAAACACAATAATTAAAATAAAGCATCGTTATATTAAAAAACAAAGCAATGTCCAAACAAAGCAAATAAATGGACACCAATCCGAAGATGGAAACATGCCCTTACATCCATGCCTAAATAGGAAACCCACCGAAAGGTAGAAACATGTCCTTTACATTGGTTTTAAAATAGAAAAGCAATTTAAATTACATGACATTTAACTAATGAGGTACCTACCAAGTGGAAACATACCTCTTACAACATTTGGAAGCCTAAATAAATTGATAAAAGTAAATAACCATTCATCATAAATAAATCATTCATCAAAGGTATTAAATATCAATAGAAAGTAAACATCTATCCATGATAATTTAAATAAACCAAGCATTGAATTTAAGTAAATCAAAGCATATAAAATAAATCAAAGCATAATCAAATATATAATTGAATAAGGCAAATAAAAATCTAAATTATGGCTACTGTTTCCATTTAAGGTTCTTTATTTCATGTGTTTAGGGTTTTGAAATTTGTTGAATTAGGCTACTGTGATTTTTTAAAGGAATTAAAATAGATTAAGTTTTTATGTTTTAAAAGGTTGGTAAAATTCTTTGATTAATCAAATTAGGGTTTGAATGGTAAAATCATGAAATTAGAGTTTGGGTTCTTCAAAATATTTAGATTCATGACTTACGGTTACTCATTGAATTATGTTTTAAGCTTACTGTGTAAAATTATAACATTTGTGTTTATATGATTTTTAAAGTTTTAAAGGATTAGAGTTTAGAAAAAATTAGGGTTTAAGGTTTTAAAGGGGTTAGGGTTCATTATTTTTGGTTTTTGAGTTGAATTAGGGTTTTAGGATTTTTGATTTAGGGTTTCGGGGAATGCATTAGGTTTTTAGGATTTGAAAATCAATTGATAATTTTATGAAGTTTTATTAAAATAAACAAACGATTTAAAGTTTATAAAAGCAAAAAATAAGTTTTTAGGACTTTTGGAAGGAAACAGAACACAATTTAGAGTTTTGAAAATTTACAAAGCAAATTAGGGTTTTGGGGTTTTGAAGAAACAAAACTAACAACTTTAAACTTTTTGGAAAACAAAGCAACGAATTAAGGTTTTTAAATCTTAGAAAAAGTGAATTGAGGTTCTAAAGTTTTTGAATTAAAAGAAAGAATGGGATGATTTAGCTACTGTGAAAAAATAAAAGAAATTAAGAATTCAAACATTCTTTCGTAGGTTACACCAAAAATTGCTTCTTGGATGAACAAGGTCAAAGACAAGCTTTTTTGCCTTTGAATTGCTTGAATTGTTTTTCTGCTCTCTCAAAAAATCAGCTTGATTCAAGGTTTTCCTTCACAGTTTCAGTCTCCACTTTCTCCCCCCGATTTCTTCTAATTTCTGTCCAAATTTCCTCCACCTTTTTTTTTGTGTTGTTTAGTCCTTATTTATAGAAGAATTTGATGTATAATTCTAGTTATTTATGAAGGCTAATATTGATTAAGAAAAGGAATCCAAAACCTAATTGCATTAGGTTTTGGAAAATTTGAGTCGAAAAAATTTTGCTGGCGAAAAAAAACTGCTGCCGAAAAAATACGCTGGCAAAAAAAAACTGCTGCGGAAAAATTGCGCTGGCGAAAAAGCTGCCGCAGCTGGATGTAGGAGTTTCCTGCAGGTGAAATGCCCACAGGCCCGCGCTAACTTTCGGCAACGATTTTTTCGTCGTCGATTTTTTTTGTTATTTTTTATTATTTTTGAATTTTTATTCACTTCACCATTTTTTACTAAAAGAAATATTAAAATTAATCAAGATACCATAAAAATTATTTTGGACTAACTAAAATATATTGGACAACACAAAATTTTTTTTGGACTAATTAAAATATATTGGACCGGACTGGGTCAAAAATTAAGGGTCTACAGATGGTCTGAATATCAATATAGCACTGATTATATCCAGATTACTGTCAAGAAGATGGAAGGACATTCAAGATTTGTATTTTCATGAAGTTAGGTGATAAAAGTGATTCCCAGAAGGTGAAAATGGAGCCTCTAACAATAGACAGTTCCAACAAGAAGTTTATAGTGTGAAGGTTTGTCAGGAGTGTCATATCGGCTCCAATGTAAAAATAGCCTTCATTTTAACCCATGTCCCTTATAGACCTCATTTCAAGCCTATTAAAGACCTGTTAATCTCTCTTGGTTAGTAGAGTCTATTAGTGGAGATAGTTTGGATAAGTATACATATGAGATAGACAATATTTAAACTCAACGAGACCTTTGGCTAAGTAATGTCTATGTGCTTATCTGAAGTGCAATAGTTTTTTGCTTAAATGGAAATGATTCCCAAGTTTAGTACAGTAACTAGGACTGTCATGTTATAGATATGTTAATTTGGAAAATCGAGTCCTGAGGTACAATGACACTGATTTGACAAAATCAACATTTGATTTTAAAATTTAAAAAAATTAAAAAATATATTTTATTGTCGCATAAACCTTCAAGTTAAGGAAAGTATGTTGCACCGTCAAACCTTAAAGGACACATTGGGCAAAATAAATGATTATTTGCAAGTTTATGAAGAAGCTACAAACTGACGTGCTAAATCATAGTTTGAAATGGGTGTATCTCTAACTATGCTTCTTGGGGCCCACCACTCACACTACAAAAATATTCGGCATTTGCGACGGAAATCTGCGACGGACACGTTTCCGTCGCAAATTTGCTACGGATCTGCGACGGATTTGCGACGGAAGGACAAGTCAGAGGAATTTTGAGCAATTGGTCGCAAATCCGTCGCAGATCTGCGACGAAAATCATTCCGTCGCAGATTTTCGTCGCAAAAGTTGGCGCGCGAAAGAGAAAACACTAAAGAAGCAATTTGCAACGGAGATCTGCTACCGTGTATTACCGTCGCAAATTTCACTATAAAAATATCAACACTATTTGCGACGAAAATCTGCGACGGACACCTGTCCGTCGCAAATTTGCTACGGATCTGCGACGGATTTGCGACGGAAGGACAAGTTAGAGGAATTTTGAGCAATTGGTCGCAAATCCGTTGCAAATACGTCGCAGATCTGCGACAAAAATCATTCCGTCGCAGATTTCCGTCGCGAAAGTTGGCGCGGAAACTTGGCGCGAATGAGAAAACACTAAAGAAGCAATTTGCAACGGAGATCTGCTACCGTTTATTACCGTCGCAAATTTCACTATAAAAATATCAACACCATTTGCGACGGAAATCTGCGACGGACACGTTTCGTCGCAAATTTGCTACGGATCTGCGACGGATTTGCGACGGAAGGACAAGTCAGAGGAATTTTGAGCAATTGGTCGCAAATCCGTTGCAAATCCGTCGCAGATCTGCGACGAAAATCATTCCGTCGCAGATTTTCGTCGCAAAAGTTGGCGCGCGAAAGAGAAAACACTAAAGAAGCAATTTGCAACGGAAATCTGCTACCGTGTATTACCGTCGCAAATTTCACTATAAAAATATCAACACTATTTGCGACGGAAATCTGCGACGGACACTTGTCCGTCGCAAATTTGCTACGGATCTGCGACGGATTTGCGACGGAAGGACAAGTTAGAGGAATTTTGAGCAATTGGTCGCAAATCCGTTGCAAATCCGTCGCAGATCTGCGACGAAAATCATTCCGTCGCAGATTTACGTCGCAAAAGTTGGCGCGGAAACTTGGCGCGAAAGAGAAAACACTAAAGAAGCAATTTGCAACGGAGATCTGCTACCGTTTATTACCGTCGCAAATTTCACTATAAAAATATCAACACCATTTACGACGGAAATCTGCGACGGACACGTTTCCGTCGCAAATTTGCTACGTATCTGCGACGGATCTGCGACGGAAGGACAAGTCAGAGGAATTTTGAGCAATTGGTCGCAAATCCGTTGCAAAATCCGTCGCAAATCGATTGCAAATCCGTAATAAATCTGCGACGGAATTTTGTTCGTCACAAATTTCGTCGCTAAAGTTGGCGGGATTATTCCCTCCGAGAATTTTCGTTGAAAATTTGTACCGTCGCAGATTGGTCGCAGATTCGTTACAAATTTGCTACCCATTTGCTACGGATTTGCGACGAAAATAAAATTTGACTATATATATGTATCCGTCGCAAATCGATGGCAAATCTATAGCAAATTTGCGACAGAAAATAGCCGTAACAAATTTTGGTCGTAAATCTAAAAGGAAATTTTTAGTGGGAGCCCAAAAAAGAAATTATAATTAATTGAAATAAGTTAGAAGACTTATTTTATATAAAAAAAATACTAATTTTTGTTTTTTATATAATTTCGTTATAGGCATTTTATTTTATCTCATTTCTCTGCATTTATCGTATAGCATAAATGATATATTTGAGTATATATGTTTAATTATTTTAAAGCATATTTTGATTTCAACAATTCAATTTATTTGTATAGCTTCATTTAAATATTTTATATATTACATTGATATTAATTTAATAATTTATAATGACAAATTAAATTTACTTGTTATTATCACTAATATAAAATTTTAAATTAGTATTAATATGTTATCAGTGTACTATAAAAAATTATATCCATATTTAAATACTAATTTAAATATGTTATCCTTATTTCAATTGAAATAATTTTAAAATTTTATATATATTTTTGTGAAAGGATAAATAATTTTAATTTTTATAATATTTTTAGAATAAAAAGTTATTTTTTAAATAGTTTTATAAATGTAAAAAAAATAAATATTGAGTGTTTAGTATCAACTAACTATATCTTTATTTCAATTTCTCTTTAACTCTCTTCCGCTCTAGAAGTGTATTCTCTTCCGCTGTAAAGCTTTGCCGACCCGTGTGTCTCCAGTTCTAGATCTAGCGCTAGCGCTGGCTATTTTGCCGACGTTAAACCTAAAACTCTCACCCTCTTTCCCTTCTCTTTTGTATCTTTGTTTGTGTGTCAGTATTTTCTCTTTTCTTTTGTTGACTGGGAGTCTATTGCAGCCCAAACTCCCAAAGAGAAACACCCTGGGTTCCAAAGTGGTTGGGTTTCTTAGACCATCTTGTTGGTGTTTCCTTGACAGATATGGGTTTTGATACTCAAAGATCGATTCTTTCGACCCATCTGTAGATTTTAGTAAGTTTTTTAGTCTACGATTATTTTCTTGTAGTAGGTGCTCAGATCTCGTCCCATCCTCTTTTGTTCTATGTTATATGTTCCTTCAGGAGATATGGTAATATCCCATGGTTCGTGTGATACTGTCATTGGTGTTTGGTTTTTTATATTCGACCCCTTTCTAGGACTTCTGATCCTTTGATTCCCTTAATCGATTGCAAATATGAGGAGGTTTGAGGTTGCAGAGCTATCTGTTCTCTTTACAAGTTGTTCTACTAGATTTGGTGGACATTTATCATCATAGCTCTGTAGATTACCTTCGGCCTTTTTATTGGTGACTTAAAAACGACATGTTATCAAATCTGCAGATTTGGATAACATGTTATCAGTACACTTTGGTATACGTATTATATAGTTTTTAAATTAGTGATTGTTATTATCACTCAATATCTTCATCTCAGCCTGCTGGTATGTCCTCCACACACCATCTCCATTTCGAATCTGACTCTTTATTAGCAGTACAAATCTCCATTTCGAATCAACCTTGGCTATTACTCCTCCAGTTCTCAGACCCCAAATTAACTCCTCCATTCAGTGTTTGGTAGCCATGAAATTGGTGAAGAGAGCTCTGGTTCTGCTAACGCTATTAATAATGTCATTAATGTCTCAGGTGTTCGATACTGTTGTTTACAAGGTTGGCGATTCTGCTGGTTGGACCACCATTGGTAATATTGACTAAAACAGTGGGCAGCTACTAAAACTTTCCAAGTTGGTGATGTAATTGGTATGAATTAACCTCTTTGTAAATCATTTTTCACTTTGTATTAGATATTTGATCTGGGTTTCTCGTTTTTAATTTGTTTTGATTATGTATAGCCTTAATGTTTTCTTAGATCTTTGTTTCTGGCTTTTGTAATTCTTGATAAAACTTTTGTAGCATATTCAGTTTCTGGTTTTTCCTCTGCACTGGGGAAATTCCTCTTGTTTTCATTTTGCAATTAAAATGTTTCTTGTGTTGATATTGGTTTATTTTTTGAACAATGCCAGGGGCTGTTGGAATTCACAGTTCAGGATTCAGAGACTTCCTGTTGAAGCCAGAGCTTCTTCGAGCCATTGTAGATTCTGGATTTGAACATCCTCCAGAAGGCAAATTCTTTTGACTTGTCTTTATATAATATAATTTTCTTTTTCTCAATTATTCTTTTGACTTCAACTAATATGAATTGAATGTAGAAAAAAAGTATGCTACAGTCACTTCATTTTCTTATGCTACAGTCAAAACTTTCCAAGTTGGTGATGTAATTGGTATGAATTAACCTCTTTGTAAATCATTTTTCACTTTGTATTAGATATTTGATCTGGGTTTCTCGTTTTTAATTTGTTTTGATTATGTATAGCCTTAATGTTTTCTTAGATCTTTGTTTCTGGCTTTTGTAATTCTTGATAAAACTTTTGTAGCATATTCAGTTTCTGGTTTTTCCTCTGCACTGGGGAAATTCCTCTTGTTTTCATTTTGCAATTAAAATGTTTCTTGTGTTGATATTGGTTTATTTTTTGAACAATGCCAGGGGCTGTTGGAATTCACAGTTCAGGATTCAGAGACTTCCTGTTGAAGCCAGAGCTTCTTCGAGCCATTGTAGATTCTGGATTTGAACATCCTCCAGAAGGCAAATTCTTTTGACTTGTCTTTATATAATATAATTTTCTTTTTCTCAATTATTCTTTTGACTTCAACTAATATGAATTGAATGTAGAAAAAAAGTATGCTACAGTCACTTCATTTTCTTATGCTACAGTCAAAACTTGGGTTTCTTTTTCTTTTTTACTTCATATATTCTACTGAATTTTTCTATTTATTGTTTCTAAATGCTCTCTTCCTCTCTTTGTCTCTCTAGTAATCATTTCTTCAACTTCCTTCGGCTTGGCATACTTTCCAAGTGAATAGTAGGACATAAACCTGCTGAATTTAAGATTACAACTCAAAATCATTGCTTTTTAAAGTATAAATTAAGCCTCTTTCCTGTTGTGAATTTCTGTATTAAGGAGATTATAGAGTTTTTCCTTCCATTAACTATACTTTTCAATTTTTTCTTCTGACTTGTGTAAATGCTTGGTCTTCCTTTTGCTAATTAACATTTCACTATTGAATATGTTTCTGTCACTTGTTTCCCTATTACCAACTGCCGAAAACTTTCATATATTTCTGCATATACAACAGTTTTTGGACAATCTCAAATTTGGGTATGCCGAGAACTTGGGTGCTTTTCTCATATATGCTTCCAGTCTCATATTTAGACATCAAAAAGTTGCAATGTTTGTACTTATTTTAACAAGATATTTGATTTGTTATCTGTTAGATAAAATGTTTGACATGCCTGTTTATATGTAGCATTTTCTCCCTTACAGTTATGCCTGCTTTTTCTTTAGAAGCATTAACCGTTTTTGAAAAAGGCTAATCTAATTTAATGAGGCAGGGGTTGTTTGATATAATTCAAGGCTAAACATAAAGATCGAATTTTTAAGGGCTAGGATATGTAAATTTTACGAAGCATTGATCGCATCTACATTATTTACTTCAAGTATCCTACTTTAAATAACAAATAGAGCTAATAAATATAAATATGAATTTATGTATTAAGCCATTAGAAAATCACATGTGCACATACTGCAAAAACTATATTAACAATTATAAAAATATAGTGTAAGTTGACTGGATTTTGGTATTAATTTTTACAATTTTTATTTTTTTGGTAAATATAAAATCTGATTATAGATAATGTAAGTATACAACATGCACTGATAATGTAATATCCTCATTTATGCCCTAGAAGTTTTGAGTATGTTGTTGTTATTGTGGTTGTTGATATATATATTGGGAAGTGAATGTTTGTGCATATATGTGTTAAATTGTAAGAGAAAAGAAATGGGAAGAGAATGTATATGTATATGTGTTTTGGAGAAGAAATTTAGGGTTTAGAGACAAATGTATATGTTGTTTATATGATGATATAATTAACATATACATTGGTCAAATGAAGAGTCAAGGTGATGGTTAAGTGGAAGAAGATATTTTTGGTTGTTAATGAAATTACTATAAAGGGCTTATATGAGACAAAGAGTTAGTTATATGGTTAAGGGTGTTTTGGTAATTTTCCTTGTAAGATGCATGGTGGAGATTAAAAGAAGAAAAGGTGTTTGACTTGTGCATTTTCTTCTTTCTTTCTTGAAGTGGCCGGATTCTCCATAGACAAAGAGAGAAAGAGAGGTGATCTTGAGGTTTGAAGCATTTTGAAGAAAGAAACAAGGGTTTTGGTTAAAGATTTGTAGATTTCTTCATTTGAGGTAAGATCTTTTCTTTAATTTCTTCAATTCTTTTGAAGTGGTGTGAGAAAGGAATTAGGGTTTGTTGGTTTGATGATGAGAAGTTGAGTTGGTGAAGGTGTTGGAAGTGATTGTGTTGAGTAAGAGTTGTGTTTAGTGAAATTGTTTCTGTTTTACAATTAGTAAAGGCTGTGATTTGTATGATTTTTAATTAATTATAGAAAAATGTTCTTGAAGTGAATTTTTGATATGTTGTGCCTCTATGAGTGTAGAATGACTGAAAAATATGTTGATTCGATTTTGGAATGGTTATGAGTTTAGAAAGATTATTTTCATTAGACCTGTTCCAGCAGGTACCTTAACTGGGACAGCTATATTTCGTGATTTTTAATAAAATGTAGAAAAATCATATCCAATCGAATTTTGGATATGTTGTTGCTTAGTGAGTCTAGTATTTGAGAAAAATAATTTGGAACCACGTTGATTGAATTTGATTTATGGAATTCACAAAGTTCAGAACTGCTGCCAGGATGCAGGGCAATTGGGGCAGTCTGGTTAGGTGAACTATTTGACCAAGATTTTGTGTTCAGTTTGATCTGAAATTTTAAAGGGATGATTTTAAGATACAAAACTAAATTCTGTAAAAATTTTAGAATTTTTAGTCAAGTAGATTATTTTATACAATTTTTCAAAATAAGGATAAAATGGAGTTTAAAACCAGAATGTACTATTTATGGTTAGGGTTTTAATTCTTTGTTCTTTTTGCATTGCTTTGGTTTTCCAAAGGTAGGTTGGTCCTTAAACCTAACCCTAAACACTTTAAACACACTTGAATCAATGAATGTTATAATCAATTGTTCTTTGCCCTAATTGCATTGTTGAGATTGAACAATGTTATGTTGTGCATTGTGAATGGTAATGTGTTTCATGAGTAATGTGGTATGAAATGTTGATATTTATGAATGATGCTATGTGAGATATAATGTGATCATGGATGAGATATATATATATATATACTTGAATAATGAGATGTTATATTGTGAAATGAAATGTGAAGCCATTGTTATTGGCTAAGATGATGTAATTGAAAGAAAGAAGGCATGTTTGCCTAAATGTGATGAGAATTGAGAATGGAAATGAATTGTTTGTTTAATATGTTATTCAGTTTCAGAGTTCTGGATTTGGGTGGCATGCCTAAGAAATGATGACAGGTAACAGTCTTGCCGGGTTGAGGACCTCCTCATAGGTGTTGAGTTGATGGTCCAAGAGACTGGGTCTGTTACACTATGAGATATATGATTTGTAACAGTCTTGCCGGGTTGAGGATCTCCTCATATGTGTTGAGTTGATGATCCAAGAGACTGGGTCTGTTACACTTGCCTACGGGCGTGATTATTGTGACTATGAACCAAAGCAGTAACTCTGAACTCTGAATATCGTATTAAATACTTGTTGGGCCCATAGGTGTCAGGGTTATATGAATGTCCTAAATAATGTTATGAGTTAATGAAATGAGATGTTGGTTATTGAGTATGATTGATTAATGTTGAATGTGGAAAGATGTTGAAATGTGGTATGCTCATATGACTATGATTTGTGAAATGCATAATTATGTGGTTAACTTTATATTTATGATATTGATCTTATCAATAACATATGTGGCATTGCATTACATTAAAGCATACCATTAGCATGTTTTATCTTACTAAGCCGTTGGCTTAGCGCGAATGTGATTCTTCGCGCAGGTGACAAGGAAGAACCAGAGAGTTCCTCTAGGCCGAGTCGAGCCTAGATTTTGAAGATTGAATAGTGGGCTTTAAGATCGAAGACTGACTGCCAAACATGTATAAATTTTATGTGTTGTAAAACTTGAGTTTTGATGTATATGAATTTGTAAATATTGTTACTTTCCGTTGCATAGTGAACAAAGATTTTATCTGCTGTATTTCATAATAAACCTTTACTTTATTTTGTACTAGAAGTGTAAATCCTTTTGCAGGTTGTAGTTGAGGTTATAAGGGGGATTTATTGGAAGTGTACTGAGAATGATTTTGTTTGCATTGGTTTGTGTAAAAATGTTTTCAAAAATTAGAAAAAAAAACCAGTTTTGTCGACACTTGGGATTGAATTTTTAGGCAAAACTATGGCAAAATTTCTATAAAAATCGGAACAAAAATTTGACTAAGTAAAAGTGGTAGCAACATTAGGATAGGGTGGCGCCTCTACTCAGCTTACACACGTAGGTCGGGAAGGGGTGTTACAATTTTTGGTATCAGAGCCTAGGTTTGAGATTCTCAACCTAGATCAATTGTAAGAAAAAGAATATTTTGATTTTTAAAGTGGGTTTTTGAGTAAAATACATGTTTTGGTATGGCAGTCTTTGATCTTTAATGAGGAATATTCTGCTGTGTTTGCAGATATAGGTAGAGATGGCATCTCATTCACGACAATCTGTTGAGGGTAGTGCCGAGAGTATTGCTCCTGCTGAGGGAGCTAGGGTTGATAGTGTTGAGGAGGCACCTGCTTCGGTGTCGGGTAGACCAGCTGGGGAGGAGGTTCCGCCAGCCTGGTTTAGGCCTATGTTGGAAGCTATGAGACAAGCACCTGTGCAACCACAGCCACCGCCACCACCCCCTCAGCCTTCAGTACCAGTAAGGCACTATGATAAGCTAAGGAAATATGGAGCAGAGGATTTCTTTGGTACAGTTGATCCGGCTGTAGCAGAACAGTGGCTTGATAGAGTTCAGAGGGTATTTGTGCAGTTGCAAGCCACTTCAGAGGAGAAGTTTGACTATGCAAGATCTTTGCTACAGAAGGATGCCTACGACTGGTGGAAGACAGTGCCCCATTCTATGGATGATCCACCAACCTTGTCTTATGCGGATTTTCTGAGAGAATTTGAGTTGAAGTATACTCCTAGGGAGTATAAAGATGGGAAGAAAAGAGAGTTTCTAGATTTGAAGCAAGATCATCGGACCGTAACTGAGTATGAAGTTGAGTTTATTCGACTGAGTCAGTATGCTGGGGGTATCATTACTGATGAGATTGATAGATGTCGGCGATTTGAGGAGGGATTGAGGCCCTTGATCATGTGCTTAGTGGCTGGATCCAGATATCAGGATTTCTCACAGCTTGTGGCAGCAGCTCGAAGTGTAGAGTGAGCTCAAGTTATTGCAGCTGCTTCAGAGGAAGAGGTTAGGGTTAGAAGGCCCCAGTTCGAGGCAGGGTCTTCTTCTGCGAAGAGGGGTAGAGGAAGTTTTGTTCCTCGGAGTAGTAGGAGCCAGAGACCAGTGGGTAGGTCAGTGCAGTTCCAGAGGCAGAGATTTAGACCTGCAGCTTCAGTAGCGAGTGCTCCTACTCCTGGAGTTCAGAGATCCACCTTACCTGTGTGTAACCAGTGTGGTGGAAGACATGGGGGCGTTTGTTGGAGGCATAGTAGATCAGGGGTATGCTTCAGGTGTGGATCACCTGACCACTTTGTGAGAGACTGTCCTGAGAGGCAGGATCAGATGCCAGTTGATTCTGCTGCTTCTCGAGCTAGTGTGAGGGGAGGCAGAGGAGGCAGAGGTGCCAGCCGGGGAGGTAGACCAGGATTCAGTTCTAGAAGAGGTACTACATCCAGGGAGGGTAGACCAGAGGAGGTTGGATCTTCCCAGAGGATGTATGTTATGCAGAGACAGCCAGATACATCGGCAGTCATAGCTGGTACTTTTTCTTTATTTAATACTCCAGTACTTGCTTTGATTGATCCGGGTTCCACACATTCATATATTAGTGCATCTATTTTGCCTGTATCTGATTTGCATGCTGAGTCCCTAGGATTTGATGTGTTGGTAACAAATCCGTTAGGGCATAGTGTGGTTGTGAGTAAGGTGCATAGAGATAGTGCAGTAGTGGTGCAGGGTGAGGAGTTCCTTGGGGATTTGATTGAGATGCCATTTAAGGAATATGACGTGATCTTAGGTATGGATTGGCTATCTCGACATGAAGCTGTGGTGGATTGTAAAAAGAAAATTGTTTCTTTGAGAACGGGTGATGGTAGAGAGGTGATAGTATCTAATGAGCAGGAACAGCTAGCCTCCTTATTTGTTTCAGCTGTTGCAGCCAGGAGGTTGATTAGAAAGGGGTGTGAAGCCTATCTTGCTCATGTGGTGGATACTAGAGTGAAGGGTTCCCCTATTGATAGCATTGCCACAGTTGCTGAGTTCCCGGATGTGTTTCCAGAGGAGTTGCCAGGGTTGCCTCCTGAGAGAGAGGTGGAGTTCGGTATTGAATTGTTGCCTGGTACCACTCCTATCTCTATTACTCCTTATAGAATGGCACCAGCAGAATTGAGGGAGTTGAAAGTGCAATTACAGGAGTTGTTGGACAAAGGATTCATTCGCCCCAGTGTTTCTCCTTGGGGAGCTCCTGTGCTATTTGTGAAGAAGAAAGATGGTACTATGAGGTTGTGTATCGATTATAGGCAATTGAACAAGGTGACTATTAAAAATAAATATCCTTTGCCTAGAATCGATGATCTCTTTGATCAGTTGAAGGGAGCGTCAGTGTTCTCCAAAATTGATTTGAGATCTGGGTACCATCAGCTGAGGGTAAGAAGTGAAGATGTTCCTAAGACTGCTTTTCGGACCAGGTATGGGCATTATGAGTTTTTAGTTATGCCTTTTGGTCTAACGAATGCACCTGCAGCTTTTATGGATTTGATGAATAGGGTGTTTAGGCCCTATTTGGATCAGTTTGTAGTGGTCTTCATTGATGATATACTGGTGTATTCGCGGAATGAAGAGGAGCATGATATGCATCTGCGGATTGTGTTGCAGATTTTGAGAGAGAATCAGTTATTTGCCAAATTGTCGAAGTGTGAGTTCTGGTTGGATCAAGTTGCTTTTCTCGGACATATTGTTTCTGCAGAAGGCATCAGAGTTGATCCGAGCAAAGTTGAAGCCATTTTAAATTGGAGTCCACCCAAGTCTGTGACAGAGATTAGAAGTTTTCTGGGTTTGGCAGGCTATTACCGACGGTTTGTGAAAGGGTTTTCTTTGATAGCTACTCCACTCACCAGATTACTTCGAAAGGGAGTGAGATTTGTGTGGACAGATCAGTGTCAGGCTAGTTTTGAGCAGTTGAGAGAGTTGTTGACTCAAGCGCCTGTTCTTACTTTACCTGTTGAAGGCAAACCATATGTGATCTACAGTGATGCTTCACATAGAGGTTTGGGGTGTGTATTGATGCAGGAAGGGAAAGTTATAGCTTATGCATCTCGACAGTTGAAACCGCATGAGCTTAACTATCCGACCCATGATTTAGAATTGGCTGCCATTGTGTTTGCATTAAAGATTTGGCGCCACTATCTGTTTGGGGAGAAATGTTTCATCTACACTGATCACAAGAGTTTGAAGTATTTGGGTGTCCAGAAAGAACTCAATCTTCGTCAGAGGAGATGGTTAGAATTGATTAAAGACTACGACTGCTTGATTGACTATCATCCAGGTAAAGCAAATGTTGTTGCTGATGCCTTGAGTCGGAAGTCTTTAGCTGGTTTAACTGTTTACTCGCTCTCGTTGCTTGTTGAGTTGAGAGCATTGCATGCCAGTTTTGTACCTTGTGTTGATGGTGCATTATTGGCACAGTTGCAATTAAAGCCGATTTTGTTAGATCAGATCAAAGAAGCTCAGTTGGCCGATAAGAAGATTCAGAAGATTTTTTTCAGATTGCAAGAATGGGAAGACTAGAGATTTTGTTGTGAAAGATGATGGGAGTCTCTGGTTTAAGAACCGATTGTGTGTACCCGATGATGCTGATTTGAAAAGAGTCATTTTAGAAGAAGCTCATCAGTCAATGTTTGCTATGCATCCGGGTAATACGAAGATGTATCATGATTTGAGACAGCATTATTGGTGGATTGGTTTGAAGAGAGACATTGCTGAGTTTGTATCGAAATGTCTCACTTGTCAGAAGGTTAAAGCAGAGCATCAAGTTCCAACCGGGTTGCTTCAACCATTGTCAGTGCCAGAATGGAAGTGGGAAAGAGTGACAATGGATTTTGTGTCTGGTTTGCCATTGACACAAAAGAAGCATGATGCTATATGGGTGATTGTGGATAGATTGACTAAGACAGCTCATTTCCTTCCGGTTCGAATGGATTACTCTTTGGAGAGATTGGCTGAGCTGTATATCCATGAGATTGTGAAACTGCATGGTGTTCCAACTTCTTTAGTGTCTGATCGAGATCCCAGGTTTACTTCCAGATTTTGGAAGAGTTTGCATAGTGCTTTAGGTTCTCGACTGCACTTCAGCACTGCTTTTCATCCACAGACGGATGGACAGTCAGAGAGGGTGATACAGATTATTGAGGACATGTTGAGAAGCTGTGTCATCGATTTCTCTGGAAGTTGGGATAGGTTTTTACCTCTTGTGGAGTTTGCTTACAACAACAGTCACCAATCCAGCATTGGTATGGCACCGTTTGAAGCATTGTATGGCAGACGGTGTAGGACACCTCTTTGTTGGAATGAGCTTGGAGATAATAAGTTGGTTGGTCCTGATTTGATTCAAGAAACTGAAGATAAAGTAAAGTTGATTCGAGGCAGGTTAAAAGCAGCTTCAGACCGACAGAAGTCTTATGCAGATCTAAAAAGGAGAGATATAGAGTTTGATGTTGGAGATAAGGTATTTCTGAAAGTGTCTCCTTGGAAGAAAATTTTGAGGTTCGGTCGGAAAGGAAAATTGAGTCCTCGTTTCATTGGGCCGTATGAAGTGTTAGAAAGAGTTGGGCCAGTGGCGTATCGACTTGCTTTGCCACCTGAGTTGGATCGTATTCATAATGTATTCCATGTTTCTATGTTGAGGAGATATAGGTCGGATCCATCTCATGTGTTGCCATTTGAGTCTATTGAAGTGAGCCCAGATTTGACATTTGAAGAGGAACCAGTTGCTATCTTGGCACGAGAAGTGAAAGAGTTAAGGAACAAGAGAGTGCCATTGGTGAAGATTCTTTGGAAGAATCATGCAAAAGAAGAAGCGACTTGGGAAAGTGAGCATACCATGCGAGAGCAGTATCCGCAATTGTTTCAGCTTTGATATCAGGTAATTTCGAGGACGAAATTTTCTTTTTAGAGGGGGAGAATTGTAATATCCTCATTTATGCCCTAGAAGTTTTGAGTATGTTGTTGTTATTGTGGTTGTTGATATATATATTGGGAAGTGAATGTTTGTGCATATATGTGTTAAATTGTAAGAGAAAAGAAATGGGAAGAGAATGTATATGTATATGTGTTTTGGAGAAGAAATTTAGGGTTTAGAGACAAATGTATATGTTGTTTATATGATGATATAATTAACATATACATTGGTCAAATGAAGAGTCAAGGTGATGGTTAAGTGGAAGAAGATATTTTTGGTTGTTAATGAAATTACTATAAAGGGCTTATATGAGACAAAGAGTTAGTTATATGGTTAAGGGTGTTTTGGTAATTTTCCTTGTAAGATGCATGGTGGAGATTAAAAGAAGAAAAGGTGTTTGACTTGTGCATTTTCTTCTTTCTTTCTTGAAGTGGCCGGATTCTCCATAGACAAAGAGAGAAAGAGAGGTGATCTTGAGGTTTGAAGCATTTTGAAGAAAGAAACAAGGGTTTTGGTTAAAGATTTGTAGATTTCTTCATTTAAGGTAAGATCTTTTCTTTAATTTCTTCAATTCTTTTGAAGTGGTGTGAGAAAGGAATTAGGGTTTGTTGGTTTGATGATGAGAAGTTGAGTTGGTGAAGGTGTTGGAAGTGATTGTGTTGAGTAAGAGTTGTGTTTAGTGAAATTGTTTCTGTTTTACAATTAGTAAAGGCTGTGATTTGTATGATTTTTAATTAATTATAGAAAAATGTTCTTGAAGTGAATTTTTGATATGTTGTGCCTCTATGAGTGTAGAATGACTGAAAAATATGTTGATTCGATTTTGGAATGGTTATGAGTTTAGAAAGATTATTTTCATTAGACCTGTTCCAGCAGGTACCTTAACTGGGACAGCTATATTTCGTGATTTTTAATAAAATGTAGAAAAATCATATCCAATCGAATTTTGGATATGTTGTTGCTTAGTGAGTCTAGTATTTGAGAAAAATAATTTGGAACCACGTTGATTGAATTTGATTTATGGAATTCACAAAGTTCAGAACTGCTGCCAGGATGCAGGGCAATTGGGGCAGTCTGGTTAGGTGAACTATTTGACCAAGATTTTGTGTTCAGTTTGATCTGAAATTTTAAAGGGATGATTTTAAGATACAAAACTAAATTCTGTAAAAATTTTAGAATTTTTAGTCAAGTAGATTATTTTATACAATTTTTCAAAATAAGGATAAAATGGAGTTTAAAACCAGAATGTACTATTTATGGTTAGGGTTTTAATTCTTTGTTCTTTTTGCATTGCTTTGGTTTTCCAAAGGTAGGTTGGTCCTTAAACCTAACCCTAAACACTTTAAACACACTTGAATCAATGAATGTTATAATCAATTGTTCTTTGCCCTAATTGCATTGTTGAGATTGAACAATGTTATGTTGTGCATTGTGAATGGTAATGTGTTTCATGAGTAATGTGGTATGAAATGTTGATATTTATGAATGATGCTATGTGAGATATAATGTGATCATGGATGAGATATATATATATATATACTTGAATAATGAGATGTTATATTGTGAAATGAAATGTGAAGCCATTGTTATTGGCTAAGATGATGTAATTGAAAGAAAGAAGGCATGTTTGCCTAAATGTGATGAGAATTGAGAATGGAAATGAATTGTTTGTTTAATATGTTATTCAGTTTCAGAGTTCTGGATTTGGGTGGCATGCCTAAGAAATGATGACAGGTAACAGTCTTGCCGGGTTGAGGACCTCCTCATAGGTGTTGAGTTGATGGTCCAAGAGACTGGGTCTGTTACACTATGAGATATATGATTTGTAACAGTCTTGCCGGGTTGAGGATCTCCTCATATGTGTTGAGTTGATGATCCAAGAGACTGGGTCTGTTACACTTGCCTACGGGCGTGATTATTGTGACTATGAACCAAAGCAGTAACTCTGAACTCTGAATATCGTATTAAATACTTGTTGGGCCCATAGGTGTCAGGGTTATATGAATGTCCTAAATAATGTTATGAGTTAATGAAATGAGATGTTGGTTATTGAGTATGATTGATTAATGTTGAATGTGGAAAGATGTTGAAATGTGGTATGCTCATATGACTATGATTTGTGAAATGCATAATTATGTGGTTAACTTTATATTTATGATATTGATCTTATCAATAACATATGTGGCATTGCATTACATTAAAGCATACCATTAGCATGTTTTATCTTACTAAGCCGTTGGCTTAGCGCGAATGTGATTCTTCGCGCAGGTGACAAGGAAGAACCAGAGAGTTCCTCTAGGCCGAGTCGAGCCTAGATTTTGAAGATTGAATAGTGGGCTTTAAGATCGAAGACTGACTGCCAAACATGTATAAATTTTATGTGTTGTAAAACTTGAGTTTTGATGTATATGAATTTGTAAATATTGTTACTTTCCGTTGCATAGTGAACAAAGATTTTATCTGCTGTATTTCATAATAAACCTTTACTTTATTTTGTACTAGAAGTGTAAATCCTTTTGCAGGTTGTAGTTGAGGTTATAAGGGGGATTTATTGGAAGTGTACTGAGAATGATTTTGTTTGCATTGGTTTGTGTAAAAATGTTTTCAAAAATTAGAAAAAAAAAACCAGTTTTGTCGACACTTGGGATTGAATTTTTAGGCAAAACTATGGCAAAATTTCTATAAAAATCGGAACAAAAATTTGACTAAGTAAAAGTGGTAGCAACATTAGGATAGGGTGGCGCCTCTACTCAGCTTACACACGTAGGTCGGGAAGGGGTGTTACAGATAAATTTATATATATATATATATTTATATTTATATACAATGGTGAAATTATGATTTAGAGAAAAAAAATTTCAAACCAAAAAATATGCAGATGAAATTATATTTTAATTGTGAATCAATGTATGAATCAGAACATATCATTTGTGATAAGTCTCTCTTGATCAACTGCAAGCTTGCTGTAGATTCTTTTGTTTTGCTTACAAGTGGAAATCAAGTTCAAGTTACTCATGTTTGATCTATTAGATTAAATTCCGATATCCTACTTCAAAATGTCTTGTGTGTTCCATCATTTGCCTACAATATGATTTCAGTTAGTAAGATGGCTACTGATCAGATTTCAGTTCTTTTTACTGCTGATTCATGTATTATTCAGGATGCATCTATGAAGAGGAAGATTGGTGCAGCTTAAATCAGTAATGGACTTTTATCACTTTCAGAATAACTTTGCTGTTGCAAATAAGCCTGAAATTTATTCTCATTCCTATGTAAATAAGTTTGTAAGATTTATATCCTGAGATTCATTTTTCAAAATCATATGTTTGTGATATCTGTCATTTTGCCAAGCAGAAAAGAACTATGTTTCCTACCAGTGTTTTCTACTTCAATCAAGGCTTTTGAACTTGTACACTTAGATATCTAGGGTCCCACAACAGTTTCTGTCTCTGGCAACAGCTATTTTCTCACTATAATTGATGATTTTTCAAGATTTACTTGGGTATCTTTTCTTAAAACAAAATCTGCTGCAAGAGCAACCTTGGAAATCAATTGTGAAGTGGGTTTGGTCCGCATGGGATATGATCGGTGAGAAACAATGTGTATTGTGTTAATCTTGCTGCCATTATTGCTGGATTTGTTCTGTTTTGTTGTCCGTATGAGTTAGGTACCTCATTTGTTCTGTTATTTCTCCCTAAAATTTTTATCTGTAGCATCTCTATAGGCTATAATAATATTGATAATCTTTTTCTCTATATTTAATCTTATGTTTTATGGGTTCTTGCAGATATGGCTAGAGGGAAAAGTCGCAATATTATTCAACCACCAGTGGGAAGAGGACGATCCACACGTACAGTTCCAGCATCCATGATACCTACCCAACCCACACCAACAGCCATGGTATCTATCCAACCCACACCAACAGCCATTGCACTTACCCAACCCACAACAACAGCCATAGCACCTACTCAACCCACACCTGCAATTCCAGCGGCTGTAACTCCAAGTTCAGAAGCAACTCCAACATCTGGGAGAAGAACCTCTGAATCTTCAAATCCTAACACAGATGGAACTCCAACATCTAGGAGAAGAATATCTGAATCTTCTAATCCTATAACACCACCCTCTTCTACTCCCTCACTGGATAACATGCACGGATTAGGAATAGAAAATCCCCAAATATCAGCTTCATCTCCTGAAATTAGTGAACATGAACCTCAACCTGATGTTAACAATGACGTTATAAGTAGAGGCTCTCGATCCCAAGAACCAGCCCGTGATGCTGATGGGCGAATAATAATTAGTTGGTCAAAGGCTGATGGGTAATTTACTAATTTTAGCATATTTAGTCACTATTTTGGCACTTTATTAATAATCTTAAGTTGTTTCAGATTTAATCCTGATTTATGGGGCATATCACATGCATGCACAGAAGCTTTTCAACGGTATCCTGACAAAACAGGATCCTCTTGGGCAAAACTGTCTCGACAATCAAAGGACTTATACTTCGGAGAGTTTAAGGTTAATGTTTATCTAATATTCATTTTTATTTGTTTGTTCATAATCTTTAATAATGGTAATGGCTAGCATATTTAAGAATTTTTACTTACTTTGCAGAAATTATTTACTTGGAGGTCATCTGAAGATGGATTGATGAGAAAAGCTTGGGAAAGCAAAGCAGGAAGGACATACAGTACTTTCATTTACAATGTGAGACATAACAGATTAGTGAACTGTCCCGTGCCTTCCGAATTTGTAGAAGAGTGGAGAAGAGCTTGGGAAACGGAGGATGCAATAAAATTATCAGAGCAACAGTCTAAGAACAGACTGTCTGAGCCTGCTGGACCAGGAACAGGGCCATCTACTCACACTTGTAGGTCGAAATCGATGAAAGAGCATGCGAAGGATTTGGTATGAAATCTACATCTTATTTTGTTAAATAAATTGACTATTTTTTTTATCATATGTTTGTGTTTCATATTGATTTAAACAGGCTGCAGCAAATGGGGGAAAGTTTCCTGGAAACTATGAATTGTTCAAGCATAGCCATACAAGTAAAAAAGATCGGGGGAAGTTTATAGATAAGAGATCGGAACTTGTTCATGTAAGTTAATATATTGTATTTACATTATTTTATGGATGAGTTTATAATGTTTTTGTTGAAAATATGATTGATATGGTGTGTGGTTTACTTGGTATTGCAGAATGTATACACCCTCTTTCAAATGTGTTGATTTCAATTAATATAGGCAATTTGATTTCATAGTTGTAAAAACATTAACAAGTTGTAAAAACATTAACAATGAAAAATTTAGAAAGAAAGAAAACCCAATAATTTGGATCACATGTATAATATATATATATATATGTGAAGAAAATTTGCTTGCCGAGAAAGAGAATTGAACATATTTTATTGAAGAAAACTATTTATTAGGTATGTCTTCACATGGACAAACATTAAGCTTCTTGTCACTTTATTTATTTTGATATTTTCTTGCATTTGCTATTGTTAATGGTATCCATGAGCCTCTCCTTTTCTCGTCCCTTGCAAAAGAGGAAATCACAGTAAAACCCATGAGCCTCTCCTTTTCTCGTCCCTTGCAAAAGAGGAGTTTCAAAGTTATGGTCAAGGCGAAATCCATGTCAAGTGGACAATTGGTGTCCGGTTCACTTGTATGGAAAAGCTCTCGTCATTTTGTAAGAAGCCCAATTGTTGTTTTCAAGCCATTTGATTAGTAGTCAAATTAGACATTGAAATATAAGGGAAAAAAAGGAAAGCTGATCTGTGTTTGCAATCTTTGTAGTTGCATTATATTGATGTTGTTTATTAAGTTGTGTTTCAATAAATTGATTTCTCTTGAATATAATAAAATTTGATGAATATTTTTCTTGGTCTTTGTTAATGCAAGTTGCAAAGAAAGGAACTTTCTTCTTTCCCCTGTTCTGAAATCTTGTAAAACAGAGTACGCGTGCACCCCACCAAGAGACTTTTTTTTTTCATCTAAATTTAGGATTTGCAGCTAAAACTGTAATGTTTACTTTATTAAAAGTTCAAAATCCTTTTTTTATATTTATCTAAATATCATATATATTAGTGAAAATCCATATGTCGGTTGTCAGCTTTACTAAATTAAGAATTTCCATAATTTACACTGAGGCAGAGCCTGTTATATTCCAGGCTGGCCCTTCTTTGAAAATTTTAATTTCTTGGCCAATACAAATAAATTGTTAGGATGGGAAGAATTTGAAATCCAGGGCCAATTTTTGGTCGAATTTCAACATGTCAACTTCAAGATTCTTGTAAATTATGGATGACTAGAAGGTGATCTGTTTTTGTTCTGTTCTCTCTGTTCCAGAAGCTTACAGAGAAACAGAGAGATGGAAAAGGATAGTCTTTTAGATGCAACTTTAAGGAATCTTTCAATATTTTGTGGGGTTGTAATGGCCGTCATTTTACTGGTTATTGGGATCATAGAACACAGGAAGGTATTGGAAGGAACCAAAACTCCAAACATCCATTTCATGGCAACATTGTTTGTTGCAATTCTTGTTATTTATTTTGGTACTTTCATAATTTTTGGAATTATACAGTGCATAGATGGCTTGAAAATAATGTTTAATTCTCATAAAATTGTACCCACCAATACTGCAGAGCCCTGAATTGTTGGCTCAACCCCACCCATGAAGTTTTAGGTTACCTTTTTTTTTCCATTTTTAGTTTCTTCTTCTCTCTCAGGTTTTTGTCAATTCTGCTATTTGTTGTTTGTACATTGTAATTTGTAGACATGGTTTATCTATTTTTACAATAAACACGAACATATTGGATTCAAAACATTGTATTGCACAAGTTCTGAATTTTATTTATTTTTTTAACATTGAAATATTTAGATACTAATATTTATTTCATTATTTTTCATACCTGAGCTTATGGTAGGGTTGATAGGATCAACAACAATAGTACATGGATAGTAGAATTTCTGAATATAATCACAGAATGATCATAAATGAAATAACATCATATTCACATTAATATACAGTATTTGTGTATTATGTATTTGGACATCATAGGAGGAAAAACTTAGTATTGTAGTATAGCCAGCCCAACTTTATTTGAGAATTGGTATAAAGGAGATAGAATTGATCGTGGCTCTAATATCTAGGAGAATATGTATTTACCTTTAAACTGTGTTTTGGTATGCATGGCCAGCCCAACTAGCAGAGATTATGGATAAAGAGATGCATTTCTTGCATTAGCTTAGAAGGCATATTATGCAATAATTATTCACTTGATCATTCTTCCTACCAGTCGTCCAAAATCTTGGAATCCACTTTTGACTCATCTAGAATATATGAATATATACAATTGAAGAATCATGCTTCTTTTTTTTTTGTTTTCTTTTTTTATCACTTAATATATCACTATTTCTTCTCCAATAAGTTTCCATTATTGATAAATAATTAAATTATGCAAAATTATTAAATAATTTATAGAAAAAAAAATATATATTTATATAGCTAGAATACTCAACAAGAAAGAATAAGCAAGCAACTAATCAACTTCTTGTCTTTTCCTTTTCTCATAATCTTGTTATATGATACAAATCTAATTATGTTATTAATTGTTTACTTGTTCTTCCCTCAATTCCTCAACTCAGCAAAGTCCAATTGCTTTGGGAAGCACTGCAGTCGCATCTGCATTTGCGCTTCAGAATCACTAATTCTATTTAATTTTTTTCCAATTAATTATTCATCAGGTTATCCCATCTAAGCCTTCTTTTTTTCCATTGTCTTTATAGATCTACAGCCATTGGATGAATAGTAATTGAATTTCTTCTAGTTTAGGTGAAAAGCAAAACAAGGATTGGGTAGTATTGAAATGTTTTAGGCAGTTATTATACAATATTCTGAGGACATCTATTTTGGCATAATATATCTGTAATTCTATTGCGCTTACAAGATTGTTTCTGCTGTGAATAGGAGCAATTTGATTGTAACAAAAAAAGATTGTTTCTGCTGTAATTCTAGAAACGTTGGTGCAGCAAGTGTTTTTTTATTAGTACTATATTTTTTTTATTAAGAACATACTTTTAACATGCTTGGTTTGTTAACATGCTTTTTTATGAATATTGCTTGTGAATTATGTGTATTGGTTATTGGATTCTTTTGACTCTAACGTTGTTTTGATTTTCTTTTTTAGGAAAGCTTTCAGAAATTGAAAGCATCACAGTCTACAGAAGAGGCAAATGGAGAGGAAGTTCAATCTTGTACTAAGGATGATGATGATTTATTTGTTGAAGCGGCAGGAGGAACAAAGAAGGCCAGATTATATGGGTTGGGAAATTTAGCAATTTCTCACATCTCTAAGGGCAGTGGAAGTACATCTCAACAAGTAAATGAAAATATGTTAACTGAGATACGTGATGAGATAAGCAATAAAGTCAGTCATATAGAGAGCAAATTAGAGACCAAAATTGCAGATATGACTCGATTTTTGGTTGAGAACCAGACTTGGATTCAGAATATGTTACTAGGACGGCCAACTGAACCTCCTAGATGGGCTCCAACAGAACCAACCCCACCAGCAGAAGATCAAGTAACAGCAGAACATCCAGATGATGACTAGTGTATGCATTCGGCTTAGTTTTTACTTTTGACAGTGTTTTTTGTTTAATACTTTGAAATGTTTAAAACTTATATATTGTAATGACTTTTGAATTATGTTAGTTTAATTAACTATTGCATTTTATATAAATGAAAATTGATATAAATTTAGATTTATGTAATTAAATTGTAAATATTATTACTACAGGTGTGTATTTTATATTAAAAATCCATATAATGACACAAAAATTGTAAATTCATTGCATCTGCGACGGAATTTGCGACGGAAATTACCACGGCATAACATCTGCGACGGAATTTGCGACGGAATTTGCGACGGAATGTATACTCCAGAAAATCTGCGACGGCTTTTATGACGGTTCTGCGACGAGTTTTGCGACGAAATCTGCGACGGAAAATCTACAACGACAATCTGCGACGGTTTTCTGAGACGGATCTGCGACGGTTTTCTAAGACGGATCTGCGACAGCATCTGCGACGGAATTTGCGACGGAAATTACCACGGCATATATACTCCAGAACATCTGCGACGGAATCTGCGACGGCATCTGCGACGGAAAACACCACGGCATGTATACTCCAGAACAATCTGCGACGGCTTTTGTGACGGATTTGCGACGAGTTTTTGCGATGAAATCTGCGACGGAAAATCTACAACGACAATCTGCGACGGTTTCTGCGACGGATTTGCGACGGATACTGTTTGCCCGCGAAAATTTGAGCGGCAAATTTGCAACCGCCTAGTGGTAGCAAATCGGTCGCAAATCTGCGACCGATCTGCGACCAATTGAAATTTGCGACGCCTTTTTTTATTAACGGATCGTATCCGTCGTAGATCGGTCGCAGATCGGTCGCAAATATAGATCTGCGACCGATCTGCGACGGATCTGCGACGGATTCTGTCCGTTGCAGATAGTGTTTTTTTTTGTAGTGTCATGTTTTCAATATCTTAATGATAAAAGCCATAAATGTGAAGTCTTCTACCATTCCAATGCAATATCTGAACATCTGAAAGAAATCCATGGGAGCACATCAGCTAATCACCCCAGTTTATAAGTCAATAGAACCACTGTAAGTATTATTCTTGCATATTATGCATATATGAGCATATCACACTGCATTTTTTTGTCTTGCACTGTCTATTCTTTGTCAAAGTGAACAACAGATACTCTATGAATCAAACATGAAGCAAATATGAAATTAGAGGGCATTGAAGGTCCATTGCTTGAGGAAGTTCCAGTCACTTTACAAAAATAGAGATCCGTGCTTGTGCTAAGAATTAGATAAAATACAAACATCAATCAAAGCTGATATTGGAACAAAATCATTGGTTTGAGCCTACACAGGGGACAAAGCTTCTCCTTTCAATTTTTGAGCTTATGCGTGTACACATTATTTTCATACTCACTTTCAATATTTTTCTATGCAGGGGGTAAAGAGAGGATATGAGGACTAGCAAGCTAAAAAATAGATGAATTTTTAGCAAAAGGAAGAACAAAAAGAACATAACAAGAAAAAAGTAAGCACTTCAAAACAATGAAGGTGCAAATGACAAGAAATCAGTCCAGCTAGAAGAGCTGAAGCCAATACAGGACAAATGTCTAAGGATGAAGATCCATTTTGAAGGGTGAAGACCTAATGTCCAAGGATAAAGATCCATTTTGAAGGGTGAAGACCGGATGTCCAAAAGATGATGATCCAATTTGAAGGGTAAAGATCCAATGTCCAAGGATGAAATTCATTTGAAGGGTGAAGACCCATAATCCATCCAGGAATGGAATAACCAGCTAGAAGAAAGTTCGTACTCTTAAATGACAGAAGGTCAATCCATCTAGAAGAGCTAAAGTTGATCTGTTGAAGAATGGAACAAGCGGCTAGAAGAAAGCCCACACTCTCAAATGACAGAAGGTGAGTCCAACTAGAATGGTTAAAGTCAATCCATTGAAGGATGGAACAAGTGGCTAGAAGAAGGCCAAAACTCCTAATTGATAGAAGGTCATTCAGCTAGAAGAACTAAAATTGATGGCTAGAAGAAATCTAGAACTCTCAACTGATAGAAGGTCAATTGAATCCAATTTTGAGTTGAGAAACCAAATCTAGTGTCAGGTCAAGAATCCAAATCTAGTCTTAGGTCTAAGCACCCAAATCTAATTCAGTGTCGGGTTGAGAACCCAAATCTAGTCTTGGTCCAAGCACCTAAATCTAATCCAATGTCGGGTTAAGAACCCAAACTCAGGTCTTAGATCGAGAACCTAAATCCAATCTCGAGTCAAGAACCCAAATTTAGCCTCTGGTCGAGAACCTAAACCCATCCTCCTAGTCCCGAACCCATCCTTATCTGAAGTCATGTTGCGTTTTGCTCTCTTATGCTGAAGTCTCAGATCACTTAAGTAGGGGGAAAGTGTAGACCCTTAAATTTGGGCCAGTTTAAATTTAGGAAGCTTATCTTGGTCCGTTATAATTTTAAAGAGCCTAAACCTAATTTTAAAGCTTGAAATTAAATAAATCCAACTCATAAAGCCCAAATTAAATCAAATCTAATTAGTTTGGTTCAGTTTAAATCAGGACAGTCTAAGCCAATTCGATATGGAATGCCTCCATATCAAATTGGCCAAGCCAATTTGATATGGAATGCCTCCATATGGAATTGGCCAAGGCCAATTTGATATGAGAAGAGGACCATATCAAATTAGCCTTGGCCAATTCGATTGGGGGGCACAGGGCCAATTCGATATGGGTAACCGCACTTGGCTTAACCAAGAATGAGTCAAATTGTAGTAAAATCCTAAGAAGACTAGGATAAGTGGCAAAACATGTTTGACTTGGATTCGGATGGCTTAGCTAGTTTGCCCTAGTTGATGTTTATTAATACAAAATCCTAGACAACTACAAGGGAGAGATAGCAATAATAAATAGAGAAGCAACCAGAATTATCAAAAATATAGAAGAGCAACAATTAACAAAGAGAGCCGAGAATAGCAACAAACCCTATTAGCCATGATTAACACAAAAATAATGAAACAATAAAAAAGAGACAGTTGCCACACAGCAGTGAAAGGAGGCAGTATCCATCGTTTCCGCATTGCTTCATCCCACTAAGATTAAAGTTGATTCAACAAATTGATATTGGTGGATCCTACCAACGCATGTATGATATAATTATTTCATTTAAACTTCAATTAACTATCTTCATATTAGTTCACTGTGATTTATGAATTTCATTCAACAAATCATAACCTTAGTCTTTAATTTGATCCAAAAACTTAAATTAACATCAAACCCTAGATTTGATTATAATTTGCATCAATATATATATAGATAGTAGAATCAATAAATATATATTGCCGTTTGTTTTTATAAATTCAAAAATCCTAATTCATTAAGAAAACCCTAATTAGATCATCCAAAACCCTAAAACCATAATTTTTTTTCAAAAAACCCTAATTTTACATTAAAATCCTAGTTTAGGAAAAATCCTATTTTCTATAAATATAAAATCCTAGCTTAGATAGAAACCTTGAATCCCCAACAAGGGGTGCCCCCGATCTCCCCGATCATCCCAACCTTGCACTGCCCCCGATCTCCCGCAAGGGGCGCTGCCCCCTTGACCCCCATAGACGTGACTCACATCGTCGCACACTATATTTCCATAATGGAATAATATTAAGACGTGTTTGTTTATTTTCTTTTTAATTTTTCAATTATTTTCATATGTGTTATATTATTTTTTCCTTAATTTATTTTTTCTTTAGATTTTTATATATTTTTAAAGGGAATTATAAAAGGCATGTTTTCATCTAGTGTGAGTGCCTTGTTTATTTAGTTTATGTAATTTATTTTTTTTAAGGTTTTTGGGACTATTGTAAGGGACACATTTCCACCTATGGTGAGTGTCCTATTTTATTTATTTTACTTTCTTTGTGGACATTGGACATTATTGTAAGGGCATATTTTCATTTTTGTACAGGTTTCCATTTTATTTGGTTTCTTTTATTTTAATACAATGAGTATCTATTTATTATGATTGCATGTAATATGGGTGATATTATAATGATTAAGAATTTAATAATATTTATACATGAAAAGGAGGCCAGTTCCAATGAACCGGGTGTTATGGTGGTGCAGGGCTATTTCTCACATTTCCTATCAACTTTTTGAACCCAATAAGGGGTTGGGAATTTCTTAGGAATCGAGTCATCCACCCCATTATATTTTCTCAGCCCATCTGGGTGGCGACTTCTTTAAGGCCTTGAGCCTAATAGTACCGAAGTTACAAGAACTGTTCCATATGGGAGTGGAGGCGAAAATTCCCGCTCACAGCAAGTTGTATGTCTCTATACTTATTGATGATTACTCAAGGTTTTAAATGGGTTAATTTGTTAGCTCAAAATAATGAAGCTTTTAATCATTTCAAAATTTTTGTAAAAAGAATTCAAAATGAAAAGGGCTATGAAATCACATAAATTAGAAGTGACATGGTAAAGAATTTAAAAATGAAAAACTTTGAAAATTTTTGCAATGAATTTATAATTTGACATAATTTTTTAGCTCCTATAACACTACAACAAAATGGTGTGGTTGAGAGAAAAAATAGAACATTGGTGGAAATTGCTCGAACAATGCTCAATGAGTACAATTTACCTTCTTACTTTTGGACGAAAGCCTCTAATACCGCATGTTACATTTCGAATTGTGTGTTCAAAAGAACTTTAATAAGTAAAATTTCTTATGAGCTATGGAATGGAAGAAAATCCAAAATATCTTACCTTAGAGTTTTTGTGTAACACCCTTAATTTTTGGAAACTAAATAAAATAAATTAAAAAATTGATTGGATAAATTAAATAAATGATTTAAATGAAAAATGAAAAGATTTTAAGTGATAAAGTAGAATGTATATTTGAAATATATTTGAAGTAAACATGACATATATAAGACATATACATATATCCAAGATATACATCACATATATATATTGTATAATTAAGTGTATATATATATATAAATATAAGGATGGGATTAAAGGAAGAGGTGATATATTTTCTTTTCCTTTCTTCTTTGCCGTGAGTTGAGAAAGAGAGAGAGAGTAAGGAGCTTTCTTCTTCTACCATACACCAATTTTACAAGGGATTTCAAGAATTCAAGTGGAGTTTTCAAGGATTCTTCATCAATTGGTAAGTTACTTTATCAATTTTGCAAGTTCTTTGGAATTTTATGGAAGAACACGATATGTGAATTTTGGGATTGTGTATTAGCATGATTTAATTGCTTATTTGGGTATGTATGAAGTTGTTGTGAGTAGTTAATAATGATTTTAAGGTTGGATTGAAGAAGTGATTGAATTTAAGTTGAGTTTGGAAATGATTGTGTTGAATGGTTGAGTGTGCAAAATGCAAAAATTTTGCTTGACACGGCCAGTGACATGGCCATTTCTTTGGGCGTGTCAACGGTATTGAGTTAAACGTTGATGATGCGACCAGTAACATGGCCATGTCTTTGAGTGTGTCATAGCTACTGAAAGGCAAGAAAATTAACACAACCATTAAAAAATGTGTTGTTGAGCGTGTCAAAGTTTCTGTAATGCAGAATTAATGACACGGGCAGTGACACGCCCATATCTTTGGATGTGTCAAAGCTTTTGTAAGAGTGGGTTAATGACACGATCATTAACATGCCCATGTTGTTGGGCATGTTACTTGAGGAAATTGTCCAAAATAACTCTTTTCTTTGCCTTTCATTTGTAATTCCTAATTTAAATGGTTTGATGTTGAGAATGCCTTAGAATGTGATATTAAATAGCTATTTATGATGACATTTGGCTTAGGCATTAAGAGAGAGTAGTTTGCCCAATCCTATTATTGAAGGGCAACTTGGAAGAGAAGGTTGGAGGGAGTTTTGAAGCTTGTTTTGGAGTGCTTCCTACGGTATGTACAAACTCTTGATAAATAGAATGTTATTGCATTACATTTGGCCTAACACATTTTGGATGGAAAATGTGTTAAGCTACTTGATACATGAACATTGTGTTGTGACATGCAAATTGTTATATATGCATCATGAAAAGTCTTTATTAATGGCTAGATTGAATAAGATGTGAATTATGTGCAAAATGTGAAAATGATCTAAAGTGTTTGGGTAATGTGGTTTTGTTATGAAATATCCTATGTTGTGATGAAATGTTGAAATAAAATGACATTTATATGAATGAGAAAAATTGGAAAAATGAGAAAGAAATTGAGGATGGAAAATATGAAATAATTATGTGCCTAGTATGTTATTTAATTTTTAAAGTTCTATTTTTGGTGGCATGCTTATATGGTTATCCTCAATATTTGCCTTTGGGGCTAGACGCTTGGCGTCACTGTGATATGATTTGCTATCAGGACTAGCTTTTGAGCATTACTTGATTTGCCTTCGGGGCTAGACACTTGGTGTCATTATGGACCAAAACAGTAACTCTGGGATTTGAATGATGTATTAGTTGTTGGGCCCATGCTTGCATATGTGATTGTGTAAATTATTAAGTGATGAAAGAATATATTTAATAGTGAGCTTGGATGTCATACTGTGACATAACATATAAGCATTTTATATTGGCATTGTTTTTAAGTTTTGTTATTATCAAAGTTTGCACTACTAGGCTTTTGGCTTAGCGATTGTAACTCATCCACAGGTGACAAGGGTGATCCGGTAGAGTCGAAGAATTCTACTAGACCAGGTTGGGTCTAGACATGTTGGTTAAGCTTGAAGCATTTATGCTCCATCAAGATCAAAGCCATTTTGCCAGCATGTATATATTTTATGTCATAGTACTTTTTGATATGATGTTTTTGGAGTATAATTATATACATTGTAAATTATAAAGGATGTTTTGAAAATTTGAGTAATGTGAGGGTTTAATATTTTTTGATATATATATGTATTCGTATAAGTGTTTTGAAGATTGAGGAAATATGAAAATTTTTATTAAACTGGATTGTGACATTCTTATACCATATACACATATTTTATATATACTGGATGTGTGTGTATTATACGTATATAGGGTTTAAGGGTGTTACATTTTGGATGAAAATGCTTCATATTAAATACCAATGACAACCTTGGAAAATTCTCATCCAAATCGGATGAAGGTGCATTTAATAGGAGAATTCTAGTAGTTGAAGAATCAATGCATGTTATATTTGATGAATCATCTAAGCTTGATCATGGGAAAGGTAGTACTATTGATGATCTTGTAGGTACATTTGAAGAACTTGAGACAAAAGATACTGTAAAGGTAAACAATGATGAATTAGAACACATAGTGGAATAAGAAGAACTTAAGATGGGAGAGACTCAAGAACTACCCAAAAGATTGAAATTATCAAAAGGATCATCCAAGGGAACTCATCATTGGTGATACCTCAATGGGAGTAACCACTAGATCAAAATTTAAGTATTTAAACTCTGATGTTGCTTTCGTTTCTCAAATTGAGCCAATAACTATTGAGGAGGCTCTTATTGATGAATGTTGGGTGATTGCCATGCAAGATTAATTTAATCAATTTGAGAGAAACAAAGTGTGGGAGCTTGTTCCTAGATCCAAGGATAATCCAATTATTGGTTGCAAATGGGTGTATAGGAATAAACTTGATGATGATGGTCTCTTCACTAGAAATAAAGCTAGATTAGTAGCCAAAGGTTATAACCAAGAGGAAGGCATTAATTATGATTGATATTAGAAGAAATTAGAATTTTGCTTGCATTTGCATGTCATATGAATTTTAAACTTTTTAAAATGGATGTCAAAAGTGCTTTTTTGAATTGTTTTATAAATGAAGAAGTCTATGTTAAATAACACCCTGGTTTTGAAGATTATAAATTTCTAAATCATGTCTTTCAATTAACCAAGGCACTATATGGATTGAAACAAGCTCCAAGATCTTGGTATGATATACTTACTGTTTATTTATTGGAAAATGGTCTTACAAAAGGCAAAGTTGATACTATACTTTTTGGTAAAAAGAAATTGTATAATATTTTAATTGTACAAATTTAAGTTGATGACATTATATTTGGTCCTACTAATGAATCTTTGTGCGAAGACTTTGCTTCTTGTATGACTAGGGAATTTGAAATGAATATGATGGGTGAACTTAAATTCTTTCTTGGTCTTCAAGTTAAGCAATGCAAGGATGATATTTCATTAACCAATCCAAATATACAAGGGAGCTTCTCAAGAAGTTTGGCATGGATGGTTGCAAAGCAAGCAAGACTCCAATGAGTACATCATTATAATTGGACATAGATGAAATTGGTAAGAAAGTTGATGAGAAGAAATATCGAGGTATTATCGGATCACTCCTTTACTTAACCGCTTCTAGAGTCGATATAATGTATAGTGTATGTTTGTGTGCTAGATTTCAATCATGTCTTAAAGAATCACATTTGAATACCACCAAAAGGATTTTAAAATAAGTGGAACATTGCATTTAGGACTTTGGGATCTTAGAAATACATCATTTGACATTTTAGGATTCTCGAATGTGGATTTTGCTGGTAGCCTATTGGATAGGAAAAGCATGATTGGTGCATGCCATTTTCTTGGCGATTGCCTAGTTTCTTGGTTTAGCAAGAAATAAGTGTCGGCTTCTCTATCTACTGCGGAAGCTGAATATGTTGCGACTTATTTTGTTGCACACATTTATTGTGGATGAAGCAACAAGTGTTAGATTATGATAAAACAACATTTAATCACATTCACATTATGTATGATAACACAAGTGCCATTAATCTATCCAAAAATCCAATTCAACATTCTAGGTCAAAGCATATAGATATTAGGCATCATTTCTTGATAGACAATGTTCAAAATCGAAATATTGTTCTAGAATTTATAGATGCTCAAAATCAACTTGCTGATATTTTTACAAAACCTCTAAATGAAGAAAAACTAAACTTTATAAAACAACACATAGGAATGATAGATGGGAATTCTCTTGAATAATCACTCATTGTCTCCCCCCATATCCATTTTAATCATTGTAAGATTGAAAGAACATCAAATTTTCTTTTAAACCATTGTGAGATAGCTCAAATTCCTGGAATGGTCGCACCAAAAAATTACTTGTCTCGTGCACCAAAAGCTCTTTCGTGGGTTCGCACCACACGTTTGAGCGGTCACTTAATTAAAACATTTTCCAAATTTCTAGACCGTTATTCATTTGACCGTTATTCATTTGAATGGCCTATGTCAGCATCTTCTACACTTGATGATCATAGATACATTGAGAGCAGTTGCACAACACCTTGTGCAATCGCACTCGAGGAGCAACTATAAACTTTTTCTGAACATTGGAACTTGCACAATTTTGCCCATTTTATCCCTAACAGTCATCAAAATGGCAAGTTTTTTTAAATTTTGTCTGTAAATACCTCATTTTTGCAGTAGAATACACTTTTGCAAACACTTAAACACATCTCTAAAGAATTTTCAAGGTTTTGGTTCTTAAGAAGACTTTTGTGAAGACTTCAAGCTTCTCCAACATTCTTTCTTCTACCTTTATGCTTTCTTTCTTGTTTTTTTTTCTTTCTTTGGAAATGGCACCTAAAACCAAGTCCTCTAAGAAGAAAGCCTCAGCCACAGAAAAAGGGAATGGGGTAGTGATTAGTGAACCTCAACCTCAATCTAAACCTTTTACCCAGAGTTGTATCCAACCTCATAAACCCAAATACAAAATTGATAATGAGAAAACCAAGTACTACATGCTTAAGAAAAAAAAAGACTTAAACCACCAAAATGTCTGCTGAGTGAATGCTCCCAGCCCTTAACATAAAGGAAGAACTCTATAGATACCTTGACACTTTAGGGTGGCGGCACTTTGTCCTTCCAAATGAGTTAGGATATCCTAGTCTAACTAGAGAGTTCTTGATGTCGTTAAGATTATAAAAGAACCATAATGCTCCCATTGATTTCTATGGAGTCTACTTTAGGTTGTTTAACCAAGAGTTTTCCTTATCCATAAATGAATTGGATGAAGATTGGGGATTCTAAACTCATGGTGCTTTTTCAAGCACTGACAAATCTTTCCCCTTACAAAACTACTCAACCTTTTGGAGTGAAGTTTCTATAGAAACTGAGTACAACAATAGATCCTCCAAAGCCATTCATTTCAAATCCCTTGTGTATTGGCTTCTCCATAGAATCATAACCTACATTATCCATCAAAGGAGTGATGGGAATGAAAAAGTCACACAACATGACATGTTTTTTTTGTATGCCCTAATACACAATGAACTTGTTCAAACTACCCATTTTTAATTGACACGTTTCTTCACCATTGAAAGTACAAGGCTGGCACATTCTTTTTCTCCTCATAAATCATTCAAATAGCTAGGCATTTAGGTTTCCTTACCCTTGAAAACCTAGCTACCTTAAGTGATCCTCTTGACCCTACCACAAACTCCATCAACTTGGACTACCTTGAACATGCTAGATGTATCCGCAAAGTTGATGATCACTATGAATACATCTTTGGTGGCAAAGGTGTGATTCACAGGGAAAAGAAGAGACTTAGATATTGTAACACCCCCATATCCAATGCACACACACTACAACCACAACAATGTAGCATAAGTGCACCAAACATAGGGATGCTACGGTTTTCTTAACATTTAAAACACTTTAAACTTGATACAATACCCTTATCATTATACATTATAGAAAAGTAGATCATTTACTTATAAAACAAAACATATTAGTTATATATATATACATTTAAATATTACACAGCGGAAGTTATAAAATATTTACATATTTGTATATTAAACATTTCTTTACAAAATATAAAGAAGTATACATGATTGGCAAGTTTGCTCTGATCTTTAAGCTCCCAAAATGAATTCTTCAAGGTCTACTCTCACTTGGTCTTGATGAACTCTCGGGTTCAACTCTATCAACTCTATTACCTGCGCGATTAAACACTATCGCGCTAAGCCAACAGCTTAGTAAGATAAAACATGCAATGGATATGCTTTAATGCAATACAATGTCAATTCTAATTCATATCATATATGTAACAACATAGATGCAAAGCTAACAACATCCCTTTACATTTTATAACCAACATACATATATGCATATCACATTTCAACATCATTGCATATACTTCATTATTTAATCATTTAATCATCCATAAACAACAATAAACAAATCATGACTCTCATTAAACAAAGACAAGCAATGGGCCCAAGATACACTAATATGCCATTCAATTTTCAGAGTTAATGCTTTGGTTTGTTATCACATTTATCAATATCATATACCCAACTAGGCTTCAAGGATTAAGTTCAACCAAGCTTCAAGGGGAGCAAAGCATGCTAAGCTTCAACCCAACTTGGCTTCAAGAACTAACCCAACCTAGCTTCAAGGGTGGTAACATCTCAATTAGGCTTCAAGGATTCAATCCAACCTAACTTCAAGAGATTGTTACACTTATTAGGCATGCCACCAACAACAAACTCTGAAAATGGAATAACACATTAGCCACACAATTAATTTAGATTTCATTCTCAATTCTCATTATCATTTAGGCAAACATGCCTCATTTATCTCCATTGAATCACCTTAGCCAATAACAATGGCTTCACATTTCATTTCACAATATAACACTTCATTATTCAAGTGTATATTTATCTCATCCATGATCACATTATATCTCACATAGCATCATTCATGAATATCAACATTTCATTCCACATTACTCATGAAACACATTATCATTCACAATGCATAACATAACATTGCTCAATCTCAACAATGCAAGAACAATTTATATTATTCATAGCTTTAGGATCATCCATAAGTGTTTGATTAAGTCATTCCTTGGGTTAAGTATGTTTATGTTTAGGTTTAGAGACCAAACTACCTTTGAAGAATCCAAACCATGCAAAAAGAGAACCAAGAAATCAAACAATATCCAACTCATTTGAGGGACACGCCCAGCCCACTTGAGGAACACGGCCGTGTCTTTAAAAATAAAAGAGGCAGTAGCCAACACAAATAAATGACACGAGCGTGTCTCTTCATGGCTTCTGGCCGTGTCACCCATGCACATAACCTTAACTAAAACCAACACTTTCTCAATTGCACTCAAACACAATATTCATCATATAACATGTTTCAAATGAACATAATCAATGTTCTAAACACATATTCACCACAAGAATTACTTCACAACACATTAATATAACAATTAAACACACATCATCTCAAAACACTAAAATCACCATCCTTCTCCACCTTCCAAAATCAACATTTACCACTTCCAACAACTACACCTATTTAAACTATTAACTTAAAACCAATTTAACACTTGAGAACAAATCATAAACACATCTCATCATCAAATCATCAAACCCTAATTAACTTCCCATACCACTTCAAAAGAATGAAAGAAATCAAAGGGAAGATCTTACCTTAGTTAAAAACTTCTTGAATCAACACTTGAACACTTAATCTTCCTTCAATTTTGAACTCAACTCATCAAGAACCTCTCTTCACCTCTTGCTTCCCTTTGTCTATGGAGGAGCCGGCCACTTCATGAAAGAAAGAAGAAAATGATGAAGAAACAAAGTCAAATTTTGCTTTTAATCTCCACCAAGTAATCTTATCCAAGCAATTACCAAATTGCCCTTAACCATATAACTAACCTTTTGTCTCATATAAGCCCACATATGTAATTACACACTTAACACAAAAATATCTCTCTTCCTTTGACTCTTCCTTTGACCCATTTATATGTTATATATATCGTCATATACACAACATATACCATTCTCTCTAAACCCTATTTTCTTTCCAAAACACATATACACAAGCATTCTCCTCCCAATTTCTTTTCTTAACACATCATATACATTCAATCCAATTTATAACAATAACAACAACAACAATATAACCAAGACTTCTAGGGCATACATGAGGATATTACAATTCTCCCCCTCTAAAAAGAAAATTTCGTCCTCAAAATTACCTGATATCAAGTCTGAAACAACTGCGGATATTGCTCTCGCATGGTTTGTTCACTTTCCCAAGTTGCCTCTTCCTTTCCATGATTCTTCCATAAAATTTTCACCAATGGCACTCTTTTGTTTCTCAACTCTTTCACATCACGTGCCAAGATAGCAACTGGTTCCTCTTTAAACGTCAAATCAGGATTTACTTCAATTGACTCAATCGGCAACACATGAGATGGATCCGACCTATACCTCCTCAACATAGAAACATGAAATACGTTATGAATACGATCCAACTCAGGTGGCAAAGCAAGCCGATAAGCAACTGGCCCAACTCTTTCCAAAACTTCATACGGTCCAATGAAACGAGGACTCAATTTTCCTTTCCGACCGAACCTCAAAATCTTCTTCCAAGGAGATACTTTCAAACATACCTTATCTCCCACAACAAACTCTATATCTCTCCTCTTTAGATCTGCATAAGACTTCTGTCGGTCTGAAGCTGCTCTCAATCTGCCTCGAATCAGCTTTACTTTTTCTTCAGTTTCTTGAATCAAATCAGGCCCAATTAACTTACCTTCCCCAATTTCATTCCAACAAAGAGGTGTCCTACACCGTCTGCCATACAATGCTTCGAATGGTGCCATACCAATGCTAGATTGGTGACTGTTGTTATATGCAAACTCCACAAGTGGTAAAAACCTATCCCAACTTCCAGAGAAATCGATGACACAGCTTCTTAACATATCCTCAAGAATCTGTATCACCCTCTCTGACTGTCCATCTGTCTGTGGATGAAAAGCAGTGCTGAAGTGCAGTCGAGAACCCAAAGCACTATGCAAACTCTTCCAAAATCTTGAAGTAAACCTGGGATCTCGATCAGATACTAAAGAAGTTGGAACACCAAGCAACTTCACAATCTCATGGATATACAGCTCAACTAACCTCTCCAAAGAGTAATCCATCTGCACCGGAAGGAAATGAGCTGTCTTAGTCAATCTATCCACAATCACCCATATGGCATCATGTTTCCTTCGTGTCAATGGCAACCCAGACACAAAGTCCATTGTCACTCTATCCCACTTCCACTCAGGCATTGACAAAGGTTGAAGCAACCCGGTTGGAACTTGATGCTCTGCTTTAACCTTCTGACAAGTGAGACATTTCGATACAAACTCAGTAATGTCTCTCTTCAACCCCATCCACCAATAAAGCTGTCTCAAATCATGATACATCTTCGTATTACCCGGATGCATAGAAAACATCGACCGATGAGCTTCTTCTAAAATGATCCTTTTCAAATCAGCATCATCCGGCACACACAATCGACTCTTAAACCAGAGACTCCCATCACTCTTCACAATAAAATCTCTACCCTTTTATCTCTGACAATCCGAAACAATCTTCTGTATCTTCTTATCGGCCAACTGAGCTTCTTTGATTTGATCTAACAAAACCGGCTTCAATTGCAACTGTGCTAACAATGCACCATCATCACAAGGTACAAAACTAGCACACAATGCTCTCAACTCAACAAGCAACGAGAGCGAGAAAACAGTCAAACCTGCTAAAGACTTCCGACTCAAGGCATCAGCAACAACATTTGCTTTACCTGGATGATAATCAATCAAGCAGTCGTAGTCTTTAATCAATTCTAACCATCTCCTTTGACGAAGATTGAGTTCTTTCTGGACACCCAAATACTTCAAACTTTTGTGATCAGTGTAGATGAAACATTTCTCCCCAAACAGATAGTGGCGCCAAATCTTCAATGCAAACACAATGGCAGCCAATTCCAAATCATGGGTCGGATAGTTAAGCTCATGCGATTTCAACTGTCGAGATGCATAAGCTATAACTTTCCCTTCCTGCATCAATACACACCCCAAACCTCTATGTGAAGCATCACTGTAGATCACATATGGTTTGCCTTCAACAGGTAAAGTAAGAACAGGTGCCTGAGTTAACATTTCTCTCAACTGTTCAAAACTCGCCTGACACTGATCGGTCCACAAAAACCTCACTCCCTTACGAAGCAATCTGGTGAGTGGAGTAGCTATCAAAGAAAACCCTTTCACAAACCGCCGGTAATAGCCTGCCAAACCCAGAAAACTTCTAATCTCTGTCACAGACTTGGGTGGACTCCAATTCAATATAGCTTCAACTTTACTCGGATCAACTCTAATGCCTTCTGCAGAAACAATATGTCCGAGAAAAGCTACTTGATCCAACCAAAACTCACACTTCGACAATTTGGCAAATAACTGCTTCTCTCTCAAAATCTGCAACACAATCCGCAGATGCAAATCATGTTCCTCTACATTCCTTGAATACACTAGAATATCATCGATGAAGACCACTACAAACTGATCCAGATAGGGCCTAAACACCCTATTCATCAAATCCATAAAAGCTGCAGGTGCATTCGTCAGACCAAAAGGCATAACTAGAAATTCATAATGCCCATACCTGGTCCGAAAGGCGGTTTTAGGAACATCTTCAGCTCTGACTCTCAACTGATGGTACCCTGATCTCAGATCAATTTTGGAAAACACAGCTGCACCCTTCAATTGATCAAAGAGATCATCGATTCTAGGCAAAGGATATTTATTTTTAATAGTCACCTTATTCAATTGCCTATAATCGATACACAACCTCATAGTACCATCTTTCTTTTTCACAAATAGCACAGGAGCTCCCCAAGGAGAAACACTGGGGCGAATGAATCCTTTGTCCAACAACTCCTGTAATTGCACTTTCAACTCCCTCAATTCTGCTGGTGCCATTCTATAAGGAGTAATAGAGATAGGAGTGGTACCAGGCAACAATTCAATACCGAACTCCACCTCTCTCTCAGGAGGCAATCCTGGCAACTCCTCTGGAAAAACATCAGGGAACTCTGCAACTGTGGCAATACTATCAATGGAAGAACCCTTCACTCTAGTATCCACCACATGAGCAAGATAGGCTTCACACCCCTTTCTAATCAATCTCCTAGCTGCAACAGCTGAAACAAATAAGGAGGCTAGCTGTTCCTGCTCATTAGATACTATCACCTCTCTACCATCACCCGTTCTCAAAGAAACAATTTTCTTTTTACAATCCACCACAGCTTCATGTCGAGATAGCCAATCCATACCTAAGATCACATCATATTCCTTAAATGGCATCTCAATCAAGTCTCCAAGGAACTCCTCACCTTGCACCCTCACTGCACTATCTCGGTGCACCTTACTCACAACCACACTATGCCCTAACGGATTTGTCACCAACACATCAAATCCTAGGGACTCAGCATGCACATCAAATACAGGCAATACAGATGCACTAACATATGAATGCGTGGAACCCGGATCAATCAAAGCAAGTACAGGAAAACCAAATAAGGAAAAAGTACCAGCAATGACTGCCGAAGCATCTGGCTGCCTCTGCATAACATACATCCTCTGGGAAGAACCAACCTCCTCTGGTCTACTCTCCCTGGATGTAGCACCTCCTCTAACACTGAACCCAGATCTGCCTCCCCGGCTGCTACCTCTGCCTACTCGACCTCCCCTCACACTAGGTCGAGAAGCTGCAGTATCAACTGACATCTGCTCTTGCCTCTCAGGACAATCTCTCACAAAGTGATCTGGCGATCCACATCTGAAACAAACCCCTGCTACACCAGTCTTCCAGCAAGGACCACCATGTGGCCTACCACAATGGATGCAGATGGGTAAGGTAGATCTCTGAACCATAGGGGTCGGAGCACTCGCCACTGAAGCTGCAGGTCTAAATCTCTGCCTCTGTAACTGCACTGACCTACCAGCTGACCTCTGACTTCTACTAACTCTAGGAACAAAGCTTCCTTTACCTCTCTTAACAGAAGAAGACCCTGCCTCGAACTAGGGCCTTCTGACCCTGATCTCTTCCTCTGAAGCAACCGCAATACCCTGAGCTCGCTCTACACTTCGAGTTGCTGCCACAAGCTGTGAGAAATCCTGATATCTGGATCCAGCCACTAAGCACATAATCGAGGGCCTCAATCCCTCCTCAAACCTCCGACATCTATCAATCTCATCGCAATGATACCCCCAGCATACTGACTCAATCTAATAAACTCAACCTCATACTCAGTTACAGTCTTGCTGTCTTGCTTCAGACTTAAAAACTCCATCTTTTTCATGTCTTTATACTCCCTAGGAGTATATTTCAACTCAAATTCCCTCAGAAAATCAGTGTAAGACAGTGTTGGAGGATCATCCATAGAATGGGGCACCGTCTTCCACCAATCGTAGGCATCCTTCTGTAGCAAAGATCTTGCATAATCAAACTTTTCCTCTGAGGTGGCTTGCAACTGAACAAATACCCTCTGAACTCTATCAAGCCACTGTTCTGCTACAGCCGGATCAACTGTACCAAAAAAATCCTCTGCTCCATATTTCCTTAGCTTATCATAGTGCCTCACTGGTACTGAAGGCTGAGGGGGTGGTGGCTGTGGTTGCACAGGTGTTTGCCTCATAGCTTCCATCATATGCCTAAACCAGGCTGGCGGAACCTCCTCACCAACTGGTCTACCCGACACCGAAGCAGGTGCCTCCTCAACACTATCAACCCTAGCTCCCTCATCAGGAGCAATGCTCTCCTCACTACCCTCAACCGACTGGCGTGAGTGAGAATCCATCACAACCTAAGTCTGCAAACACAACATACTACATCTTATTAAAGATCAGAGGTTGCCAATCCCAAACATGTATATTATTCAAAAACCACTTTTAAAATCAAAATAATCTTTTTCTTACATTTTACCTAGGTTGAGAATCTCAAACCTAGGCTCTGATACCAAAACAATTGTAACACCCCCATATCCAATGCACACACACTACAACCACAACAATGTAGCATAAGTGCACCAAACATAGGGATGCTACGGTTTTCTTAACATTTAAAACACTTTAAACTTGATACAATACCCTTATCATTATACATTATAGAAAAGTAGATCATTTACTTATAAAACAAAACATATTAGTTATATATATACATTTAAATATTACACAGCGGAAGTTATAAAATATTTACATATTTGTATATTAAACATTTCTTTACAAAATATAAAGAAGTATACATGATTGGCAAGTTTGCTCTGATCTTTAAGCTCCCAAAATGAATTCTTCAAGGTCTACTCTCACTTGGTCTTGATGAACTCTCGGGTTCAACTCTATCAACTCTATTACCTGCGCGATTAAACACTATCGCGCTAAGCCAACGGCTTAGTAAGATAAAACATGCAATGGATATGCTTTAATGCAATACAATGTCAATTCTAATTCATATCATATATGTAACAACATAGATGCAAAGCTAACAACATCCCTTTACATTTTATAACCAACATACATATATGCATATCACATTTCAACATCATTGCATATACTTCATTATTTAATCATTTAATCATCCATAAACAACAATAAACAAATCATGACTCTCATTAAACAAAGACAAGCATTGGGCCCAAGATACACTAATATGCCATTCAATTTTCAGAGTTAATGCTTTGGTTTGTTATCACATTTATCAATATCATATACCCAACTAGGCTTCAAGGATTAAGTTCAACCAAGCTTCAAGGGGAGCAAAGCATGCTAAGCTTCAACCCAACTTGGCTTCAAGAACTAACCCAACCTAGCTTCAAGGGTGGTAACATCTCAATTAGGCTTCAAGGATTCAATCCAACCTAACTTCAAGAGATTGTTACACTTATTAGGCATGCCACCAACAACAAACTCTGAAAATGGAATAACACATTAGCCACACAATTAATTTAGATTTCATTCTCAATTCTCATTATCATTTAGGCAAACATGCCTCATTTATCTCCATTGAATCACCTTAGCCAATAACAATGGCTTCACATTTCATTTCACAATATAACACTTCATTATTCAAGTGTATATTTATCTCATCCATGATCACATTATATCTCACATAGCATCATTCATGAATATCAACATTTCATTCCACATTACTCATGAAACACATTATCATTCACAATGCATAACATAACATTGCTCAATCTCAACAATGCAAGAACAATTTATATTATTCATAGCTTTAGGATCATCCATAAGTGTTTGATTAAGTCATTCCTTGGGTTAAGTATGTTTATGTTTAGGTTTAGAGACCAAACTACCTTTGAAGAATCCAAACCATGCAAAAAGAGAACCAAGAAATCAAACAATATCCAACTCATTTGAGGGACACGCCCAGCCCACTTGAGGAACACAGCCGTGTCTTTAAAAATAAAAGAGGCAGTAGCCAACACAAATAAATGACACGGGCGTGTCTCTTCATGGCTTCTGGCCGTGTCACCCATGCACATAACCTTAACTAAAACCAACACTTTCTCAATTGCACTCAAACACAATATTCATCATATAACATGTTTCAAATGAACATAATCAATGTTCTAAACACATATTCACCACAAGAATTACTTCACAACACATTAATATAACAATTAAACACACATCATCTCAAAACACTAAAATCACCATCCTTCTCCACCTTCCAAAATCAACATTTACCACTTCCAACAACTACACCTATTTAAACTATTAACTTAAAACCAATTTAACACTTGAGAACAAATCATAAACACATCTCATCATCAAATCATCAAACCCTAATTAACTTCCCATACCACTTCAAAAGAATGAAAGAAATCAAAGGGAAGATCTTACCTTAGTTAAAAACTTCTTGAATCAACACTTGAACACTTAATCTTCCTTCAATTTTGAACTCAACTCATCAAGAACCTCTCTTCACCTCTTGCTTCCCTTTGTCTATGGAGGAGCTGGCCACTTCATGAAAGAAAGAAGAAAATGATGAAGAAACAAAGTCAAATTTTGCTTTTAATCTCCACCAAGTAATCTTATCCAAGCAATTACCAAATTGCCCTTAACCATATAACTAACCTTTTGTCTCATATAAGCCCACATATGTAATTACACACTTAACACAAAAATATCTCTCTTCCTTTGACTCTTCCTTTGACCCATTTATATGTTATATAGATCGTCATATACACAACATATACCATTCTCTCTAAACCCTATTTTCTTTCCAAAACACATATACACAAGCATTCTCCTCCCAATTTCTTTTCTTAACACATCATATACATTCAATCCAATTTATAACAATAACAACAACAACAATATAACCAAGACTTCTAGGGCATACATGAGGATATTACAGATATCACATAACTCAAGAAGAAGGTGGAGAGCCTATAGAGGTTGAAATTGAGCACCCTCCTAAACTAACCAAAATTACTAAAGAAAAGGGTGAATCTTCCAAAACCATGAAGCCAATTCTCAATGCAATTCATTCTCTCCATAAAAAATTCAATCACTTCAAAAAGAATCACTAAAAAAATTACCAAACTCAAGCAAAAGATTGATCCCTTGTCACAGGTCCATCATGACATCTATGAAATGCAAGGGAAATTTTACCTCCCTCAATTTGATCTTAGGGATTGGGATGTAAGTGAACATGTTAAGAGTCCATATGAAGAAACATCTGAATCATTCCATGGCACCTCACCTACACCTACTCCACCCATTGATGAAGATATGGAGGAATTCCAAGAAGTCACTCCACCTTCATCGAGAAAGGGAAAAGAGATTGCCAAAGAATAACTTTCCTTTGTTTTCATTTTTTTTTTTGCAATGTTATATTTCTTGTTCTTCTATGTTGTTTTGACATTATTGTTACCTTATTAATGAAATGAATTGTTACCTCATTGTTGTTTCCACATTCATTTTATTTGCCTTTGTCAAAGGGGGAGAAATGCAGTAATTGAATTAAAATAAAAACTGAGGAGAACCAATTAAGGGAGAGAAACTAAAAAATTAAAACTAAAAAAAATAAGAGATTTGCATTTAAGTTTAAAGATGAATACTTGAGCTTGATTTCTTAACTATTTAAATTTTGTTTAATTCAATTTGATTACCAAAGTCAAAAGGGGGAGAATGTTAGCCAATCATTGACCACTTAAACTTTATTTTGATCATTGACAATCGAATTGATAAATACTAATGAGTTCAACAAGTTTTCACTTGTAGGTAAGCTTTTCCAGAACTTGCATGATCGCACAACATAACTATACGATTGCACAATAACTAGAGAAGAGAAACCACTCAAAGAACATAAGAGATCATGATCTTTGGCATAGTGACAAGCTGATCGCTATGATTTGTGCAACTACCCCATATGTCAATGTGATCGCACATATGTATGGTGAAAATTTGCAAAATTCACAGAAGTGATAACAGCCAGAGTGTACGGTGTAACATTTGCCACTCAAAGACTTGTGCATTTGCTCAAATCATTGTGCGACCGAACATAACTTGAAGCATAATGACACAAAGATACATAATATATAGCATCTGAGTTGTGCGGTGAGAAATCAAAATTGTGCGACCGCACAATATCAATAAATTTGAATTTTAGTGCCAAATATCATAAATGAATAATGTATCAACACAAAGAACAAAAGTTTGTGTTCAAATGGTCATTTTCCATTTGTGTGATTGCACAACATATTTGTGTGACATCTAAACATGGCAAGCTAGCAAGGTATAAGAACCAACGCTCCTGTTGAGCAACTCGAGTTGACCGTTAGAGATAGTCGTTAAAGAGTATTAAAATTATGTGACTGCTCATAGTTCAGAGAGCTCACACAATATGTATAACGACCACACTGCATATATATGGCGACCACTATACCTGATTCAGTAATGATTTAGTGGGAGAAAAGAATAAAACATGTTGGCACCCACTTCAAATGGCCATATCAAATCTTTAAGGCTATAAATACTCTAAGAAAAAATCATTTTTCAAATATATAGTGATTGTAATATCCAAGTTTAACAATTTTTCATATCTTTGCATCAAAATTACTACTTACATTCTTTGAGTGTTGGGTGTAAGCATTAAACACCGTTGGAAGTTTGAGTGTGAGCTTTAAAACACTTTGGTTTTAGAGTCAGCATAGGAAAACACTTGTTGGATTGTGAGGAAGTTACTCAAACCTTGTAAAAAGTTTGTTGTGAGCTTGTGAAAACACCAAATTAGAGTTGAGCTTGTAAAAACTCAAGATTAGTGGAACCTTAACAAGTTGTTAAGGAAGTGGACGTGGGATTAAAGCAATCTGAACCACTATAAACTCTTTGTGTTTGTTCTTCTCTACTCTACTCCTCTCTTGCTTTGTTTTAAAATTTTAATTTACCATTACTTCTTCAAAAACAACCAATTCCCCCCCTCCCCCTCTTGGTTTCCATCTTAGGACAACACAGAGAATTGGACTCAGAAGTGACAGACTCAAACTCTGAACTAGAGGACTCTGACTCAGTGTTTACAACTGACTCAGAACTTGACTCAATCTTAAACTTGAACTGGACTCTTAGATTGGTGTCTGACATGAGTTGAGAATATGAGTGAAGGTTTGACTCTTGATCTGGCAGGACACTTGGTTCTACTGTGGGTGGGGTAGACTCTGATGATGGACCGCCATTCCTCTCGAAATACCAATTGTTAGGTATTCCTATAGTTGATTGGATTAGGTGGCTGAAATCTAATTCTACTCCTTGTTCTAACACAACTACTTGAAATTGACCAAGTTCCATATTGTCCTCAAAATCTTCTCCCATCTCTAAGGCAGGCCCACTATCTTCTAAGCTAAGCCTGACATCAAAGAAAATTTTAAAACTTGGGATTAGGTCATTAGCAATGGGACTCAACCATGTTTTGGGAAATCCATAATAAAGGAAGTTTGTTCCCTCTTTATCGAAGTATTCATTCAAAGTTCTAAAGTAGGGTTTCATGGACCAATTAAATATTTCTCCTGTCTTTTTGCATTTGGATCTTTTTTTTTTTTTTGCTCTCTCTTCCATTTCTTTCACATCTTCTTGGGTTATTTTATAGCCCAAACCAAATGGTGGTTGGACCGAAGGATAATACAAAAATTATTGTATTCCCTATTGATTTTTGCCCAACCCCATTCCAGGAGAATAGTTCATATGTTTGAGAATGTTAGCAACCACTTGTGAACCCTTAATTTCGCACCTGACTTATATAATTGGGAAAGGGGGAAATTAAGAAAAATATATAATTTTTATTATTATATATAAAAAAAGATAAAAAATAATTTTTTAACCACGTGGCATGCTGCCGACTAGTATGCACTACCTGCTACCTATTGTTGATTTTAGACTCCTATAAATAGGGGTTCGTCCCTCTTGGCAAGGAATCAGATTTTCGGATCTTGAAACTCTAATGAAATATACTTGTGATGCAAATTAATTAAACAATAATTTTTTTTTATTTTGGACTTTTTGGACCATCATTAATCAATTTTGTTCATTCTCCACACAAGTGGAGCTCAAAGCGGCAAAGCTCTTCAATCTTTTATCAAGAAAAGGCGTTTACCCAAGGTAATTATACTTTCCAACCTCCTTTTCAATTTGTTAATTAATCAAAAATAAAATTTTTTAATTAAAAAACCCCTTGCATTCAAAGGTACAAACTATTTAGGGCTCTGATTCCATACAAACGAGACAAGTAGGCACACTCGAATTATCATTCTGAGTAGCGAGCGCCACCTTCACAACTAATTGCCATTTCTTTTAGTTATTTCAATTTCAATTTTCTTTTTCTTCTAAATTATTCTTTAGTCATCATTTTTATATTATTATTATCTTCTTTATTTTGAAGCTCCATTTGCAAATTTGGTAAACCTTCCAAACAGACACCACGTGATTTTAATTGTTTTCTTCTTTTATTTTCTTTTGAGTTATTATACTAATTGGGGATTTGTGTTCAACCTAGGACTCATAAGGGCTAAAGTTGAAGCTCCCCTAGAAAAAATCATTTGAGGATGTTGTAATATTTTTACTATTTAGTACTGCATTTATGGGTGTCATGATTATTAAATGTTCATGTATTGCCATATATTGTCATCCATAATTATTGTGGCGAAATCCATAAAAATTGCACTTTTTTCCTAAAATGAATTAAAAGAAAGACTAAAATCAATCAAAGAGGGAAAACCATTTTTTTTAATTAAAATTGGTTTAGAAAACTTAGCCCGAGACCCATCGTAATTGGTTTTGGACTAGTGTCCTTTTTTGGGTAAAAAATCAACTTAATTTTAATGGAGTTAAATTCCTTAATTTTATCCAAATAAAATAAACTGTACCAACTTAATACCCTATATACGTTTAATACATGCATCCAATATATGTAAAATATGCATATATAGTACTAGTATGTCACAGCTTAATCTTACTAAAATTTTTATAACTTAAAATGTACCTTAATAATTAAATTAAAATATTTAGTAATTATATTCTAAAATTATAAAATTTAATTAAAAATCTATGAAAAAATTTTCCAAAGTTTTATCTGTAATTTGGATATCCAAAAAATTTCAACATTTCACAACCTGCAGAAAATACACTCCCAAAATAACTTCAACATCTCATACTTTCAGAACTCCATTAATTTTCCCAAAACACTTAAACATACATATATACATATGCATAACCATTATTTACAAAAATACAACCCAAATTTTCTAAATTACATCATTTACATATTTATAATATAACATACATGTTTAAAAGTTAAGTTGTCAAAATGACCATATTACATCTTTGCACGGTCCTGGTCTGTGGTGGCCAACTCAAAACTCCAGAAAGCAGGAATGCTCTATACCTGCTCTGGTCCAGCAGGGCTCTCTGCAGTAACCCTATCACCTGTGTGATACATAAATCGCGCTAAGCAAAATTACCTAGTTGTACATAATGTTAAATAAAGAAAATCACATGAATAATGAAAAATGCATTTCTTCCAAAATGTAAACTTGATATGCATTTCCATAATGAAAGTCAATCAATTAACACTTTCAAACTAACACATTTCTCATACACATGCATTGGGTCCAAATGAACTCTATGTAATATTCAAATTCTAGAGATATTATTTTGGACTCACATTTGACACTCAGTGTCTGGCCCGAAGGCAAATATATTGACGCCCAGCGTCTGACCCGAAGGCAATAAAAATAATGCCCAGTGTCTGGCCCGAAGGCAAATGTCTGGTATACCGTATCACACCAAACCCAATACTCTGGAATTTGACATTACATAAGGTTACACACATTACTTAAACCATTTCACATTCTTCTTAATCTTTGGCAAATATGCCAATTTTAAATTTTTTTTCCATTATTTCTCATTTATTTCACATATTTTGATGCATTTTTCACAAACATTCATCACAATGCTTTTAGCCAACCCAAAGTGGCTCCTAAACACATACATTATACATTTCAATTTTAAGCAAATATCTATGCACTTTTTATGTGAATTCACACATCAAAGTGGCATAGTTACCAAATCATTCAATCACAAAATATTTTAAACAAATGCAATTTAATGCATAACAATCAAAGTATGTGCGTACCTTTATGCAAAGGCACTTCCAAGCCAAAAACACCAATTTTACAACTTCACCAAAAGTCCTTCACTTACTAAGTTATTAGAATAACAACTTACTCCATACCTAACCAAAATGTGAATAACAAATACACATTAGCATCACATTTTAAGGTGTTTAAGCTACCAAACATTAATTAAAACCCAATCAATTTCCCCTTTCTTAAGACATAAGGCACTACAACCTTGGAATTCTAATCCATCCAATACCAAATTGAGTTTTAAGCTTAATTATGTCTTAAACAACACATTAAACACATATTAAACTATAAAACTCAATTTAAAGGCATTCCTTTCAAAAATACTAAAATGTGTCTAAACACACTTTAATATTAAAACTTCATTCTCAACATTTCTAAATTTATTTTAAAGCTTAAATATATTACAAACATTATATTTTAACACATACAAAGCATTAAAATACAATGTATCTTTCTTCCATCAAAATTTAAAAATTCAAACCTTAAGCCACTTTTATTTTGGTTCAACATTCCAACCAATTCCAATTGTTAATTTAAGTTCATTTCTATCATTTAAATCATTAAACAACATGATTTAAATGATAAAACCAAATAAACTACAATCTTGAGCAAACCCCTTTTCCATAACCCTAACCTTACTACCTTTCTCAAATTCCACCAAAACTTAAACCTATCAACCATTTAGCCATAAAATCATTGCCTACTCATTAAAATAACATGTTTAACATGCATTAAAACCAAAAATAACCAGCCCATCAAAATCCCAAATTATACATAATCTAAAATTTCCATAAAACTTAGAAAATAATAAAGAAAGCTTAGTAATTGTTGGAAAAATCACCAAAAATCACTTTGATCCTTTGAAATCCTTCAAAATTTGGTGTTTGGAGCAAAAATCATCCTTGGCCATGGTGGAATTTCGTGGTGGAGAGAGAAAAGAGGAAGAAGATTATAAATAGTTAATTTTTTTAAAATTTTTCTTTCTTAAAAACATTTTCCACCATATATAAATATTTAAGTAATTTTTATTTATTATTTATTTTATCATTTTTAATTCTTTTATTTTCAACATCCATTAAAAAATAAAATTATTTTTGAATTATTTAATTAATTTATTTTTTGGGTAAAATTACCATTTTATCCTTCTTTTACTATTCCACTGTTAACTTTTTCTGTAACATCCTAAAATTTTTGAAAATAATTAGATAAAATAAATTATAATTTAAAAGGATATAATTAAATTAATGATTTTAAATGAAAAATGAAGGGATTTTAAATGAAAAAGTGGAATATATATGTGATATATATGCAAAATATACATAACATATATAAAAGTCAACACTTTTTAAAAGAAAAAGGGTATTTTGGTAATTAAATCTTATAAGTTCAAAATTAATAAAATAATTCAAAAATAAATTATTTTTTAATGGAAGAGGAAAATTAGGACTTTTAATTTATTAAAAAATAATTAAATATTAAATATTAAATTATTTTAATATATATATATATGTGGTTTTTAAAAAAAAAGATGAAAGGAAAAGAAATATTAAAGTCATCATCTTCTTCTTCTTCTCTTTCCTTTGGCTGAAATTCCATGGGAGCTAGATCAAGGTTTCTACTTCTTCCATACTCCATAAATTGAAGAAAGTAACAAGTTGCAAGTGGATTTTTGGTGATCTCCACCAAAATTAGTAAGTTTTCATCTCTTTTCTTTGAATTCCTTGGACATTTGGATTATGTGAGTTTTGAGATTTTGATGTAGTATGTTATAATTGTTGGAATTGGTGTGTATGATGTTATTTTGGGTATTTAACAATGATTCTAAGGTTAGATTGAAGAGATGATGGAGTTTGGTTAAAGAATGGTGTAGAGAGAGAATTTAGGGTTATGGATTTTTGGGGTTTTAAAAACATGAACTTTAATTGTGCAAATTGTTTTCAAATGAGCTGTTTTGATTCATAAACAAGTATTTTAAAGTCAAATATTGGATTTGGTGGTGCTGGGTTGGAGTTTGAGAATGGAAGTGGAGATTTAGGGTTTTGGAAAAGTGATTTTTCAAAGTGGTTGAATTGTGTGATTTTATTTGTTTAAGCATGTTATTTAGTGTTAAAAGTGATGAATATAAGCTTGGAATGAGTAATGGATTGTGTTGGAATGGAAAACCTTCAATGGGGGAAGGCTGTGCCATTTTTAAGATTTTGTGTATAAGAGTGTATTTTTATAATGTAAATGATTTAAAAGTATTAAAATATATTTTTAATAATATAAATAAACTTAAAACACTAATTTAATTGTAGTAGAATGGAATTCTAATGTTGAAGTAAGGAAAGGCTAAATTTTTGGAAATTTGTAGGAGTGATGTGTAATTATGGTTTAATGTTGGAAATGCCATTAAATGTGATACTAAATGATTATTTGCAATCACATTTGGTTTAGGCTTTGAGGGAGGTTGATTTGCTTCATCCAAGTGGTAAAAGGCAAGATGGAAAGATTGGATTGAAGGTTGTTTTTAGCCTGCTTTGGGTTGCTAGTGGAGGTATGTACAAACTTTGAATATAATGTTTATATTTGCATAACATTTGGACTTAATAGATTTTAGTTAAAAAAATGTGTTAAGCTACTTGGTTCATTGATTGTGTATGAATAATATGCTATGACATTTGTAATGTCATATATGTGTTAAATACATTGTGAAAAGCCATTGATAATGGCTAATTTGTGTAACATGCGAAAATATCCAAAGTAATTGGGTAATGTGTTGTGAATGCAAAAAAATGAGATATGTGTAATAATGAAATGAATTGATATTGATAAAAATAAGAAAAGTGAGAAAAGTGAGAAAAATGAGAAAGATGTGAAAAAATGAGAAAATAATGTGAAAATAAGGCAATGTGCCTAGATTGAATATGTAAAAATGAGAAAGAGATTAATAATGAGAAAAATGAATAAATTGTGTGCCTAGTATATTATTCAATTTTCAGAGTTCTGGGTTTGGCGGCATGCCTATGATTGCCTACGGGCTATACGCTGGAATGGTGAAAAGACTAGGTCGTAAGCTAAGCCAGCTGATAAATATGATTTTTTTGGGATGAAAAGACTGGGTCGTAAGCCTCAAAACCTATAGCAGTCTAGTCGGGTTGAGAACCAAGATACTGGGCCTAAGGGTCTAGTCGGATTGAGGTCCAAGAGACTAGGGGTGTTACATTATCCATGGATATATTGCCTACGGGGCTAGACACATGGTGTCATTATGGACCAAAGCAGTAACTCTGAAGTTTGAATATCATATTAGATCCTTTTTGGGGCCATGCATGTCTTTGTTTTAATGTGAATTATGAAATATTTGAAGAAACATATAAGAAAGTGGAATGATGTGACATCTATGCACATTATGCATTGGCATTGCATTGAGTTATATTATTAATATCAAAGTTTGTACCGCTAGGCTTCGGCTTAGCCCAATTGTTTCCATCGCGCAGGTGACAGGGTAGACCCAGCTGAGCTAGAGAGTTCTTCTAGACCGAGTCGGGTCTAGACTTATAGTTGAGCTTGTTGAGTTGCTATCGAGATCATAAACACTACCGACAACATGTATATATTTTTATGTTATTGTACATTTTGAGTATTATGCATAATATATTATGTTTTGAATTTTAAGTATTGTATATTATAAAGAATGTTTGGGTCAATGTATTTGAAATGGGAGAGTAAGTGTGTTTTAAATTATATATATATATAAATGTTTGTGAAACTTGGTGAAATTGAGAAGTATGGTTGAGATGGTGATTGGAAATTATTTGAAAGTGTTTTCTTTTTGCAGGTTGAGTAATTGCTAAATTTTGGGATATCCAAATTACAGACAAAACTCTGGCAAATTTTTTTCTAAAGATTTTTATATATATTATTTATTTTGGGTTCTTATAACAAGTAAAGAATATTTATATTCTATTTAATTTTTATATATTTAGAATTTGAAATTTTAAATTGGAAATGTGAAAAAAAAATTTATTAAACCGGTATGTGACATTTTTGTACCGTATATGCATATTTTACATATGCTGAAAATTTGTATTGTACGTATATAGGGTATAAAGGTGTTACATTTTCTAACTCATGTTTGACTTTATATGTAATCTATATTTTTATTATATTTCACACATATATATATATGATATTTTCTCACTTCTAACACCTCATTTAACTCCCCAACTTATTAATTTAATTTATTTTTTTTATAAAATAACGGATGTTATAACTCTTTTTGCCTTAAGTAATTTCGTCCTCGAAGTTACCTGACATCAGCTCTGAAATAGCCGAGGATACTGGCTCCGCATCGTCTGCTCACTCTCCCATGTCGCCTCCTCAGTGGAGCGATTCCTCTAAAGAACTTTCACCAATAGCACCTTTTTGTTTCTCAACTCTTTCACCTCACATGCCAAAATTGTCACCGGTTCTTCTTCTTAAGTCAGATTCAAATTCACTTCAATAGATTCAACTGATAACACATGGGATGGATCCGACCTATACTTCCAAAGCATGGAGACATGAAAGACATTATGGATTCTCTCTAATTCAGGCGGCAAGGTTAATTTGTAAGCCACTGGTCCCACTCTCTGGAGAATCTCATAAGGACCGATGAAGTGAGGACTCGACTTCCCTTTTCAATAAAATCTCAGATTCCTCTTCCATGGAGACACCTTTAGGAACACCTTGTCCCCCACATTGAATTCAATGTCTTTCCTCCTTAGGTCTGAATAGGACCTATGTGGATCTGAAGCTGCTTTTAAATGATCCCAAATCACTTTAACCTTTTCGTTTGTTTCCTTAATCAAATCAGGACCTACTAATTTCCCTTCTCAAACCTCATCCCAACATAAAGGTATCCTACACTTCCTGCCATACAAAGCCTCAAATGGTGCCATTCTAATGATGGACTAAAAGCTATTGTTATATGCAAACTCTACTAGTGGCAAATGTCTATCCCAGCTCCCCGTGAACTCAATAATACAGCTCCTCAACATATCCTCTAATGTCTGTATCACTCTTTCATATTGTCCATCTGTCTGTGGATGAAAAGTAGTACTGAAATGCAACCGAGTATCCAAAGCATCCTGCAAAGTCTTCCAAAATCTAGATGTGAACCTAGGTCTCAATCTGACACCAATGAAACCAAGACTCCATGTAGTCTCACTATCTCACAGATATAAAGCTCAGCCAGCCTATCAAGAGAGTAGTCCACCCTCACTGGAAGAAAATGTGCTGATTTGGTCATCCTATCAACAATCACCTAGATTGCATCATGTTTCATCTGTGTCAAAGGGAGCCTTGACACAAAATCCATGGTCACACGCTCCCACTTCCATTCAAGTACTGATAAAGGCTGCAACAACCCTGAAGGAACTTGGTACTCATCCTTCACTCTCTGACATGTAAGACATCTCGACACAAACTCTGTTATGTCTCTCTTTATTCTAGACCATCAATAACGCTGCCTCAAATTCTGATACATCTTAGTACTTCCAGGGTGCACAACATATGAAGACTGATGAACTTCCTCTAAAATCTTCTTTTTCAAATCTATATCATCAGGAACACATAATCTATTTTTATACCATAAGCTGTCATCATCTCTCACATGAAAATCTTTACTCTCCCCTTTTTTATAGTCCTTTATAATCTTCTAGAATGTCACATCTGTCCTCTATTCTCCAATGATATGATCAAGTAGTAATGGCCTCACCTAGAATTGGCCATAAGAGCACTATTATCACAAAGCTCAAATCTAGCATGCAAAGTTCTCAACTCAACAAGCAACATAAGAGCATGCAGTTATTCCCGCCAAAGGCTTCCGAATCAAGGCATCTGCAATAACATTAGCCTTGCCAGGGTGATAATATATCAGACAACTATAATCCTTAATTAACTCCAGCCATCGCCTCTGTCTCAAATTCAACTCTTTCTGGATACCCAAATATTTTAAACTCTTATGATTAATGTAGATGAAACATTTCTCCCCATATAAATGATGTCGCCATATCTTCAATGTAAAAAGAATGGCTGCCAACTCCAAATCATGATTCAGATAATTTAACTCATGAGGCTTCAACTGTCTGGAAGCATATGCAATCACTCTACCCTCCTGCATCAAAACACAGCCTAAACCATTATGTGACACATCAGTATATATCACATATGGTTTGTCTTCTACAGGTAGAGTAAGAACTAGAGCTTGAGTCTACATATCTCTCAATTGCTCAAAGCTTGCCTGACATAGATCCATCCACACAAATTTCACATCATTTCAGAGTAATCTGGTGAGTAGCGAAGCTATCATTGAAAATCCCTTCATAAACCGATGATAATAACCATCTAATCCTAGAAAACTTCTAATCTCAGTCACATTCTTCGGTGGATTCCAATTCAAAATTGCCTCAACTTTACTTAGATCATCTCTAATACCCTCTGCTAAAATAACATATTCGAGAAATGTCACTTGATCTAACCAAAACTCACATTTAGACAACTTGACATACAATTGTTTCTCCCTCAATGTCTATAATACAATTCGCAAATGCCTATCATGCTCTTCTTTACTATGAGAGTACACCAATATATCATCAATGAATACTACAACAAACTGATCCAAGTATGGCTAGAACACTCGATTTATCAAATCCATGAATGTAGTTGGTGCATTAGTCAATCCAACAGGCATCACTAAAAACTCATAGTGCCCATACCTCATTCGAAAAGCTGTCATGGGTACATCTGCATCTCTAACCCTCAATTGATGATATCCTGATCCAAGTCAATCTTAGAGAATACAACTACACCCTTTAACTGATCAAACAAATCATCGATATGAGGAAATGGGTATTTGCTCTTGATGGTCACTTAATTTAACTAGCTATACTCAATGTGTAACCTCAAAGTGCCATCCTTCTTCTTTACAAATAGAATAGGTGCTCCCCACGGTGATACACTAGGGCGGATGAAGCCTTTATCAAGCAACTCCTACAACTGCACCTTCAACTCTTTTAATTATGCAGGTGCCATCTAATAAAGGGTGATGGAGATGGGAGTGGTAACAGGCATCAAATTGATACCAAACTCTACCTCTTTCTCTGGTGGTAGCCCTAGAACTCATCTAGAAACACATTTAGAAATTCTGCAACTGTAGGTATACTGTCAAGCTGAGATCCCAACACTCTGGTATCTACCACATGAGCCAAATACTACCATTGCTTCCGAATCATCCTCCTAGCTGATATAGTTAACAAAAACATGGATGCAAGGTGTCTCCGCTTATTAGATACCACTACATCTCAACCATCACATGTTCTTAAGGTAACATATTTATGTTGACAGTCTACTATAGCCCCGTGTCTGGATAACCGATCCATACCCAAAATGAGATCATAATCCCTATAAGGCATCTCAATAAGGTCACCAAGAAACTCCTCATCCTGCACTACCACCGGACTATCCCGGCACATTCTACTAACCACCAAACTGTGCCCTAAAGGGTTGGTAACTAGTACATCAAACCTTAAGGACTCTGAATGCACATCACTCATGGGTAAGATGAATGCATTGATGTACGAATATGTTGATCCAGGATCAATCAATGCATGCATAGAAATGTCAAATAAAATAAATGTGCTAGCCACAACATCCAAAGTATTTGCCTTCCATATACTCTTTGTGATTATCCTAGCTAGTCTGGTCTACTGGTCCTTACCGTGGATGCCCCTCTCTGACTAGATCCAAATTTGCCACCTCTACCATTACCTCTGCCACCTCGACTCCCTCTGATACTAGGCCTAGGCACTGTTGTCTCTATCTATCTAACCTTTGGTGGCTCTAGATAATCTCTGATAAAATGATCTGGTGACCCACATCTAAAATAAACTGCTAATGCACGAGATCTCTAACAGACTCCAACATGTGCCCTACCACACTGAGCACAAACTAGATGAGTAGATCCATGAGTAAATGGAGTAGGAGCACTACTTAGAGAGGCTGCAGGACCCTGTCTCTGTCTCTGCTGCTAAAACCCCCTACTAGGCTATACATGGCCTTGACCAGACCTCTATAAAGGACCTCCTCTACCTCTCTTGATGAAGACCCCGCCTCAATTTGTGGTCTCCTGTCTCTACCCTCAGCTCTGGCAGCTGCTGCAAGTTCCTGTGCCTTTTCTACACTTTTGGCAGTTGTAACCAATTTAAAGAAATCTTCATACCATGATGTTGCCACTAAGAACATGATGGGTGGCCTCAAACCCTCCTCAAATCTTTGGCACCTATCAAACTCATCTGTCACAATCCCTCCTGCATACTTACTCAGCCGGATGAAATCTCTCATAATTTGTCATTGTCTTTGATTCTTGCATCAAACTCAAAAACTTCTTCTTCTTGGCATCTTTATATTCCTGACAAGTATACTTCTTCTTAAATTCCCACATGAAATCGTCATATGTCAACACCGGAGGATCAACCATTCCACAGGGAATTGTCTTCCACCACTCATAAGCATTACCCTGCAAAAGAGACTTAGCGTAATGAAACTTCTCTTCCGCACTAGCCTGCAACTGAATAAACACTCTCTATACTCTATCCAGCCACTGCTCTGCTATAGCTGGATCAATAGTACCAAAGAAATCTATAGTGCAACACCCTTATACCCTATATATGTACAATACATATTTTCAGCATATGTAAAATATGCATATACGGTATAAAAATGTCACAAACCGATTTGATAAAAATTTTCACATTTCTGTTTTAAAATTTCAAATACTAAATATATAAAATTAAATAGTATATAAATATTCTTTACTAGCTATAGTAACCTGAAATAACATTTTATATGAAAATATCTAGAAAAAATTCGCCAGAGTTTTATATGTAATTTGGACGTTTCCAAAATTCAACAAAACACAACCTGCATAAAACAAACACTCTAAATAAAATCAATTCAGCATTTCACCAATACTTCTCAATTTCTCCATATTTTCTTAAAGTACTTATATATAGGTATATATATCAACATCACATATAATACCCCATCTTAAACAAATTATTCAAATCATTCTTTACAATTTACAATATATACTTGAAAAACATATCAACATACATAATATCAAAATACACTATAATATCAAATATCTACATGCTAACAACTGGCTCTGATCTTGATGTAGTGAAAAACTCTCCAGGCTCAAAAACTACAAACCTAGACCCGACTAGGTCTAGTAGAACTCTCTGGCTCTACCAAAATGTCCATGTCACCTGCGCGACGAATTACAATCGCTCTAAGCAAAAGCTTAGTGGTACAAACTTTGATAATAATAAAAATGTAAAGTAATGCCAATGCAAAATGCTTATAAACATCACATCATTCCATTTTCTCATACTCTTCAATTATTTCACAATCCTCAATTCACATATAAACAAACACAAACATGGGCCCAAAGACAACTAATATGCTATTCAAATCCCAGAGTTACTGCTTTGGTCCATAATGACACTTTGTGTCTAGCCCCGTAGGCAATATATCCATGGATAATCCAACTAGATCTGAGCTTACAACCCAGTCTTTTACTCAGTCTAGCTTCAAGGATTTGTTTTTGAGGCTTACGACCTAGTCTTTTCACCCCAAAAATATCATATTTATCAGCTGGGCCCAGCTTACGACCCAGTCTTTTCACCTGCCCAGTAATTCATAGGCATGCCGCCAAACCCATAACTCTGAAAATTAAATAACATACTAGGCACACAATTTATTTATATTTCTCATTATCAAAATCTTTCATAATTCCTTTATCAAAACTTTTCTCATTTTCTCATAATCAAACTAGGCACATTGCCTTATTATATCATCTTTTTCTCACTTTTCTCATTTTTCTCTTTTATATCAAAATCAATTCATTACATTTTGTTTTCACATATCTCATCACATTATACCACATTTCTTTTCATTTTCAACACATTACCTTGGTACTTAAACATAATATACATTATGAATATTATAACATAATTCACATTCATCAATAGCATATTAAGTAACTTAACATATTTCTCAACTAAATGTGTTAAGTCACAATGTCATGTAAATATATGCAATCATTCAAAGTTTGTACTTACCTCCACTAGTAACCCAAAGCAAACTTAAAACAACCTCCAATCCTATCCTTCCAACTTGCCATTCACCACTTGGATGAAGCAAATCAACCTCCCTCAATGCTGATATCAAACGTGATCTTAAACAATCATTTAATATCACATTCTAAGGCATTCTCAACATTAAACCTTAATTTAACAACACTCCTACAAAATTTCAAAAATTAAGTCTTTCCTTACTTTAACTTAGCAAATCCATATTAACCAATTAAATTATTGTTTTGAGTTTATTTATATCATTACAAACATATTTTAACATGTTTAAACCAATTACATTAATTAACCACATGCTTATGTTCAAAACCCTAAAATGGCATAACCTTCACCATTGAAGGATCTCCATTCCAACTCAATCCAATTATCATTTCAATCTTATTTCCACCACTTATATCATTAAATAACATGATTTAAACATTAAAATCAAACAATTAATCATTCTTTGAAAATTCACTTTTCCAAAATCCTAAATCAATACTACCATCTTCAAACTCTATCCAAACTTAACTAAATCCATCATTTGATTTTAAAATCCTTGTTTATGTATCAAATCAACACATTTGGAGCTAATTTTCATAATTAAAACTCATGATTTCAAAAACTCAAATGTTCCATAACCCTAAATTCTCTCTCTTCACCAAACTCAACTTAAATTCAACCATTTCTTAAATCTAACCTTAAAATCATTGTCAATCATGTAAAATAACTTCATCTATATCCAAATAGATAATTAAATCTTATAACTTCAAAAATCCAAAACACATATTCAAACTTTCATGGAAATCCAAAGAAAAAGTGAGTAAACTTACTAATTAAAGAGGAAAACCTTAAAAAATCCACTTGGAACTTTGTAAATATTTCAATTAAATGAGTTTGGAAGAAGAAGAAGATGATGAAAAAAAAAGTGATTTTCTCTTTACTCCCACTCACATTTTCAACCTTATATATATTATTATTTTAATATATTTTTAATTAATTAATTAATTAATTATTTAATTAATTAAAACCCCAAAATATTTCCATCCAAAATTATTTATTTTTGAATTATTTTATTAATTTTAATTTTTTAAGATTTAATTACCAAAATACTCTTTTAATTTGACTTTTATTTTAAAAAGTGTTGACTTTTATATGTTGTATATATTTTACATATATATTACATATATATTCCATTTTTTCATTTAAAATCCCTTCATTTTTCATTTGAAATCATTAATTTAATTTATTCATTTAAATTATAATTTATTTTATCAAATTTCCAAAAATTAGAACTTTTTAAAAATTTGGGATATTACACATATGCACAAGTAATGTGTATCTTATATACACATCAACTATACCTTATATGTGTATTAAATATATTAAGTATGTAATGTATTAATCTATGTAATGTATTAATCTAACATATACAATTAATATACCATATGTATATGTTATATATACTCTAGATATATATATTGAGTATATATATAAAATTTTATATCTCCAAAATTACGGATGTGACAATTTTTCCCCCCTTAAATAATTTCATCCTCAAAATTATCTAGTACGACAATAAATCATCCAAATCATTATTTCATCAAATAACATAATTTTTATTCTCCCCCTTAGGTTCATTCTCAATTACCTTTTTACCATTCTATAACTTATCATTATACTGTCTATTTACTCAAACAATCACAATGGATTATCATATCATCAATCGAATTACCATTAGATAAAATTAGTTCATCTCTTCAATATATATACACCACACATCTATTGCGCTTAAGATATTTGATCACTTCATTAACTTAAAAAAAATATACTCTCATAACATTAAATTTAAATGTTAATAACTTTTATCTTAACACAATAATTTTACACATCTTCACTTTGATCCTACTTTTTATACAATTACCACATATTAATTTAATATCACCATTATACAACAACAAAATCTTATTTTCTTATTAAGATCCATTCCAATTATACTATAACTAACACTTTTCTTTTATAACTATTTGAAACTAATATAATTTAGCTCCTTTCATATGCATATACATATCAAAATGCTATATTATGCACATTATCACATAGCTTGCATATTCTTAATACAACTACATATATTGAATTTCAATAGATACTTATAAACTTATTACATTTTAGATCAATTGATCTAACTATCACAATATGACCATCACAACCTTATTCTATTCTGACCAACCTTTAGTCTATTTTAAATTCATCAATCTGTTTTCCATTCATGACCTAATTCTATTAGGTCAAATTTATTCTCAAATATTAATTCTCTTCGAATTCATCATTACAGATAATATTCATTTCCTCTAGTCTCATCACTTTAAACATCATTTTCATCAACTTATTCATTTTATACCACTTTCAAACACATTCAAAATAACTCTTACTCACATTTCATAATTTCTTTCATTTATCATTTCTCACATTTCTTATAGTTACCATATTTACAAAAATCACTTTTCTTACACATCATTTAAAGCTCATCATATCTTCACAATTCTCTTCTATTATACACTTTCTATAATTATAAACAAATTTCTAACATAAAATTATAAGATACAACTATGCAAACCATAAATCTTGACCACGTTTATTGTAGCATAACTATCAATCTCACCAAATCTATCCAACGGTCATGTCATCTCAGGCCCATGCCCGTGGATAACAAAACTAATCGGTCAATATACTAAACAAATCATACGACCATGGCATAATAATGGTCATGCCTGTGGCTTATAAATAAATATTGCTCCTCTATCATTCTTCTTCAAACATTTCCAATCACAACATTAAGTTCGTATTGCAAAAATCACATATTCATTTTTTTAATCTTTTGCTACACAAAGAGTTAACACATTTCAGCTCTGTTTCAAAGCAATTTACTTTTGATCACTTCTGTTTCAAAACAATTTACTCTTAATCACTTGATCATCATTAGGCTAACTCAAGTTTCAACTATATTATCATTAACATCTTTTTCATATACACATTTGTTCATATACTAATTTTACACAATTTCCATTTATTACTCCATTTCTAATGCTATCTCTTATAAAAATTTTCATTCATTTTTTTTTCACTTCCATACTTTCTTCATTATACTTTCTTTTTTCTTACAATCTCTTATTTATACGCATATACTTTGGGCCCAAAACACTATACAATCATCAAGTTCAGTTGTTACAATAACAATTTCACCGTCCAACGCTGCTCGGGTACATTCTTAATCTCAATTTCATCACATGACCTAACTCTACGCAGGTCAAGACCTAATCTCTCTTAGGTATATTAATACTTGCAATATCATTCTCAATATCACTAGACAAGTAATTGTATAAGGTAACAAATACTTGATAACATTTTTTTTAATCATCCACATACACCTTCGTAAGCCATATTCACAATGTGACTTACTTTCCACATTTTCTTATATATCACAATTGTGTTTATATTGAAAAATCTCATCACACATATCATACAATTATATGCAATTCCTCTTTTACATACAACCTATACAAAGTTAACATTTATCACCTTTCAGAGAACATTATCATTTCTCATTCTTTTGATATTACTTAGATTATTCATCAATTACACTCTGACCACAACATAATTAACATCTTTCTTATTTAATCCCCATCTTTTAAATAAGTTTCTTATTATATTTTTTTAACACTTCACCTAAATCTTAGTCACATTTCCAATGTGACATCTCTCTAGCATTTTTTTTATGCATTGATCACACCTTTCATATCCATTTTCATCATTTCCAATTCAATTGACTAAAGTAACTTATTTTTCACTTGCTTAGTCATTTCCCTTTATTTCATAACAAATTTCTATATTATCAACCACATTACCTTAGTTAGTACTTTCATAAATAATATTACTCATTAAAAATTACTCCCATTCTTATTAAACATTAAACTATCACTATCTAAACAATTCTCATCAAAATTCCCTTACAACTCTAAATTTCCAACTTACTACTTTACTTAAACTTCATTCTATTAATCTCACTTTCAAGAGCTAACTTTATAAATATTATTTTTATATTAATATAACATCAAAACACATCAAAACTCATTCAACATTCCTATATTTATTCAAAAATTAGAACAATATCATTTTATAGCACACCTATAAAATTTTCTGTAACTATCATGCCCATTTCTCAAACTTTTTATTTCATATCTTAAATCATTTCATAAATTATTTTTCTTAATTTCACTTATTCATCAATTGAATCAGCTATGAATTTTAATTTCAAATAAAAATTTCAAAAATTCTTAATCCATATGCTCCATAATGACGTTTCTATTGTGCCACTCTGATCTATATAACCCAGATGCCATCTCAACTCATATCCATTATATCAAATGGACTTTGCCACATCAGGATCAGATAAATTGCCAATGCCAATACATGCATCACAATTGAAAATTATTTTTTTAAAATTTCAACTTTCTCTCTCTAACAACCCACCTAGGTCGAGAACCTCAAACCTAGGCTCTGATACCAAAATAAATGTAACACCCTTATACCCTATATGCGTACAATACATATTTTCAGCATATGTAAAATATGCATATACGGTATAAAAATGTCACAAACCGATTTAATTAAAATTTTCACATTTTCGTTTTAAAATTTCAAATACTAAATATATAAAATTAAATAGTATATAAATATTCTTTACTAGCTATAGTAACCTGAAATAACATTTTATATGAAAATCTCTGGGAAAAATTCGCTAGAGTTTTGTCTGTAATTTGGACGTTTCCAAAATTCAACAAAACACAACCTGCATAAAACAAACACTCCAAATAAAATCAATTCAGCATTTCACCAATACTTCTCAATTTCTCCATATTTTCTCAAAATACTTATATATAGGTATATATATATCAACATCACATATAATATCCCATCTTAAACAAACTATTCAAATCATTCTTTACAATTTACAATATATACTTCAAAAACATATCATAACATGCATAATATCAAAATATACTATAATATCAAATATCTACATGCTAGCAACTGGCTCTGATCTTGATGCACTGAAAAACTCTTCAAGCTCAAAAACTACAAACCTAAACCTAACCAGGTCTTGTAGAACTCTCCGGCTCTACCAAAATGTCCATGTCACCTACGCGACGAATTACAATCTGGCTAAGCCGAAGCCTAGTGGTACAAACTTTGATAATAATAAAAATGTAAAGTAATGCCAATACAAAATGCTTATGAACATCACATCCTTCCATTTTCTCATACTCTTCAATTATTTCACAATCCACAATTCACATATAAACAAACACAAACATGGGCCCAAAGACAGCTAATATGTTATTCAAATTCCAGAGTTACTACTTCAGTCCATAATGACACCTTGTGTCTAGCCACGTAGGCAATATATCCATGGATAATCCAACTAGATCTGAGCTTACGACCTAGTCTTTTCACTCAGTCTAGCTTCAAGGATTTGTTTTTGAGGCTTACGACCCAGTCTTTTTACCCCAAAAACATCATATTTATCAGCTGGGCCCGACTTACGACCCGGTCTTTTCACCTGCCCAGTAATTCATAGGCATGCTGCCAAACCCAGAACTCTGAAAATTGAATAACATACTAGGCACACAATTTATTTATATTTCTCATTATCAAATTCTTTCATGATTCTTTATCAAAAATTTCTCATTTTCTCATTATTAAACTAGGCACATCGCCTTATTATATCATCTTTTTCTCACTTTTCTCATTTTTCTCTTTTATATCAAAATCAATTCATTACATTTTGTTTTCACATATCTCATCACATTATACCACATATTTTTTCATTTTCAACACATTACTTTGGTACTTCAACATAATACACATTATGCATATCATAACATAATTCACATTCATCAATAGTATATTAAGTAACTTAACACATTTCTCAACTAATTGTGTTAAGTCCCAATGTCATGTAAATATATGCAGTTATTCAAAGTTTGTACTTACCTCCACTAGCAACCCAAAGAAAGCTTAAAATAACCTTCAAATATATGCAGTCATTCAAAGTTTGTGTTAAGTCCCAATGTCATGTAAATATATGCAGTCATTCAATGTCTGCAAATATCTGTAAATATAGAAAGCATTGCCACATCAAAGGCCAGTTTAAATACTAGTGCAAAAGCATATATGACATTTTAAAATCACATTTAAAATCTCATTTTCTTTCTCCAAAAAGCCACCTAGGTCAAGAACCTCAAACCTAGGCTCTAATACCAAAACAAATGTAACACCTTAATACCATATATATGTTTAATACATATACCCAGTATATGTAAAATATGCATATAAAGTACAAGTATGTCATAGCTTAATCTTACTAAAATTTTTATAACTTAAAATTTACATTAATAATTAAATAAAAATATTTAGTAATTATATTCTAAAAATAGAAAATTTAATGAAAAATATTCTGGAAAAAAATCACCAGAGTTTTGTCTGTAATTTGAATACCCTAAAAATTTTAACATTTCACAACTAGCAGAAAATACACTCCCAAAATAATTTCAACATCCCATACTTTCAGAACTCCATCTGTAATATCCTCATATATGCCCTAGAAGTTGTGATTATGTTGTTGTTGTTGTTATATAATTGGATTGAATATATGTGTTAAATTACAAGAGAAAAGAAATAGAGAAAAGAATGTTTATGTATATGTGATTTGGGAAAGAATTTAGGGTTTAGAGAGAATGGTATATGTTGTGTATATGATGATATATATAACATATAAGTTGGTCAAAATGAAGAGTCAAGGAAAGAAGATATTTATTTTTGTTAAGTGTGAAGTTACTATAAAGGGCATGTAATGAATGGTAATCAAGACAAATGGTATAAGGGCGTTTAGGTAATTACTCTTGTTGAATCACTTGGTGGAGATTTAAAGAGGTGATATTTTGTCTTTTCTTCATTTCCTTCTCCTTCTTCTTCTCTTCTCCACGTTGGTTGGCTCCTCCTTAGACAAGAGAGAGCAAAGTGAGATTTGTTTAATTCTAACATCAAATTGAAGGGAGAATCAAAGGATTTAATTGAAGATTTGTGGAATTCAACAACTTAGGTAAGTTCTTTCTCTTGATTTTCCTTTGTTCTTTTGAAATTGTGTTTGGGATTGGTGAGTTGATATGGATGGTTGATTAAGTGTGTTTGTGATGTGTTTTTAAGTATTAAGTTTTGAAGGAAGTGAATTGTCATTGATTTGGGAAGTGAAGAAGTCTTGGAAAAGGAAGTGTTTAGAAGTGGTGCTTAAGGTAAGTACACACTTGTTTCTCTTGCTAATTGAAGTTGTTTGAAAGTTTGATTGTTATATGTTGGTGATGAAAATGTTGTGATGAGTATGTAAAATAATTGCTAATGATGTTGATTATGTCCATTTGAATGAGGTTATGTTGTGTACAATGTGTTTTAAGTTAACCAAAAGAAGTTTGGCTACATTTAGGGTTTATGTATGAGAGACGTAATTTGGGGCGGTCGCTATTTAGTCATGTGCGGTCGCGACTTAGGTCGGACTTATGACCGCGAAACCTACTGTGATAGGGTTTCATCTTTTGATTGTGAAGTGCGGTCGCGACTTAGGTCGGGCTTATGACCGCGAAATCTACTGTGATAAGGTTTCATCGTGTAACTGTATGGCGCGGTCGTATTCAGGTGAGGCGCGACCGCTAGAAGTGTTCTGTTCTGCTTTATTTGAAGCAATTTAATTTTGTAACAAGATTCTCAAATACATGTTAAATAGATCATCCATATGAGTTGTCAAGGATCAAAATAGAGATCATTTGTCTAACATCATTGTTGAGATTGAACAATGTTATATTATGTATTGTGAATGGTAATGTATTATATTGTTTGCATAACGTGACTAGTGTTATGACTTATATAGCGCGAAAGAGGCGATGATCATTCAAAAAGGTACGTACAATGTAATTTGTTATGATAAACGTTTTAATAATGAATGATGTTAATGTGTCTTGAGAAATGGTTGAAATGAAATAAATAGACATATTGTTTATATGACGATGAATTTAAGATACATATGCAATGAAATTAATGATGTATGTTCGAATAATGACATGTTCGTGTAGTTAATGTAATTGGTGTTGTATATATATATATATCAATAATGATGTGTATGATGTGAAGCCATTGTGATTGGCTATGATGATTCAAATGTGATATAATGAATGAAATGTGATATGATGATTCAAATGTGCAATGATGATTTAAATGTGATATAAAGCCATTGTGATTGGCAATGATGATTCAAATGAGATGTGAAGCCATTGTGATTGGCTATGATGATTCAATTGAAAGAGATAAGGCATGTTTGCCTAATTGATGATGAGATTGATAATGAAATAATAAATGAATTGTGTAACTAATGTGTTATTCGATTTCAGAGTTCTGGGTTTGGAGGCATGCCTATAAAATGAAAAAGGTAACAGTCTTGCCGGGTTGAGGATCTCTTCATTTTGAGTTGAATTGAGATCCAAGAGACTGGGTCTGTTACACTATGAGAAATTGTGATTATGAGATATATGATTGGTAACAGTCTTGCCGGGTTGAGGATCACCTCGAGTTTAGCCGAGTTGATGATCCAAGAGACTGGGTCTGTTACGCTATCCATGGATAGAGATATTGATATATGATGCCTACGGGCTTGATAATTATGATTATAGACCAAAGCAGTAACTCTGAACTTTGAATAACATATTAGTGTTTTGGGCCCGAGTCTGTCTTTATTGTCAATGTGAATTGCAAGTATTGAAATATTGATTGTGAGTATTAATAATGAATTATGCTTGGTGAATTGTGAATAATATAAGTGTAATATGTAAATGAATTGTGGTTGATGATAAAGGTTGTCTTTATTGGAAATGTGATTTATGATTTGTATGATATGTAATTTTGTGTATTGCAATAATGATTGGTATTGTATATATAATGTAGGGGTATTAATATATTGGTTTTGAGTATTGGTGATGCATTGGGGTTGGTGATAATATTATGTATATATGTACATCATATTTGAAATTAGCTAGGATATATTAAAGATGAAATTAAAAAGAAAAGAAGATATGATAAGAACTAATTATATATTGAATTGATGTATCATTATATGTCAATACTTCTATACTATATGTTTATATTTTATAGTTGGACTACTAAGCTCTCGGGCTTAGCGCAGGTGTTTATTCGCGCAGGTATATAGATGGAAGATATGAAGTCTTTTATTATGCCACAAGAAGAGTAAAGTTTGTCGAGACCAACTAGAGGGTAATGCATACATGTATAAATTTTAATTATGATGTATTTCTGAACTTTAATTATGATGTATTTCTGACGAGAGAGTATTTATATGTATAAATGAAGTTTTGATAAAGATAATGATTTTGTAAATGTTATTTAAATTAATGTATTATGGTTTGAACTCTGTTACAGGTTTTTAAAAGGTAACGAAAAGTGACATCCTTATACTTTATATATTTATTGTATGTATACTAGGTATACGCATAGTACTTATATAGGGTATCGGGGTGTTACAATTATTTTGGTATCAGAGCTTAGGTTCGAGATTCTCGGCCTAAGTGAGAAAAAAAAATTTTGAAAAGTTTAAATAAAAGTAAAAAGGAAAAGTTTTGAAATGAAATTTGTAATACATGCATATGCATTGACACCTAGGTTGGTCTCAGATGTGGCATTATATGAATTATAGAATATTTGTGTTATATGAAATGTTCAATATAGTTGATGATATATGTGTATACTATTTTGATGTGATGAGAAATTATGATTGTTGACAATGATGTTGGAAATGAATTATAATTGAGGCATAGTGCCTAATTGATTATGAGAAACTAATTGTGAAATGTAATATGATATATGTATATTGATGATGCATATGAAAATGTCATGTTGTGTGCAACATGGAATGTAATGTTGATGTTTATGAGCAATATTATGTAGGACATAATATGAATTGAAACATAAAGAAATGAAAAGGAGAATAAATTTGAAAATGAGTTGAAAATCAAATCAAGATAAGAGTATGTACTTTTTCTTCTATACTTTGAACCTCTTTATAATAAAGTTTATGTTGGTTTTGCTAATGTTGAATTTGCTAGACAGCGGAAATGATATCGAATTGTTAAAATTGAAAGTTATGTTATTTAAATGAGGAGAGTATGGTGGAATGTTGAATGAGTTGTTTAGTAGAGATAAAGTGTGATTATGTAAAGTTGGGATGTGTATACAGTTAAGGTTGTGTTTAAAGGAAAAAGAGATGATAGTGGTTAAGTAAGAATATAACTTAGTATTGTTACTATAATGCGAGCATAGTAAATTCAATGTTAGAAATGTGAGATGCTTGGATATTGTGAAAGCTCATGATAATGGTGATAATATGTGATATTTGAGATTTTTTTTAAGTGAGCTTTATGATTGTGGAAATTATATGTTTTAATATTGCTTTGTGATATATTAGTAAGATGTTCTTAAAGTTGATAAAAAAAAAGATGAGTTTGGCGAGTAGAAGCTTGAGCGAATTAATAGGTTGAAAAGTTAAAATTTTAGTGGAAATTGTTAAAGATTATTGGGATGTTGATGGTTTAATGTATATACCATACATGGGCTAGGTGAAATGACTAATGTTGCACATGAAAGTATAGTGAATTGAGTAATGTGAGTGATAGTATGAGAATTGGTTCTGAAGTAAAAAGGGAAGAGGATGAGTAAACGAAAATGAACCATTTTAAATCATTTTATTGCAAAGAGTAAAAATGGATATGAAAGTATATTAAATGCTTTTAAAGACGGAAGTGAAAGAGATGTCACCTTGAGAATATGACCAAGATGGATGTGAAATATTATTATAGTCAATATATATGTATATATGTTGTGTGAATAAATACTTTACATTATACGGGAAGAATTAGTACTGTAGCAGCTCAGCCCAAAGGCTCTGGGGGTTTCCCCGGATAGGAATGGCTCAGCAGGTGGACTAGGACGGTTGTTACAGTTATAAAGGAATATTTTTAGTGAATGTATGAAAAAGGAAAATAAAACAAGAGTATATAATTAAGTATATACATTTATATGATATGTAAACTGAGTTTCTCAATGTGAATGAAATTATGACATGAATGTGACCTATGAATTTGTATGTGGTATAATTATAGAATTAGTGTTATGGAAATGATGTAGTATGTATTAGTGGACCTAAGAGAGACTAGGACTTGAACTGGGTACAGCTAGATGAGTGATGTGATGGAAGTGAAAATAGAATGGACTTGAGTATTATGGAACAGTGGAGTTTGTGATAGTGAGCATTGAACTTAATTATCATATGATATTTAGAGTTCCAAAGTATTCATATATGGAAAGTTTTATGCAATTATACATTATAAGAAATTGTAAATGGATTAGAAATGAAGTGACGAATAAAATTGTATAGCAGCTGCATATGATTGAATATGTATAAAGTAATATTGTTGAAACATGAATTAAGTGGATAAAGATCATATAATCGAGTGCAAATTGGTTTGAAACGGAGTTGGAATGTATTAACTTCTGATATAGCAAAAATGTAAAGAAGGAATGTGTAATTCTTGAAATACATCTTAACCTTGTATTTGTATAGATTGAGGATAAAATTATGAGAAAAACAGTATTGATCTGAAAGTCCTAGGCTTGAATATTAATCTTTTAAAGCCATGTGTTTTGTTTAGTATATTTGATCGGTTAATTTGTTATCCCTGGATTTGGATCTTAGATATAATGATTGTAATACAGATCTGGTGGGATTGAATTTTGTTTGAAAAGTATAGTTGAAAGTTATGATGGATAAAGTTGTACTTTATCATTTTTTTTGTTAAAAATTTGGTTATAACTGTGAAGATTAAGAGAGAAAAAGGAAATTATGAAAATGTTTTGAGTTAGGGATGATATGACAATAAGGTAATCAAAATAAATATGATTGAAAGTTATACTGAATATGTTTATGGTATGTAATGAATGAATGAATGAACTTGAGGTTTAAGTGAAAGAACTATTAGTAGTAAATATGATATAAAATTTTTATGAGAATTGGTGGAAATTATATTAAGATAATTTGAAATAATTTGTTATCATGATAATTTGATTGAATATGGATCAGAAATGATCAGGAATTGTATATAAGTTGCCCTAATGAAATTAAGTTATATATATACATATACGAATATGGTGAAATTTTATGATGAGTCAAATACATTAATTGTTGGTTGGAGTTGAATAAAATTTGAATATGGATATATTGTGACAGATAGATCAATGGATCTAGAATTGGCTAAGATTATGAATCATTATTGAAATTTAATGTGTATAGTTGTATTAAGAAAATAGGTATTTACATGATAATGTATATGATGTAAATTTTAAAGTATGATTGGACATGAATGAGTGGAATATAGTAATTGTTAATCATGATAAGAAGAGAAAAAGATTGGTTATCTATAAAATAAGTTGAAAGATAATGTATTAATATGTAAGTTAAGTGAAAAGCATGCTAAAGAAATAACTCCATTTATGGAAAAATCAGGATTTTGTTATCTATTGAGAGTGATAAATGTCTATTTAGACAGTGATTGTAATGATGGGATAATTAATGCACAAATATAACCAATGGTTTTTAAGGTTAAAGTTAAGAGAGTAATTACAAAGAGATGAAGGAACAATATATATTAAATATAAAGATTGGATGAACTATATAAATGAGCTGATTCTTGTATAAAGTCATTAATAGGAAATGTAATGAGATCTTTTGAATGTTTGATCAAGGAAGTAATCAATTGTATAAACATATAGAATGATGAATTATGGAAATTGAGAGAAGAAGGTTGATTCTAAAGGGAAGAGTTGAAGTTATGTGATTTGATAATATAATAACTTAAGCATATAATTAACTCCATATGGGAGTTAAGATAGTATTTTGTTAAGAATAAATTGTTATGGTACTGATAATTTCGAGGACGAAATTATTTAAGGGGGAGAGAATTGTAATATCCTCATATATGCCCTAGAAGTTGTGATTATGTTGTTGTTGTTGTTATATAATTGGATTGAATATATGTGTTAAATTACAAGAGAAAAGAAATAGAGAAAAGAATGTTTATGTATATGTGATTTGGGAAAGAATTTAGGGTTTAGAGAGAATGGTATATGTTGTGTATATGATGATATATATAACATATAAGTTGGTCAAAATGAAGAGTCAAGGAAAGAAGATATTTATTTTTGTTAAGTGTGAAGTTACTATAAAGGGCATGTAATGAATGGTAATCAAGACAAATGGTATAAGGGCGTTTAGGTAATTACTCTTGTTGAATCACTTGGTGGAGATTTAAAGAGGTGATATTTTGTCTTTTCTTCATTTCCTTCTCCTTCTTCTTCTCTTCTCCACGTTGGTTGGCTCCTCCTTAGACAAGAGAGAGCAAAGTGAGATTTGTTTAATTCTAACATCAAATTGAAGGGAGAATCAAAGGATTTAATTGAAGATTTGTGGAATTCAACAACTTAGGTAAGTTCTTTCTCTTGATTTTCCTTTGTTCTTTTGAAATTGTGTTTGGGATTGGTGAGTTGATATGGATGGTTGATTAAGTGTGTTTGTGATGTGTTTTTAAGTATTAAGTTTTGAAGGAAGTGAATTGTCATTGATTTGGGAAGTGAAGAAGTCTTGGAAAAGGAAGTGTTTAGAAGTGGTGCTTAAGGTAAGTACACACTTGTTTCTCTTGCTAATTGAAGTTGTTTGAAAGTTTGATTGTTATATGTTGGTGATGAAAATGTTGTGATGAGTATGTAAAATAATTGCTAATGGTGTTGATTATGTCCATTTGAATGAGGTTATGTTGTGTACAATGTGTTTTAAGTTAACCAAAAGAAGTTTGGCTACATTTAGGGTTTATGTATGAGAGACGTAATTTGGGGCGGTCGCTATTTAGTCATGTGCGGTCGCGACTTAGGTCGGACTTATGACCGCGAAACCTACTATGATAGGGTTTCATCTTTTGATTGTGAAGTGCGGTCGCGACTTAGGTCGGGCTTATGACCGCGAAATCTACTGTGATAAGGTTTCATCGTGTAACTGTATGGCGCGGTCGTATTCAGGTGAGGCGCGACCGCTAGAAGTGTTCTGTTCTGCTTTATTTGAAGCAATTTAATTTTGTAACAAGATTCTCAAATACATGTTAAATAGATCATCCATATGAGTTGTCAAGGATCAAAATAGAGATCATTTGTCTAACATCATTGTTGAGATTGAACAATGTTATATTATGTATTGTGAATGGTAATGTATTATATTGTTTGCATAACGTGACTAGTGTTATGACTTATATAGCGCGAAAGAGGCGATGATCATTCAAAAAGGTACGTACAATGTAATTTGTTATGATAAACGTTTTAATAATGAATGATGTTAATGTGTCTTGAGAAATGGTTGAAATGAAATAAATAGACATATTGTTTATATGACGATGAATTTAAGATACATATGCAATGAAATTAATGATGTATGTTCGAATAATGACATGTTCGTGTAGTTAATGTAATTGGTGTTGTATATATATATATATCAATAATGATGTGTATGATGTGAAGCAATTGTGATTGGCTATGATGATTCAAATGTGATATAATGAATGAAATGTGATATGATGATTCAAATGTGCAATGATGATTTAAATGTGATATAAAGCCATTGTGATTGGCAATGATGATTCAAATGAGATGTGAAGCCATTGTGATTGGCTATGATGATTCAATTGAAAGAGATAAGGCATGTTTGCCTAATTGATGATGAGATTGATAATGAAATAATAAATGAATTGTGTAACTAATGTGTTATTCGATTTCAGAGTTCTGGGTTTGGAGGCATGCCTATAAAATGAAAAAGGTAACAGTCTTGCCGGGTTGAGGATCTCTTCATTTTGAGTTGAATTGAGATCCAAGAGACTGGGTCTGTTACACTATGAGAAATTGTGATTATGAGATATATGATTGGTAACAGTCTTGCCGGGTTGAGGATCACCTCGAGTTTAGCCGAGTTGATGATCCAAGAGACTGGGTCTGTTACGCTATCCATGGATAGAGATATTGATATATGATGCCTACGGGCTTGATAATTATGATTATAGACCAAAGCAGTAACTCTGAACTTTGAATAACATATTAGTGTTTTGGGCCCGAGTCTGTCTTTATTGTCAATGTGAATTGCAAGTATTGAAATATTGATTGTGAGTATTAATAATGAATTATGCTTGGTGAATTGTGAATAATATAAGTGTAATATGTAAATGAATTGTGGTTGATGATAAAGGTTGTCTTTATTGGAAATGTGATTTATGATTTGTATGATATGTAATTTTGTGTATTGCAATAATGATTGGTATGGTATATATAATGTAGGGGTATTAATATATTGGTTTTGAGTATTGGTGATGCATTGGGGTTGGTGATAATATTATGTATATATGTACATCATATTTGAAATTAGCTAGGATATATTAAAGATGAAATTAAAAAGAAAAGAAGATATGATAAGAACTAATTATATATTGAATTGATGTATCATTATATGTCAATACTTCTATACTATATGTTTATATTTTATAGTTGGACTACTAAGCTCTCGGGCTTAGCGCAGGTGTTTATTCGCGCAGGTATATAGATGGAAGATATGAAGTCTTTTATTATGCCACAAGAAGAGTAAAGTTTGTCGAGACCAACTAGAGGGTAATGCATACATGTATAAATTTTAATTATGATGTATTTCTGAACTTTAATTATGATGTATTTCTGACGAGAGAGTATTTATATGTATAAATGAAGTTTTGATAAAGATAATGATTTTGTAAATGTTATTTAAATTAATGTATTATGGTTTGAACTCTGTTACAGGTTTTTAAAAGGTAACGAAAAGTGACATCCTTATACTTTATATATTTACTGTATGTATACTAGGTATACGCATAGTACTTATATAGGGTATCGGGGTGTTACACCATCAATTTTCCCAAAACACTTAAACATACATATAAACATATACATAACCATTATTTACAAAAATACAACCCCAAGTTTTCTAAATTACATCATTTACATATTTATAATATAATATATATATTTAAAAGTTCAGTTGTCAAAATGAACATATTACATGTTTACACGGTCCTAGTCTGTGGTGGCCAAATCAAAACTCTAGAAAGCAGGAATGCTCTATACCTGCTCTGGTCCAGCAGGGCTTTATGCAGCAACTCTGTTACCTGCGTGATACACAAATCGAGGTAAGCAAAATTGCCTAGTGGTACATAATTTTAAATAAAGAAAATCACATGAATAATGAAAAATGCATTTCTTCCAAAATGTAAACTTGATATGCATTTCCATAATGCAAGTCAATCAATTAACACTTTCAAACTAACAGATTTCTCAGACACATGCATTGGTCCCAAATGATCCTATATAATATTCAAATTCTAGAGATATTGTTCTAGACTCACATTTGACACCCAGCGTCTGGCCCGAAGGTAAATGTCTGGTATACCATATCACACCAACACCAATACTCTGGAATTTGACATTACATAAGGTTACACACATTACTTAAACCATTTCACATTCTTCTCAATATTTGGTAAATATGCCAATTTTAATTTTTCTTCCATTATTTCTCATTTATTTCACATATTTTTATGCATTTTTCACAAACATTCATCACGATGCTTTTAGCCAAGTCAAAGTGGCTCATAAACACATAAATTATGCATTTCAATTTTAAGAAAATACCTATGCACTCTTTATGTGAATTCACACATCAAAGTGGCATAGTAACCAAATCACTCAATCACAAATTATGTTAAACAGATGCAATTTAATGCATAACAATCAAAGTATGTGTGTACCTCTATGCAAAGGCACTTCCAAGATAAAAACACCAATTTTACAACTTCACCAAAATTCCTTTGCTTATTAAGTTGTTGGAATAACAACTTACTCAATACCTAACAAAAATATGAATAACAAACACACATTAGCATCACATTTTAAGGTGTTTAAGCTACCAAACATCAATTAAAACTCAATCCTTCAATTTCCCCTTTCTTAAGCCATAAGGAACTACAACTTTGGAATTCTAATCCATCCAATACCAAATTGAGTTTTAAGCTTAATTATGCCTTAGCCAACACATTTAAGCACATATTAAACTATAAAACTCAATTTAACGACATTCCTTTCAAAAATACTAAAATATGCCTAAACACACTTTAATATTAAAACTTCATCCTCAACATTTCTAAATTGAATTTAAAGCTTAAATATATTACAAACATTATATTTTAACAAATACAAAGCATTAAAATACAATGTATCTTTCTTCCATCAAAATTCCAAAATTCAAACCCTAAGCTACTTTGATTTTTATTTAGCATTTTAACCAATTCCAATTGTTAATTTATGTTCATTTCTATCATTTAAATCATTAAACAACATAACTTAAATGATAAAACAAAATAAACTACAATCTTGAACAAACCCCTTTTCCATAACCTAACCTTACTACCTTTCTCAAATTCCACCAAAACTTAAACCTATCAACCATTCAACCATAAAATCATTGCCTACTCATTAAAATAACATGTTTAGCATGCATTATAACAAAAAAAAAAAACTAGTCCATCAAAACCCCAAATTACACATAATCTAAAAATTCCATAAAACTTAGAAAATAATAAAGAAAGCTTACTAATTGTTGGAAAAATCACCAAAAATCACTTTGATCCTTTGAAATCCTTCAAAATTTGGAGTTTGGAGAAAAAATCATCCTTGGCTATGGTGGAATTTCGTGGTGGAATGAAAAAAGAAGAAGAAGATGATAAATAGTTACTTTTTTAATTTTTCTTTCTTAAAACAATTTTCCACCATATATAAATATTTAATTAATTTTTATTTATTATTTATTTTATTATTTTTAATTCTTTAATTTTCAACATCCATTCAAAAATAAAATTATTTTTGAATTATTTAATTAATTTTTAATGTAAAATTACCATTTTACCCTTTTATTATTTCACTGTTGACTTTTTCTAACTCATGTTTGACTTTATATGTAATCTATATTTTTATTATATTTCACATATATATGATATTTTCTCACTTCTAACATCTCATTTAACTCCCCAACTTATTAATTTAATTTAATATTTTGTAAAATAACGAATGTTACATAAACTAAGGTGGTGACTCGCCAATCTTTGCTTTTCAAAATAAAAGCCACATCCCTTTTCAAAATAAAATGAGAGTTTTCTTTTTTCAAAAAGATCAATTTTAAATTCGTGTTTACTGAGCTGATTAGAGATCGTACGCAGTGGTATTGTATGAGACTAAGCCCAAATGAGTATTCTGGCTCCTTAGCGGGCCAGATCGGTGTTCGGATGAGGCCTTACAGCTTACGACTCCACTAGGGACACTTTAAGATTTTCAAAACAAAATTTTAATGGGCTCTTTTCAACAAAAACATTTTTACTCTCATTGATTGGTTTCATCTTTTATCATGCATAAGGGTTCCTTACCCTTTAGTTTTAGGGAAACATTGGGTAGCAAGTAGCAACCACATAGCAACGTTCATTAGGTATGCTGAGGGATAACAAAAGCATTGAACCAACGACAAAATCCTCAATCCTTTTGAGGTGAAATGGACATGCACGTACTGTTGGACCCATACTAGATTCATTATTTGTTATGTGGTTAGGTATATCGTTGTTCTAGTATGATGGGACCTTTGGATTAAACCACCCTTTTGCATATAGAGGCCATAGACGTCGCCCATAAGTGGTATGCATCATAATACCTTCATGAAATAGCTTTTATTCATGCACCCATGCATCATCTCATATCATAAGCAATAATCTTCTACTACACCTACAATCACATTTGATCCAAAATGATAAAATTTACCCCTGCTTGAGTCTCAGCCACCCGGTTATGCTCATCCTTAAAAAAAATGCAATAGCCATGTTACCCAACAATCGGGAAGGCCCCACCGGCTTAACTACTTTAATCCAAAAGAGAAATTAACCTTACTCATCAAAGCATGAGCCCCAGTTTTAGGACCCTCCACCATTGATGGTTAAAATTTTCTAAAAACAAATCTATAGGCCACTCAAAATCCCTGGTTCTTCTTGCCTTTCCTTGGCCATAAAATTTACATGAATACTAACATCATAAAATGCATAATCTGGTTCAAAACAATAACCAACCTTTCTTTCATTTACTCAAGGTATACATGGATCCAACCATTGAATCCCATGAAATGCAAGCTTTTGTCGAAGCCATCCACAAGAAGCAGAGGAGAGTTTTAAGAAAATTGTTGTTATCCAACAAACTAATTTCAATAAGACACTGATTGATTTGTTGAGTGCACAACACAACTCAATCATGACTGAGGTACAAAACATGATGCATGGGAAGCAGCCGGATATTGGTTCATCTTTCAATCAGTCCCCACCAGTGGTTGACCTCACTTAATAAGGGGTTATAGTTGAGACACCAAAAGCTCCTCCACCTAACCCCTTGTAAATCCATTTCAAAAGGGGGAGCACCCTAAGACCTAAATTCTCCTATAGAAGTTAGAAGTAATTGAGAAGCGAATTGAGAATTTTAAACACCGAGATAAAACCTTTGACCTTGAGTCCTTAATCCTATATCATGAGGCTCACTTGCCACCCAAGTTCAAGATGCCTGAAATGGATAAGTTTAATGGCACCACTTGCCCCAAAATTCACCTCAAGATGTATGTGGGAGCCCTCAAGCCTATGGAACTCAATGACGAGCTCCTTGCTCAACTGTTTCAGAGATCCCTCACAGATGTGACTGTGAGACGGTTCATGGACCTTGATAAGAAGAAATATCAAACATTGGAGGATTTTTACAATGCTTTCACTAAATAGTACCACTATAACATAGAAGTGGATGTCATAAGGCAAGACCTTGAAACTACCAAGTAGAACCAGTAAGAGTCCTTCACCTCATTCTTTTTCGAGATGGAGAGAAAAGGCAACCCAAATGGTCAATCACCCTTCATAACAAGAACAAATTGGCATTATTATCAAGAACCTATTGCTTGTCTACCAGACTTACATGCAAACCCAATGCCTACCCACTATCATCAGGGCACTGGCCATAAAACCAACTTATGCATAAACCTTAAACATAGGATCTAGGATCTCATTGAAAATGGATCCATCTTGCCACCTATATTACTATCTTAGCTTGTGGAAAGACAATACCGATGGTGTTGATTGACAATGGCTCGACATTGAATGTTTATTTGCTCAAAGTGGCAAGTTGCCCATGAATCGAAATGGATGAGCTAGTACCTTCTGATTAGATTGTGAGGGCATATGACAACACAAAAAGGGAAGTTTTGTGCATGGCTAGCATCAAAGTTACAATTGGACCTATGGAACAAGAAATCTTTTTTCAAATTCTAGATGTCCCAGCCTGCTTTAATCTATTATTTGGAAGACCATGGATTCATCAAGCCAAGGCCATCCCATCCTCTCTCCATCAAAAACTCAAATTCACATACAAGGATGGAGTGGTTACTATAAGAGGAGACCCAAGTGCCAATCTTGGAAATTCAGTCAAAATCTTCAGTTATAGCCCTATCTAGTTTCACCTTTGATTTAGTTCAATTTATAGAAGAGGAGGTAGGTAAAGAACTAGTACCCTTTGATTTTGACCCATATAGAAACTCAACGGTTGCTAACATCCTCAAACACATGCACTATTTTCCTAGGATAGGGTTGGGTAAAAACCAACAGGGAATACAACAATTCTCATATTACCCTTTAGTCTGGCCACTATTTGGTTTGGGCTATAAACCAACCCCAAAGCATTTGGAAGAGATGGAAGGGAGAGCCAAACAAAGATCCCAATGCAAAAATCTGGAGAGATATTTGACTGTCCCATGAGACCATATTTCAAAATGTTGAATAGATATTTTGTTAGAGAGGGAACAGACTCCCTTTATTATGGATTTCCTGAATCATGGTTGAATCCTATTACTAATGAGCTAATCCTAGGATTTGAAAATTTTTTTTGATGCTAGGCTTAGCTTCGAAGATAGCGGACCTGCCTTAGAGCCAGGGGAAGATTTTGAGGGCAACATAGAACCTAGTCTATTCTAAGTTGCCATGTTTGAAGAAGGAGAAGAGTTAGATTGTAGCCACCTAATCCAACCTGCTACAGAAGTACCCAGCAATTGGTATTCTGAAAATAATGGCAGTCCATCATTAGAGTCTAACCAACCCATAGTAGAACCAAGAATTCAGTTAGATCAAGAGTCAAATCTTCAGCTAGATTCTCAGCTTGTGTCAGATACCATGCCAAGAGTTCAGTTTGAATTTAAGAACAAGTCATGTTCTGATTCAAGTCCTAGTATAGAGTCCGAGTCTGATTTTGAGTCTTCTAATTTAGAATCTGAGTCTATTATTTCTGAATCTGATTCCCTGGTTCCATCTAATTTTGAGTCTGTTTGTAAGAGGAACCCTTATAACCATTTCCTTATTAATAAAAGTTCCAATATTTCCTCTTAATTTCTTTTGTCTCCTGATAAGCATTATGGAATATTTAGTATTAATAAGATTAATGAAGATAAAGAAATAATTAATCTGGGAACAACATAAGTGCAAAAAAAAATATATTCATTGCATCTTCATTCATTCATAAACAAGAATTGGTGATGCTTCGTAAACAGTTCCAAGATTATTTTGCATGAGAAGTAAGTGTTATGATAGGATTGGATCCCACTATAGCAGTGCACAAAGTTCCAACATTTGACCACATGAAACTAGTTAAGTAGAAGCTCTGACGACTCAAGCTGGAATGGTCCTTAAAGATTAAGGAAGAAATAACAAAGTTGCTGGAAAACCGGTTGATAGAGCCTATCATGTACCCTCAATGGGTTACTAACATTGTGTCGGTTCCAAAGAAGGATGGGAAGGTTCGAATGTATATAGACTATAGAGATCTCAACAAGGCATGGCTAAAGGATGATTTTCCTCTACCCCATATTGACCTCTTAGTTTATAGATTAGCCGAGTCCATGGTGGTTTCATTAAATGACCTTTATACATGGTATAACCAAATCATAGTCCATCCACCAAATAAAGAGAAGACAACTTTCATTGCAGAATGGGGCACATACTGCTATAGGGTTATGCCTTTGGGTCTCAAGAATGTTGGTCAACCTATCAAAGAATGGTTACTACACTCTTTCATGACATGATGCACCAAGATGTAGAGGTCTATGTCGATGATATGGTCATTAAATCAAAGAAAGCTGAAGTGCATGTAGAGGCCTTAAAGGTGGTTCTTCCTTAGACTTTGTCAATACAACTTAAAACTCAATCTAGCCAAATGTGTGTTTGGGGCAGCCTCAGGAATATTCTTGGGACATATGGTCAGTTCTCAGGGAATTGAAGTGGATCCTGCCAAGTCTAAGACAATCCTTAAAATGCCCACTCCCATGAAAAAAAGGAAATCAAGGGATTCTTGGGTATCCTATAGTATATTAGTCGATTCATTCCTCAAATGGCGATATATGTGTGCCCATCTTAAAATTGCTAAAAAAGATAACCTAACTAAGTGGAATGACAAATATTAGGAAGCATTTGAAAAGATCAAGCAGTATTTGATCTAGCCTCGATACTGCAACCTCTAAGGTCAGGTGATCCTCTACTCCTTTATCTTTTAGTAAATAAAGAAGCGATGGGGCTATGCTTGCTGAAAATGAGGAAGGATCGAGGATGGAGTTTACTATTTATTATCCTAGCAAAAGGTTATTTAGCTTATGAGCTCAAATACTATTAGATTGAAAAATTGTGCTTGGCCTTAGTGTGGGTATGTCAAAAACTACATCATTAAATGGATTCTTACACCATGCAAGTAATTGTAGAATAGAGCCCCTTGAAATTCCTTATGGAAAAGTTAGTTCTGGATAGTAAGATTGTGAGATGGCTCATAGCATTGGCTACATTTGATCTCAAGTTTGTGGCACACAAAGTAATCAAAGGGAGTATAGTAATTGAACAATTAGCTACCCTCCAATGGTAGATGTGGTGAAAGAGCTAGAATTTCTATATGAGGACATCCTGAGGGTTGATAAAGAAGTATGGATTATGTATTTTTATGGTGCATTTAATCATAAAGGTTATGGTGTGGGAATTATCCTTATTACACTAGAAAAATAATAGATCCTGTTGGTAAAAAAATTATCTTTTGAAGTCCCTAATAATAAGGCAGAATGCGCTGCCTGCATAATCAAGTTGGAAATGGCCCTGGAATTAAAAGTATAGAGAAATGTTGGTAAAGAACTTAGAGATGTATAAAGATTCCACCTTTATTGTTTCTCAAGCATTGGGAAATGGAAAATAAGGGAAGAGCACTTGGTTCCTTACCATAGACACTTGGAAGATGTAGCACATCAGTTCAAGGAGATTCTATTCCATTACCTGCCACAAACTAGGAATCAATTTACTGATGCTTTGGCTACCTTAGCTTCTATGACCCAAAAGGGAAAAGAAATGATAGTTTGCCCCATTATTATTGATGTGAAAACTCAGCCAGTGTATTCTGCTATAGTTCAGGCAATGAACAAAAAGCCATGGTCCTGGGAAATCCTCAATTTCATTCAAAATTGGAAAACTCTAGTCAAGCCTCAAAAATAGACTGGAGGACTTTGAGATAATTAGCAAGCCAATACATTTTCAATGATGTGTTGTACAAAGGTCCTGGAATAACATCCATCTCAGATGTGTGGATGAAGTTGAAGCACAACAAATAATGGAGTGGGTCTATGGTGACGAATAAGGCCCTACATGAATGGAGTTGCTTTGGCCCAAAAGATCACAAATTTGTGTTATTATTGGCTTACTATAAGAGAGGATTGCTCAAGCTATGACAAGAAATGCCATAACTATTAGATATATGTCAAGCTTTAGAAGCTACCATTAGTCCCTTTGCATCCTGCTATGACTCCTTAGTCATTTGTGATATGGCGAATTTACGTGATAGGGAAGATTACACCAAAGTCCTCTAATGAGAAATAATACATATTGGTAACCATAGACTATTTCACCAAATGGGTAGAAGCAACTTCTTATTCCATCCTCAATGCCAAAAAGGTACACATGTTATTCATACTAACATCATTTTTCAGTATGGAGTGCCATTAAAGTAATTTCAGATAGTTTATCACATTTTCAAAAGGAAGTGGTCCAGTTAATGGCAAAGTATAAGATACAGTACCATGGGTCCTCTCCTTATATACCTCAAACCAATGGATCCATTAAAGCAACAAATAAAAGTATAAAGAATATCTTATAAAAGATGATGCAAAGTCACAAGAGTTGGCATGAACATGTGTCTTTTGCTCTTTGGGGTTATAGGACTTCAGTAAGAACACCAACCAAAGCAACTCCTTATTCTTTGGTATTTGGGATGGAAGCAGTTTTCCAATAGAAATAGAGGTTCAATCAGTGCAAACACTCTATGAAAGCCAGATCACTGAGGTTGAATGGGCCAAAGCCTATCATGACCAAATAATGGGTATTGATGAGAAAATACTAGTTACTTTATATAAGGTGCAAGGCTATTAGCAAACGATAGTAAGGCATTATGACAAAAGGGTCAAAGATTGAGGGTTACAAGAGGGGGAAATTAGTGTTAAAAGAAATCAGGGTCCCAGTATATGATCCTAGAGGGAAATTCAAGCCCAATTAGGCCAGACCGTACTTGCTTAAAATGATCCTATTGGGAGGAGCAGCAATACTTTCAAACTTGGATGGCATTGAATTTTTTAGCCCATGCAACATGGATCAACTTAAGAGATATTTTGTCTAAACTCTCTTAACACATTTGTAATCAAGCTATACAGACTTGATTCTAAAAAATGGCTTGATGAATTGAAAACCCAAAAGGGCAAATTGGGTAAAAATTAGAGCAATAAAAATAAAGAGATACATAGGAAATCCTCTTTGGGTTCAGTTTAAATCCTTATATAGCATCCATCCCATGCAATGCTTAAAAAAAGATCTTTATTCCATAATACTCATAAAAGGTTCTCATAAAATTTTATGTGTCCAAAATTGAATATCAAGCCAAAATTCAGTGTCTTGCTAAATAGTCTATCTAAAAGTAAGTCCTAAAATCTAGGTTGTCTTGTTAGTAATCATTGTCTCTAGCTCGTTAATTAAAGCTAATTGTTAACCTTCTTTCTAGGGCAAACTATGGTAATGAACCAACCCCTATCCAATCAATAATGTCTATCAGTCAAGATGGCTGCACAACATGAAATCCCTAAGCTCAGCCATTCAAAATGGCTCGAGTAGAAGTAGAGGTAATGGTCACAAGAATGAGAGTTATACCATCAGGTGGAACTCCCTAAAAATGGCCCATCTATTTGAGAATCCTAATCCTTAGATAGAATGTCAACATGGACAAGCCCAACAAGCAGACAATCCTATAACCAAAAATCATGCTCATGAAAGAACGGATCTGATACCAAGGGTAGTACCACAAAACATCGTTTGGGCCAAGCTCCAATAGCCAAGAGGTCCATTCCCTCTTTGAATCATAGCGAATAAGGATTTTCCTGCCTTGATAAGTAAAGGGAGAATAAGAAAGTATGGATGGCATGGCCACAATAAGGAGATGATCCCTCATCTAAACCTACAAGCAACAAGACATGTTAAAAAAATAAACAAACAAACCTGAAGAAGGATAGGAGTCACAGACCAATCCCCCTGGACCTTATAAGCCTTGAGAAGACTAATAATGGTCTCATCTAGCAAAAGTGTAGTAATATAATGGGAATTCTCCATTTGCAGAAATAGTGGAATAAAATCAATCAGGCCCCAACCTTGCTCTCTTCTGAATAGGAAACCACTAGTCATGCAAAATGCCAAAGCTCTCAAGGTCTCATTGTGTCCTTGGTATCCTTCCAAAATTCAGTAAAATTACACATAAATTCACTTTATCATCTCTCACCATGGGTGAAGCCTCAACATCACTCAAGTTGAACAGGTTTTAAAAGGCATGAAAATAGATAGTACGACATTCAGTAATTGCCAGTTCAGATTCAGTGCTACACCCTAAGATAGCACTAAACTCCTCAAAAGCAGGACACATCTCCTTCATCATAGCCCCAAACCTAAATACATGATCCATAGGGTCCCAAAATTTTAGACAAGCCTAAATAAAATCATTATCCAATTTAACCCCTTTCAATGTAATGGCTGGTGCACTACTATATATACCAAGATTAATTTTGTCCAATTTGTCTAAATTGGTGGTCCATCAATGCAAATAATGACTAAAAAAGGATTCCATAGTTGCACAGTCTATTAAAAATTTGCAGAAAAGGCCTAGAATACTAGGAAAAGCTGACAAAAATAGGAATAATAACCCTATATATAGGTAGTAGGCCCTATTTGCTTGACCAGCGGATGCAACATCTGCAAAGTCCTCACATGCACTGTGAACATGTCATGTGCCACGTGACATCCTCATGCTCCGTGGACATGCCATGTACCGCACTGCCACAACATGCAGAGCATGAAAAGAAAACAAAAATGGGAGAGATAATAATAATAATGTTCAGAACATTTCAATTTTAAAGAAAATTGTCCCAGTACAATCATCCATAACATTACATGCATCATAGTGCATTGTTAAGCATAAAAGATAAATCTTGTTTGAACAGGAAAACAGGTGGAAGAAAAGAAATCTATCTCCTTCCAAGATGGCATCTACCTCCATGCTCTATAGCTAGCTGATTAAAAGTGGTTGACAGATAAGCCTCATAACAACGTACCATTGTGTAGGTATGATCAACCTATTCTTGAGGCCATAGAAAAATGCAACAAGGGATGAAACACCCCAAAATAATTTGTACACTAGACTATAAATAGATGTTGTCAAAACACTCAATTTGATAAAACTTGAAAAGTATTTTCTTATTTAAGATAGGGACATGCATGTGTCAACCATGGCTGACATGCCCATGTGTTTTAAATCAACATTGCCTCTTTAAACAAAACAAGCAACACGGCCGTGTCTAATAGAACGACACGTTCGTGTGTTTTATTTTAAATCTTCCTTCCTAAAAAAGTTTTCTTTTCTTAAGTTTTTCATACATTCATTCCTCAAACCATCCATTTCTATTACACCATATAAATTCAAGCAAAACCTCAACATAATTAACATGAACATACATAATATATATACATAAATGAAATTATTGTAATTTACAAAACTCTCATGCTAGTTCACAAAAACTAGACATACACCCATATATTTATATATATAACATACCACCTACAAAGATATACAACTGTCATTCAAAATAAATATCTCCGCCATGTGAACAATCTAAAACTCTTTATACATAATATTTCTTAGAAGACCTTTTTGTGATACAGTTGATTTGGATCTCTATAAATTTCACTCAATAGGCTCTTCTCATCTCGTCTAATCTGTGCATCAAAAACAAATATAACATGCTAAGCAAAGCTTAGTGGTGCTTGTGTATTCATAATATTTAAGAAAATATTAAGAAAGATAACTTTGAATTACATAACTTTGAATTATCATTCATGAAAAATAATAAAATCATCACTTTGTTACTTTAAAAGAAATTTGATAAATTTGTATATTTGATATACTCAACACAAGAAAACTCAATATTCAATAACTTTAATAAATTAGTAACAAGGTATATTGTTCACATCATATGCAATTCTTTTACTTTACCAGTACACACTGAATTTAGACCTTAGATTCACATAATGGGTCATAGTCAGCAATATAATGCCTAATATCAAAATTATGGCCAAAGGCCTACTTTCAAGTGTATTTACTTTTGGAAAATATGCCCACTATCACTGGTGACATTATGTGTCCACTAATGGCATGAAGTGCCCACTTTCACTATGGATCTCCACCCTCTTGCTAGCCATTTAACCCTAAGCTAGGTCTAACATCAGTATGGTTTGGGCAATTCATTACTTATTCACCTCTAATAACATTTAGATACATATCACTTTAATAAAATGATACTATAATCTTTATCTAATACTTACAAAATTCCAAGGTTTCTTTGTAAACTAACTTGTAGACATTTTCAAAATTTTAACCTTTAATTTGACAAACTTGCATACTTTAGAGTAATAATTATGTTATAAAGGTTAATTGAATAAGATTATTATATTAACATAAGAAATGAAGTGTTTTGGGGTTGAAAAAGAAGAAAATTAGGGTTACAAAGAGGACATGGGCGTGAATAGGAAATCCACATGCCCGTGTTTACCAAAATGTTATTGAAAGTAAAGTTACAGAAGCTGAATAATTCACATGGCCATATGGATCAAAGCCATTTGCTCGTGTTGGTTTTCCAGCGTCTGCCAAACTTAAAAATTTATGTTTATGTGAGCAAACATTGTTCCAACTTGCATTTTAAGCCAAAACAACCTAATTACATTTAATAACTATGACAAAAATGAACCAAAAACTAAACTTTCAAATAAAAAGAACCCAAATTAAACACTTTACTTAATCCCCAATTAATCAAATCTTTAACAATAAATTAGTTATCAACACTCCACAACCATCACTCTTAACCAAAAACAATATCATCACACTTATTTCTTACAAAATTGAAATAAAGTTCATATAAAGATTCTTTAATCTTCCTTGCACAACATATTTTTTTATTCAATTCTTTAGCAAATAACTCAATTAAAATGATCCAATTAACTTATTCAAGCATTAAAATTCAAATAAAACCAACTATTTGTAAATTACTCATACACAAGCACATACCTCTTTCAATAACTCCTCTCTTTCTCTTTTTTATCTTTACCCCTTTTTGATTTTTGGTGATAATCTTATTGATTCTTCTCATAAACTAGTGGATTCCTATGAAAATTTGGAGTTATAATTAAAGATCTTGATGTTTTAATGTATGGTAATGGAAGAAGATAGAAGAAAAGAGAGAGATGGTGATGGTGAAGAGGTGTTTGGCATGAAGATGGTGGTAGAAGAGAGGAAAAATTTCTAGGCTCCTCTTTATATTATCTATACGCTTGATTATGTAAGGGCAAGCTTATAATAGCTATAGTGCACCCTCTCTCTTAATTTTTAATTCTAATTCAATTTTTAGTCTCTTAAAAATGTAAAAATAGTTTCTCTAGTTAATTTAAAGTTCTACAATTTATATTTTGTAATTTAACTCATTAAAATTCACTTCTAGAGTTAAGAGCATTTTCATAAATTTCTATCACTTTAAGATTCTTTTTTAGAAATACCAATTTCATCCATACTCGGATCAAACCTTCTACTTTTTTAAAGGTTGATTCATCCTACTTTCCTACTTATTTCAAATACCCAAGTCAATTTAATCACTATACATAATCCATTATTAATGGTTAATAGAAAATCACTATTTAAAATTTCAAACATTATAAGGGATGGGTGAAAGTCAAAAATAAAAAGGCCACAAAAAGCAAAAGAAGGAAAAGATCTACCTCATGATGATTTTCTGGCAATGGAGTAATGGAGATTGGAGGCTCAAGAGCTCGGCTTCAACCTTATCATCATCAACAACATACAAGATGGCGTTTACTAACTAATAGTGTAGGGGGATGTTCTCAGGAGGCATTGGGTGGGTCCTAATAAACATTGACAGTGGACCAAAAAGAGGATTGCTTGGCAGGGGAGTAATGAACTCATAATCAGAGCATGCAGAGACCTCGGCCCTTATTTGATGAGATATGTCTGGGCAAGCCCCAACCATATTAATGTCAGGTCGAGAAGCCTCAGAGGAAGGAAAAGCATGCTGAGACAATTTACTCAAGTTGATCTCTGTGAGCGGAGATTTTAGCCCCATCTCCCATGTGGAATGGATCTTTCAACTTCAGCACTGTTAGGCTCAGGGCCTTAGAGAACACAAGCTTAAACCCGGAAAAAATGGAGTCGCCACTTGGACGAGCAAAATAAAAATAAAAAGGGGTGGATGACTCCATTCCTAAGAAATCCCCAATCCCCTATTAGGTTTGAAAAGTTGGGTACGTATGGGAAAGGCGAGAAATAGCCCAGCACTCCCATAATGCCCGGTTCATTGGAACAGGCCTCCTTTTCAAGTCTAAATATTATTGAATTTTTAACTTATTAAAATATCATCCATATTACATACAATCATAAAAATAAGTAATCACTTCATTAAAATCACAACAAGCTAAAACAAAATAAATGGGCACCCATACTGGATGGAGACATGCCCTTACAATGTCCAATGTCCAAAACTAAACAAAATAGAATACCCACCATTTAGTGAAAACATGCCCTTTACATTAATCCCAAAATCCAAAATAAATTAAATTACATTAAACCTAACTAATGAGGTACCTGTGAGCGGGGATTTTCGCCCCCACTCCCAGTGGAATAGTTCTTGCGACTTCGACACTATTTAGGCTCGGGGCCTTAGAGAACACGGACCTAAGTCAGGAGAAAATGGAGTCGCCACCCGAACAGGCCGGGAAAAAAAGAAAGGGGTGGATGACTCGATTCCTAAGGAATTCCCAACCCCCTAATGGTTTTGGAAAGTTGGGTACGTGTGGGGAAGGTGAGAAATGGCCCAGCACGCCCGGTTCATTGGAATCGGCCTCCTTTACAAGTCTTAATATTATAAAATTCTTAAATATAACAATATTATCCATATTACATACAATAATTAAAATAAAGCATCAATATATTAAAAATCAAAACAATGTCCAAGCAAAACAAATTAATGGACACCCATCCGAGGATGGAAACATGTCCTTACATCCCATGCCTAAATAGGACACCCACCGAAAGGTAGAAACATGCCCTTTACATTGGTTCTAAAATAGAAAAGCAATTTAAATTACATGATAATTAACTAATGAGGTACCCACCAAGTGGAAACATACCTCTTACAGCATTTGGAAATCTAAATAAAATAATAAAAGTAAATAACCATTCATAAAAAATAAATCCTCCATCAAAGATATTAAATATCAATAAAAAGTAAACATCCATCCATGATAAATTAAATAAACCAAGCTTTGAACTTAAATAAGTTAAAGCATATAAAATAAATCAAAGCATAATCAAACATAAAATAAGGCAAATAAAGATTCAAATTAGGGCTACTATTTGTATTTAAGATTCTTTATTTCATGTGTTTAGGGTTTTTGAATTTGTGGAATTAGGCTATTGTCAGTTTTTAAAGGAATTGAGATGGAGCCAAGTTTTAGAATTTAATAGGTTGATAAAGTTCTTTGATTAACCAAATGAGTATTTGAGTGGTAAAATCAAGAAATTAGGGTTTGAACACTTTAAAACACTTAGATTTATGATTTACGGTACTCATTGAATTATGGTTTTAAGCTTACTGTGTTTGAATTATAATATTTAAATTTGTAAGATTTTAAAGTTTAAAGGATTAGGGTTTAGAAAAATTAGGGTTTAAGGATTTAAGGGAGTTAGGGTTTACTGTTTTGAGTTTTGGAATTGAATTAAGGTTTTAGAATTTTTGATTTAGGGTTTCGGGGAATGCATTAGGATTTTAGGATTTGAAAATCAATTGATAATTTTATGAAACTTTATGAAAATAAACCAAATGATTTAAAGTTTATAGAAGCAAAAAAGAAGTTTTTAGGGCTTTTGGAAAGAAACAGAACTCAATTTAGGGTTTTGAAAATTTTGAAAGCAAATTAGGGTTTTGGGGTTTTGAAGAAACAAAACTAACAACTTTAAACTTTTTGGAAAACAAAGCAACGAATTAAGGTTTTTAAACTTTAGAAAAAGTGAATTGAGGTTCTAGGGTTTTTGAATTAAAAGAAACAACGTCATGATTTAGCTACTGTGAAGAATAGAATTTAAACAATTGATGCATACCTCCATTTATTGGTTCCACCAAAAATTTCTTCTTGGATGAACAAAAACAAAGACAAGCTTTGCTGCCTTTGATGTATTGAATTGCTGTCTACTCTCAAAAAAGAAATCAGGTTGATTCACTATCTTTCCTACTTAGTTTCGGTCTAAATTTTTCTCCCAAATCCGATCCAATTTTTGATCAATTTCTCCTCCAATTTCTTGATTGATTGTTTGTGTTGTTTTTGGTCTTATTTATAGAAGAATTTTATGGTTCATTCCTAATTATTCACGAAACATAATATTCATTAAGAAAAGGAAACCGAAACCTAATTGTATTAGGTTTCGAAAAATTTGCGTCGAAAAAATTTCGCTGGCAAAAAAAACTACTGTGGAAAAAATGCGCTGGTGAAAAAAAATTTGCCGCAGCTGGCTGCGGCAGCGGGCGAGAATGGCCTACAGGCCATTTCACCGCACTGATTTTCGACGATGATTTTTTTGTCGTCAATTTTTCCGTCGCCGATTTTTTTTATTATTGTTATTTTTTATTTTTTATTAATAAAAAATAAATACTAAAGCAAAAATTATTTAATTAAGATAATACAAAAATTATTTTGGACTAATTAAAATATATTGGACCACAAAAAAATTATTTTGGATTAATTAAAATATATTGGACCGGACTGGGTCAAAAAAAGTTTTGGTCAAAAAATCGGCAGTGCACGAGCTGTCGGGCCCGTGGGCTATGCTGGCAGCAATGCGCTGGCAAAAATGGTGTCCCAATTCGCAGCCAGTTTCGCCCCCAGATCATTTATGAGGCGAATTGGGCTGCCGCGCGACGCTCGCTGATCCGTCTGATTTTTTTTTATTTTTTATACTTTTTATTTTTATTAAAAATAACTATGAAATAATATTAGTAATTAAAATATTATTAAAATAAATAAAATACTACAAAAAATTATTTTATACTATCGAATTTGAATGGGTCAAAAATTAAGGGTCTACAGTTTGCTTCTGCTTGAACGATCTGAGACTTTAGAGAGTGAAAAGTAACAAGACTTAATTTTTGATGAGATGGTTATTTGAATTTGTTTTGGGTACTTGGACCCGAGACTGAACTTGATTTAGGTACTTGGACCCGAGATTGGATTGAATTTGGGTACTTGGACCCGAGATTGGGTACTTAGACTCGAGATTGAATTTGATTTGGGTACTTGGACTCGAGATTGGATTGAATTTGGGTACTTGGACCCGAGATTGGGTACTTGAACTAAAGATTGGGTATTTAGACCCGAGATTGGGTACTTGGACCCAAGATTGAATTTGATTTGGGTACTTGGACACGAAATTGAATTTGATTTGGGTACTTGGACCCGGGATTGGGTACTTGGACCCAAGATTGGGTACTTGGACCCGAGATTGATTTGATTTGGGTACTTGGACCCGAAATTGGGTAGTTGGACCTAAGATTGGATTGAATTGGGTATTTGGACTCGAGATTGGGTATTTAGACTCGAGATTGGGTACTTGGACCCTAGATTGAATTTGATTTGGGTACTTGGACCCGAAATTGAATTTGATTTGGGTTCTTGGACCCAGGATTGGGTACTTGGACCCAAGATTGGGTACTTGGACCCGAGATTGATTTGATTTGGGTACTTGGACCCGAGCTTGGACCCGAAATTGGGTAGTTGGACCCAAGATTGGATTGAATTTAGGTACTTGGACCCGAGACTGAACTTGATTTAGGTACTTGGACCCGAGATTGGATTGAATTTGGGTACTTGGACCCGAGATTGGGTACTTAGACTCGAGATTGAATTTGATTTGGGTACTTGGACTCGAGATTGGATTGAATTTGGGTACTTGGACCCGAGATTGGGTACTTGGACTCCAGATTGGGTATTTAGACCCGAGATTGGGTACTTGGACCCAAGATTGAATTTGATTTGGGTACTTGGACCCGAAATTGAATTTGATTTGGGTACTTGGACCCGGGATTGGGTACTTGGACCCAAGATTGGGTACATGGACCCGATATTGATTTGATTTGGGTACTTGGACTCGAGCTTGGACCCGAAATTGGGTAGTTGTACCCAAGATTGGATTGAATTTGGGTACTTGGACCCGAGATTGATTTTTGAACTTAGAAGAGATTCTAGGTTCTGGACCTAAGGAAAATTTGGGTTCTGGACCCGAGCTAAGTTCTGGACTCAAAAGAGATTCTAGGTTCTAGACCTAAGAAAAATTTGGGTTCTGGACCCGAGCTAAGTTCTGAACTTAAAAAGAGATTCTAGGTTCTATACCTAAGGGTAATTTGGGTTCTAGACCCGAGCTAAGTTCTGGACTTGAAAGAGATTCTAGGTTCTGGACCTAAGGAAAATTTGGGCTCTGGACCCGAGCTAAGTTCTGGACTTAGAATAGATTCTAGGTTCTGGACCTAAGGAAAATTTGGGTTTTGGACCCGAGCTAAGTTCTGGACTTAAAAGGAGATTCTAGGTTCTGGACCTAAGGGTAATTTGGGTTCTGGACCCGAGCTAAGTTCTGGACTTAAAAAGAGATTCTAGGTTCTGGACTTAAAGGTAATTTGGGTTCTAGACCCGAGCTAAGTTATGGACTTAAAAGAGATTCTAGGTTGTGGACCTAAGGGTAATTTGGGTTATGGACCCGATATTGAATTTAATTTGGGTGCTTGGACCCGAGACTGAGTTTGACTGGCCTTTTATCATTTGAGAAGTCTAACTACTCCGATTATTCTATGCATTATGGTTTTTCACCCTCAAAATGGATCTTCATCCTTTGAGATCGGGTCTTCATCCTTGAAAATGGATCTTCTTCCTTTGAATCGGGTCTTCACCCTTGAAAATGGATCTTCATCCTTTGAGATCGAGTCTTCACCCTTGAAAATGGATCTTCATCCTTTGAGATCGGGTCTTCACCCTTGAAAATGGATCTGCATCTTTGGAGATTGGGTCTTCACCCTTGCAAATGGATCTTCATCCTTGAAGATTGGGTCTTCACCCTTGAAAGTGGATCTTCATTCTTTAGACTTTGGGTCTTCACCCTTTGAAATTGGATCTTCATCCTTGAAAATCGGGTCTTCACCTTTGAAAATGGATCTTCATCCTTTGGACATCGGTTCTTCACCCTTGAAAGTGGATCTTCATCCTTTAAACTTCAGGTCTTCACCCTTTGAAATTGGATCTTCATCCTTGGAATCAGGTCTTCACCTTTGAAAATGGATCTTCATCCTTAAAAATCGGGTCTTCACCCTTGAAAATGGACCTTCATCTTTGGAATTAGGTCCTTACCTTTGAAAGTGGATCTTCATCCTTAGAGATTTGTCTTATATTGGCTTCAACTCTTCTAGCTGGGCTGATCTTTTGTCATTTGCATCTTCATTCTTTTGATAGTTCTAATGTTCCATTCTTTTGTTCTTCCTTTTTGCAAAAATTCAGCTATTTTTAGTTGGCTTTCATATCCTCTCCTTGCCCCCCAATAATTTTTTTTATGCAAGCTTTGATTGATGTTTTTCTTGTCTAGTTCTTTGCATAAGCACGCATTTCTTCTCTTTGCACAATTACTAGAGCTTTCTCAAGCAATGGGCTTTCCATGCCCCCCTGATTTGACATCTTCTTTTGATTCCTTACTTCACAGAGTGTTTGCTGTTCACTTTGATAAAGAATAGACAATACAAGACAAGAAAGTGTGATGTGATATGCTCATGTATGCATGATATGCATGATAATACTCACAGCGGTTTCATTGACTCACAGACCGAGGTGATCAGTAGAAGTGTTCTTATTGGTTCCTTTTTAGATGCTCGTTCAGGTCTTGCATTGGAATGACAGACTGCTTCACATTTATGGCTTTTATCTTCAAGGCATTGAAAATATGAATAATGGAGGCCCCAAACATTAGAGATAGGGATTCATCTATTTCAAACTATGTTTCAGCATGTCAGTTGATAGCTTCTTCACAACCTTGCCAATAATCATTTCCTTTTCCCAATATGTCCTTTGGAGGTTCAACATACTTCCCTTAACTTGAAGGCTTTGTATGACAAAATATTTTTTTTTGGTTTTTTGAATTTTGATTTTGAAATCAAACGTTGGCTTTGCCAAATTAATGTCAATGTACCTCAGGACTTGATTTTCCAAATTAACATATCTATAACATAACAACCCTAGTTACCATACTAAACTCGAGAATTATTTCTATTTAAGCAAGAACTGTTGCACTTCAGATAGGCACATACACATTACTTGGCCAAAGGTCTCATTGAGTTTAAATACTGTCTATCTCATATGCATGCTTATCCAAACTATCTCCACTAATAGACTCTACCTACCAAGAGAGATCAACAAGTCTTTAATAGGCTTGAATTGAGGTCTATAAGGGACATGGGTTTAAATGAAGGCCATTTTGAGATTGGAGCTGGTGTGACACAAAGGACAAACCTTCATACTACAAATTTCTTGTTGGAACTTTAGACAATTGAGAGCAATCTTGCTAGACTCCAAATTCCTTCTATTTTCTTGGCATTAATTTGGATCTTGATTAGGACAGTTTTTGCCCTTGCAAAAAGTTTGGTTCCCAAATTCGTTTCTTTTCTTCTTCTCCTTTTATTTCTCTTACTCTTCCCTTTTCTTTCTCTTTATTTTTCTTACTCCTCCCTTTCTTTGAACATTTTATCATTTTGTCCTTCTTTCTTGCAGGACTGTCAAGTACAGAACTTTCAAGAACTGAATGGTTATTTTCCTTTTCCTTTGATTTTGATCCAATCTTTGGTTGGGTTGGACCAATTCAAGTCAAACTGTCCTTATAAACCAAATGGAAGCCCTTTGTTGTCTTAGGTCAGAGAGAACTCAGTTGGCTTTTTGAACCATTTTGGGTTTTCTTTTCTTTTTTCTTTTTTCTTTTCTTTCTTTTTTTCTTGTCTTCTTCTTTTTTCTTTGCTCTCATTTCTCTTGTTTTCTTTTCTTTTCTTTTTTTCTTTTTTTTTGTTTTTTTGGTTTTGTTTTGTTTTTCTTTTTTTGTTTTGTTTAGTTCTAGCTCTAAAAGAGTTATCTTGTTTGTACTAACTTGGGCTTCCAATAATGGATGAGTGGAGCAACATAAATCTTCTTTAACAGGGATAAATCATTTGTTATTCCGATGTTGTCTTAATATATTGGAGATATTAGAAAAACTTCAACTACCTTTATGGTCTTAAAAACTTCAACTACCCTTATGGTCTTGAAAATATCAACTATCCTTATGGTCTTGAGGACTTCAACTATCTTCATGATCTTGACTATTCATTTCTTTCTTTGATCTTCTTGCCTCTTCATATTAGTGATCATGAGATTTGTCAAAAGTATAACAACAGCTCAGGGTAGGCTGTTGAGGTTATATGCCAATGAAAAAGAAAGATAAAATTTTATGAAGGCTCAAAGGGACAACTAGAGATTGATATTTAATGGGTGGATACTAGTTGTTGGCTAACCAAACAATGCCTAGATCATCTCTCCCTTAAATAAGAAGAGTTCAATTTCACCTCAAAAGTTTGTCAAAGTATGTTCTAAGACTGACTAGAACCTAGACAAAGATAATTATGCAGGAGCCCTCTCTAAGTAAGCATACACATCTCAATGCTATAGAGCAATTCCCTCACCTAGTAAAGTCATTCAAGTCATGTTGCATAAATATATTAATTCATGAATTATCAAGCTAGATTCCTCATTGGTTCAGCACCAAAGTGAACAAAGACCAACAAAATTTTTTGATAAAAGTATTTTATTCAAACAAATTTGAAAAACATGACTGTTCTAATTAAATATTAAAGCAAAGTAAAATTGAAAAGCAACATTCAAGTTAAGGAAAGTTCGTTGAGTTTAAGCTTCTTTTCCTTTCACCTCTTCAATATCCCCATCTTGAAAGGATGATAAAACAAAATCTTCTTCAAATCCTTTTCCCACCATGAAGGTTGCCGTTGGAGGTACTCTGTTGAACCTTGGAAATGGATTATCTTTGGTGTTGGGCTTATCCGGCTTGGACAACTTGCCATTATCAATTAAATTCTGGATCTCATGCCTCAACTTCATGCAATTGTCCATTTCGTGTCTAGTCCTTTGATGGAATTGGAAAAATGAACTAGTATCAAAGTTAGGTGGAAGAGGATTAGGCAAAGGACGAGGAGTCAAGGGTTGTAACAATCCCTTCTTTTGTAGCTTATTAAGAACCCAAGACAGTGGCTTCCCTAATTTTGAAAACTGCCTCATTCCTCCTTGACTAGTGGCATTAACATCAACTTCTTTTTGCGTGGTTTGATTGCCCAACTGGTAGTTCCCTTTCTCATTCCTTTTTGTTGAAAAATGATTCTTCTCCCTTTCCCACTCTTCAATTTGTAGACCAGCTTGGAGAAGATCTTTGAAGTCCCTTATAAGGGTGTGAGACATCCTTTCACGGAGATTAGGCAGGATGCCTCTTGCGATCATCCTTATTTGATCAGATTCATCGGGCCTTTTCTTGAGCAAAGCAGCCTTGTTTCTCTATCTTTTCACATAGTCCACAAAATTCTCATTCGACCTTTGCCTAATGGACTCCACTTCCATCAAGTTAACTTCCATCTCGATGTTATATCCATGTTGTTGAATGAAGGCTTTGTAAAGCAGATCCCAACTCTTTTGTGTTCCATCATCTAAGGTATTGAACCAATTTTGGACAACAGGGTCCAATGAGAGCATGAAGTACCTTAGGGTTTGAGCCTTAGTAGCTCGGGCAGACTGCATGGCAGTGATATACTGCTTCACATGGAGATGAGGACTTCCAGTTCCATCAAACTTTGCGAAAGATGGCATCTTGAACTTGTACGGGACTTCTTTATCTAGCTCAAATAATTTGTCAACATCGGACATTTCTTTAGTTTTCAGCTTCTTCTCAAATTTCTTTTCTAAATCAGTAATCATCTTTTCAACATCAAAAATTTCGGTCTTCTCCATAGTTGATCTTTCAAAAATCTTCGGTTCCTTTTTCTTCTCTTGAACATCTTGGTAGTATTGAGCCCAATCATCATCATCATCAATGATCACTTTTTCATCATCAAAAACCCCTTCACCAACTTTGGTCTTCCCTTTGTCCTTTGGCTTCTTAGTGCTAGCACATGCCTCGGCATGATTTTCTAAGATAGTAGTCAATTGGTTCTTCATGGTCTCGGCTAGGGCCTCTTTTATTTCTTCCATTTTGGCATTGAGGGCATCATCCACCATTCTTTGAATTTGTTCGGGCTCCATTGTTTTTGGTGAGCAAGTGATTGAGTCGTTGCTAGATACTTCATCTCCGGCATAGGTCAGATTGTTGTAAGCTTTTGAACTCTCGTAATCCAGGGCTGTGAGCTAGAGAGGACCAATGATATGAGATGCAAATGTATGCATCTATGCATCTATGCACAAATAATCAACAAACAAGGATAATTAGGACGTTCCTTCCAACCTTATAGAAGCAAAAAAGAAGTTTTTAAGGCTTTTGGAAAGAAATATAACTCAATTTAGGGTTTTCAAAAATTTTGAAAGCAAATTAGGGTTTTAGGGTTTTGAAGAAACAAAACTAACAACTTTAAACTTCTTGGAAAACAAAGCAACGAATTAAGGTTTTTAAACTTTAGAAAAAGTGAATTGAGGTTCTAGTGTTTTTGAATTAAAAGAAACAATGGGATGATTTAGCTACTGTGAAGAATAGAATTTAAACAATTGATGCATACCTCCGTTTGTTGGTTCCACCAAAAATTTCTTCTTGGATGAACAAAAACAAAGACAAGCTTTGCTGCCTTTGATGGATTGAATTGCTGTCTACTCTCAAAAAAGAAATCAGGTTGATTCACTGTCTTTCCTACTTAGTTTCGGTCTAAATTTTTCTCCCAAATCCAATCCAATTTTTTATCAATTTCTCCTCCAATTTCTTGATTGATTTTTTGTGTTGTTTTGGTCTTATTTATAGAAGAATTTTATGGTTCATTCCTAATTATTCACGAAACATAATATTCATTAAGAAAAGGAAACTGAAACCTAATTGTATTAGGTTTCAAAAAATTTGCATCGGAAAAATTTCGCTGGCGAAAAAAAACTGCTACGAAAAAATTACGCTGGCGAAAAAAAATTGCTGCGGAAAAAATGCGCTGGTGAAAAAAAATCTCCTGCAACTGGCTGTGGCAGCGGCGAAAATGGCCTGTGGGCCATTTCGCTCGCAGAAATAAACTGCGGGCGAGGCCATTTTGCCGCACTGATTTTCGGCGACGATTTTTTCATCTCCGATTTTTATTTTTATTTTTTTGTTTATTATTTTTATTAATAAAAATTAAATACTAAAGCAAAAATTATTTAATTAAAATAATACAAAAATTATTTTGGACTAATTAAAATATATTAGACTAGACTGGGTCAAAAAAAAATTTGATAAAAAAAATCGGCATTGCGCGAGTTGTCGGGTCCGTGGGCTGTGCTGGCAGCAATTGCGCTGGCAAAAATGGGAGCAGCGTATTTCGCCGCCGGCGGCATCTGGCTGCGAAAGTGGTGTTCCAATTCGTAGCTAGCGGCATCTGGCTTCGAAATTGATGTCCCATTTTCGCCCCCATATCATTTCTACGGCAAATTGGGCTGCCGAGCGACACTCACCTATCCGTCCGATTTTTTATTTTTTTATTTTTTTTATTCTTTTTATTTTTATTAAAAATAACTATGAAATAATATTATTAATTAAAATATTATTAAAATAAATAAAATACCACAAAAAATTATTTTAGACTATCGGATTTGAATGGGTCAAAAATTAAGGGTCTACAGTACCCACAAAGTGGAAACATACCTCTTACATCTTGGAAACTAAAATAGTTAATGTTAAAATAAATCAAATTAATTAATTAATTCAATCAATCATCATGGGCAATAAAAATAAATCATTCATAAAATTGAAACATTAATGAATCATCAAGACATATAGCAATCACACCTAAGTTTTAATCTTAAATAAAGCAATAACTATATCAATTTAGGATTTATGATTCAAATTAGGGTTTAAGCTTCAAGTTAGGGTTTTAGAATTTTTATGATTAAATTAGGGTTTTTAGGGTTTAGGAAAACAAGATTAGGGTTTTTAGGGTTTATAAAAATAAGGTTTACTATTTTAGATTTTCTAGATCAGGATTAGGGTTTTAGTGTTTTGGTTATTAAAAATTGATTTAAGTTTTAGAAATTGAGAAGCTGATTATGGTTTTATAAATTGAGGAACATAAGTTTAGAGTTTTGTAATTCTTAAAAGAACATATCAGGGTTCTATAAAACTTGATTGTTGTACACATGTTAAAGCTATTTTAACATTTGATTTTTGTATGGTTACTGGATATGAATATATATGTAATCAATGTTGTTTCAAAGAAAACAAATTACTAGACATGAATATGTATAATCATTGCTTAAAACCATGGCCAAAGCAACTTGTGCTAAAGTTAAATGGATTAAGTGTAGGGAATGTACCTTTGTTTGTTTGCTCCACCAAATTAATGTCTTGATCCAAACTACCATTTTCTATCTGCCTAGAGCTATTGATTCTTGGTTGGAGATCTCATGATCTAAAGATTAGCTACCACCACTTCGCTTCGCTTTTTGTTTTTAGATTTTTTCTTTCTCGCTTGCTGCTTCTCTCTCTTTTAGTTATCCCTTGCTTATTCTTTAATTCTTTTGGCTGCTAGTTCCCCCCTCTCTCTGACTTTAATCCTATATTTATAGGCAAAAATAATTCCTTAACCCTTAAACCTAAACTACTAATATGTGTTCCAAATGAATTATAACTTGATTAGGAAATCAAATTGCTAGTCAGAATTCGGACTTGGAGGAGCTCAAATCGATTTGGAGGTTCCAAATCGATATGAGCCAACCCATATCGATTTGAAAGGTCCAAATCGATATGAGTCAAGGCTCATGTCAATTTTGGCAACCAAATCGACATGATCCATGCTCATGTTGATTTTGACCTATCCCAACAAAAACCTAACTCTAATTTTTAATTTCTTTCAGACCTAACCTATTTTACAATTTAATTTGGGCTTTTATGAATTGTACCCTCTAATATTTAATGGTTAAAATTAAGATTAGGTTTTATAAAATTATAACGGAATAAGGGAAGCTTCCTAAACCTAATACGTGCCAAAATTATAGGCATACAATCTTAATGAAGGGCATCAGAGAAGATCTACAAAAGTCTTCATAGTCTAACTCATGAAGAGTGAAGTTAATGGCAAGAAGGCCAATATAATAGTGAGCGTGAATAGAAGAATTTCTATCTAGCTTCATATCTGCAAGTGGAGCACATGGAACCCGTCTCCTCATAAACATTTAATGCATGAAACACTTACCCAAATAGTATTGTTGGGTCTTTGGTGAGCGAAAAACTACTCGAAAATCAGAGTAGAATATAGTTTATTGAAAAAAACTGAGATTGGAAGGGATAAACCTTTCATTAAAGGAGCACCATTTCACCTGTGTAAAGCAAAATGAAGTATCAAAAAATCAAAATCAAAATCACTTGCATTACTTGTTACTAGATTGTTGAAGATGACCCACAAGAAAGATGTCTAATTGTGGACTTCTTAGGCTAGGCACCAAATCAGGTATATATTCATAAGCCCATAACTGCAAAAGTTAATAAAGATTAAAAAAAAATAAGGGAGTGAAGTACACAAACCTCCTAGAAGACATGGGTTCCTCCAATAGAGTGGATCTGCCTTTAAAAAGTTAACCCATGTCCTCATACATAGTGGCTACTATAGCACCACCCCAATTGTATTTATGAAGATGGGTAGGATCTCCCAAACTCATCAGGATGGAAAGTTCAATGGTATCACATCGGGAGTGCCAAAAGGTGCGTTCCAGCAACAACAGAACTATACTACGTGCAATGTGGAAAGAGTGGTCTTCAAGATCACTATGTTTAGCCAGTAAGAAATTGATATGCCCTCTTAGCCGGGTTCAGGTAATTACGGGATCACTAGCATCAGGAATAGGCAGGATGCCACTAAGAAAATCCACAATTTGCTTTTTTGGTATGCCCATCCAGTCCCAAAATAGTTCTAAAGGACGTGTGCCAAATGGGATGCAGTAAAAAATATAAATCTTGAGGCATTATGGTTAGTTTTCCACAAAGAAAGTGGATGGAATTAGTGGTGTCCTACCACTGCTCAACTAGTGCCCGTAGCATGTCATGATTGGGGTGCCCAGTATAGTCAAGAGTTATAAGGTCCATGAAGCCAGTAGGAAGTAGTAATTCCCTCACATCATTGGCAAGGTTGAGGTTTTCCAAGTTGGAATGGACCCCCCCATAATTTCAATTGAGTATATTACTAAAGGTATGATAAATAACGAATTCTTTTATTTAAATTCAGAAGGCAATAAGAAAAATTATTTCAAATTTGTAGAAAAAGAAAAGAGAATACAACATACCTGTATGAGTCCAGTTTGTGAGGCGTGAGTCTGAGAATCCATGAGCAAGTCTCCAATGACCAGCGCATCAGCAGCTTCAAGAGGTGGTCAATTTGCACTGCCTAAGGCCAAATGTTGATTTTGGACTCCTTTAAATAGGGTCCGTCCCTTTTGACCAGGGATCAAATTTTTTGACCCCGAAACTCTGCCAAAATATACTTATAATGCAAATTAATTAAATAATAAAATTCTCTTAATTATTTTGGACTTTTTTGACTGTCATTAATCAATTTTTTTCATTCTCCACGCAAGTGGAGTTCCTAAATGGCAAAGCTCTTTAACCTTTTATCAAGAAAAGTTTCTTACCCAAGGTAATATGTACTTTCCAACCTCTTTGTCAATTCAATAATTAATCAACAATAAAATTCATTAATTAAAAAAACCTTTGCATTCAAATGTATAAACTACTTAAGGATATGATTCCCATACAAATAGGATAAGTAGGCACACTCAGATTATCATTCTGAGTAGCGAGCCCACACCTTAACAACCAACCGCCATTTCTTTTATTTATTTTAATTTCTATTTTCTTTTTCTTCTATATTATACTTTAGTCATCTGTGAGCAAAGATTTTCGTCCGCACTCCTATTAGAATGGTTCTTACAACTTCGGCACTATTAGGCTCTGGGCCTTAGAGAACACAAGCCTAAGCCTAGAGAATTGGAGTCACCACTCAGATAGGCCAAGAGATAGAAAGGGGTGGATGACTCAATTCCTAAAGAATCCCCAACCCCTACTGAGTTTGGAAAGTTGGGTACGTATGGGGGAAGTGAGAATGACCCAGCACCCCCATAATGTTCAGTTCATTAGAGCCGGCCTCTTTTTTAGTCTAAACATTATTAGATTCTTAAATTATTATGATACTATTCATATTACATGCAGTAAAAAGAAATAATTATCTATCATATTATAAACTAAACAACAAAAGAAAATGGGCACCCATACAAGATGGAAACATGAACTTACAACTGTTCAAATAATCCATGAAAATAAATAAAATAGGACACCCACCAAAAGGTGGAAATGTATCCCTTATAATTGTCCCAAAGTAAAATAAATTAAATTATATAGGTAAAAAAAATAGGGCACCCAAAAGTGGAAATATGCCTTTTATATTCTCCTTAAAATCCAATAAATAATAAATGTAATTAAACCATTCATAATCAATAATTAACTTAAACACACGATTGACCATCAAATAATCATAAAATTGAAACTTTAGTTAATAAAACTAAGGTTTAACATCTTTTTAGGGTTAGTTTATATAATTAGGGTTTAAACTTACAAAATAAGGGTTTAATCCTAAAACTGGGGTTGAAATATGCAAAGCTAGGATTTAATCCTAAAAACTAGGGTTTAATCATGTAATTTGGGGTTTAATTTAAAAGTTGGGTTAAATTATGAAATCTATGGTTTTTAACCTGGACTAGGTTTGGAAGGCTAAATTAGGGTTTTTAGAGTGAAATTGGGATTTAAACATGCATAATTAAGGTTTGTTCATACAAATTAGGATTTTTCCTAAACTAGGGTTTTATTCATGTAAATTAGGTTTTAACATCCAAGATTGGTTTTTAACCTAAACTAAGATTCAACATGCAAAATTTTAAAATCTAAGATTAGGGTTTTAATAAAAAGTAAATCATACCCGTGTTGTCAATTCCACCAAAGTGATATACAATTGTTTGGAGTGTCCGGATAAATTAATGTCTTGGATTGTGCTTCAGTGCTTCGAGGATCAATTGCCTTGTTTAAGCTTTCTGTCTCTCCTTCATTTTTTGTAATATTAATTATTTAATTGACAATCACGACTCTCTTTTATTGATTGCGGTTTCTATATTTATAAGCCATAATTAGGGCAATTTTTGGCTCATTAATCTTCATACAATTCAAAAACCCTCTGCTTATTCTAACCTATTTGAATTTAAAATCAACTAAAACTGAATCAAGCCCAAATTAAGGACTCATGGCGAATTGGTTTGGCCAATTCATCATGATCTTGCCTTTTGGTATTGGACCATATCAGTTTGGGATTTTAAGATTGGACCAGGCTTAATTCAAGCTTTTAAAATTGGACCAGGCTTAATTCAAGCTTTTAAAATTGGACCATACTAGGTTTAAGGTTTTAAAATTGGATCGGACTAGATTTAATCTTTTAAAATTGGATTGGATTTTACTTAGCCTCTTTTAATTGGGGCTAAACTTATTTAGGGCCAAAATTAGGGGTCTACAGTCTTACCTCCTGCTTGAATAATCTTGAATTTATTTAGAGACTGAAAAGAAATTTGCTTTGATAGGTTAGGTTCTGGACCCACAACATCCTAGTTTTGGTGGATTTAAACTAGTTTGGGTTCTAGATCCACAATATATTAGTTTGGATTCTTGACCCATAATATCCTCACTTTGATGGACTTGAGCTAGTTCGAGTTCTGGACCCGCAATATCTTAGTTTAGGTTCTAGACCCATAATATCTTAGTTTAGATTATGGACCCATAATATCTGTGGTCTAGTTTGGGTTTTGGACCTATAATAGCATGAGCCAGTTTGGGTTCTGGACCCATAACATTTGAGCTGGTATGGGTTTTGGACCCACAATATCTTAAGTTGGTTTATCTTATTGACCCATAATATCTAAGCTAATATCCAAGCTGGTTTGGGTTTTGGATCCACAATATCTGAGCTGGTTTGTGTTCTGGACCTACATACCTGCAAAAAATTGATTTCAAAAGTTAGCAAAAATTTTTACTATTTTTAGTTGCATGTTATATCGGGTACCTCCTTATATACCCTTGCCACCTATGCAAAAAAATTACTGGTAAAAAATATTTTTAGGCATACATAAATTTAGAATAATAATAAATATCAATTTGCTATGGACATGTAACTCACGCTCTGCAATTTCAGATGAATTATTTATGCTTGCCGGTCAATAATGGTCAAATCTATCAATTCCAATATGATATCTTTTTTTTTGCTTTACTTTATTCCTTTCTTTTCTTATCTTTGTTTTCTTGTCCTTATTGTTCTTTCTTTGCTTTTACTTTTGCTTTGCTCCTGATTCAGCCAATGTTTCTATTTAAATTACAGTGCATTGCCATTTCCTTGCTATTCTACTTCTCTAAATTACTTCATTTCTCTATTCTTTAGCTTTTTCATTTTAAACTCTCTGCCTCTTTAATTAATTTTCAATTCTTATTTCTTACAAATGGAGGGTCATCATCACACTTCTAGAACTAGGCCTCATTCCAACATCGAGCTGCTAGAACATAACTAGACTCATGAACACGGAATAGTTTCTTTATTAGCTGGGATGCAGCTTCATCGCATCGCAGGTGAAAAGACCAAGGTTAGTCTTATTTTTCTGTAATTTATTATCTTATATTACAAAACTTATTAGTACAATTTATTTCATGAAAAATAATGTATCCTTAACACAAATTTCTAGGACCAATTTAGCAAATTTTCATGAGAAAATAGACAAACATAAAGTTTAAGTAGACTTATTTTGTAGAAAAAGGAACTAATCAACATAATTATTTATGGGCAGGAAATAAAATATGAATTTAAAATACTAGACCTTATGCATGAAGAGAAAATTATTGGCGAAAAATATTAAATTAAAATGCTTAAAATAAAATATTGGACCTTATACATAAAGAGGAAATTATTTAAGTACTAATAATAAAAAAAAGTAAATTTCTAGAGCTTATTTACTTACCTCATATTGACTTAACTATTTGTGACAGCATGATGCCTGTGTCATCTGTGGCAGATAGTGCATTTATAAAGCTCATCAGTAGTACAATCGAGCACCTCCTCCAATGAAGTGAATGATCCTAGAGTGTTGTTTTAAGGATTTCATTTTGTAACTACCATTGCAAGGGGTTTCAAATTGATAGAAGTGTGATCTAGGTGCTCACGGAATAATGGATGGACACCACCTGCTGATAGGGGAGATGACAATTGGCCCGGTTAATTTTTCTGCTATAACGGGCATCCGATGTCATGGGATCCTAGTCCCTTTTGCTGTTGATCTCCTAAAACACAATGAAATTTAGCAATTGATTGGCATGAGGCCCCATAAAGAACCATTTAAGATAAAAAATATATATATATAACCAATTCGGGAGTATTTGATGAATTACACCTAGCTAGTGCATGGCGAAAGAGCCGAACGGTACACCTGAGGGTTCTTATTATATTTTTTGGGATCCACCATCTTGTGTAGCACATAGTCCGCCATTCATTTATCAGTGTTGTAGGCCCTTGTTAATCTAAATCTTGTGACACTCTATAATTAGGCGGAGGCTGGCCTCTTTTGTATTTATCTCTGGTTTGACAAGCTTTGCAGAAAAAAAATATCATTCATCGGCATTATGGTCATTGTCGAGGTATTATCGACCCTTTACCCCTTTTAATTCAAGAAATAAAATTTCTAGGATTTTGACCTTATTTGCCTCTTTAGGTTTGGGCACATGATCATTGCCTCATGAGGGTACCTGGAATTACCAGACAGAGGATCGAGTACCCAAGATGTAACATCTTAATACCCTATATACATTTCATACATACACCTGGTATATGTAAAATATGTAAATACAATACTAGTATGTCACAGCTCAATCTTACTAAAATTTCTATAACTTAAAATTACCTTAATAATTAAATAAAAATATTTAGTAATTTATAATCTAAAAATACAAATTTTAATGAAAAATCTTTGGGAAAAATTAGCTAGAGTTTTGTCTGTAATTTGGATATCCCAAAAATTTCAACATTTCACAACCTGCAGAAAATACACTCCCAAAATAATTTCAACATTCCATACTTCCAAAACTCCATCAATTTTGCTTAAACACTTAAACATACATATATACATATACATAACCATTATTTACAAAAATACAACCCCAAGTTTTCTGTGAGCAGGGATTTTTGCCCCCACTCACATGTGTAATGGTTCTTGGGACTTCAACACAGTTAGGCTTAGGGCCTTAGAGAACATGGACCTAAACCCAGAGAATATGGAGTTGCCACCAGGATAGGCCGAGAAAAAACAAAGGGGTGGATGACTCGATTCCTAAGGAATCCCCAACCCCCTATTGGGTTCAGAAAGTTAGGTACGCATGGGGAAGATGAGAAATAGCCCAGCATCCCCACAATGCCCAGTTCATTGGAACCGACCTCCTTTTCAGGTCTTAATATTATAAAATTCTTGAATATAATGATATTATTCATAACAACATGCAATGATAATAAAAAACAAATACTTTATTTAAAATCATAGCAATGTTCAAACAAAACAAATAAATAGACACCCATCTGAGGTTGGAAACATGTCCTTACATCGTCCAATATCCAAAATTAAATACGACACCCACTATAAGGTGGAAACGTGTCCTTTACATTAATTCCAAAATATAAAAATAATTTAAATTACATGAAGCTTAATTAATGAGGTACCCAATCATGGAAACATACCTCTTACAATTTTAATAAATAAATAATAGTAAAGAAAATATTCACCCATTCATTCATCATAAATTAAATAAATCAACCATGAAAATTTAAGTAAATCATTCATAAAATATATAACCAATCACATAAAAAAATCTAAAATTAAATAAAGTAATAAATGTATAAATTTAGGGTTTTAGAACTTTAATAACCAAATTAGTGTTTAAAGGGTTTTGATTATTGTTTTGAATGATAACATTATTTGCTTTAATTAAAACCTTATTTACTGTATGAAATAACTTATGCTACTGTAGTGTGAGGATGAAATAATTAGGGTTTATGCTACTGCAGGTTATGAAAACTTTATTTAAAACCTTAATTATTTATTGTATGAAATCATCTTAATTAAAACCTTATTTCAAACTAAATTAAAGGAAGAATTTTAATAACCTAAGCAATGTGATTATAATTCGAAAGATAAAGATGATTACTTGATTTTAATGAACAAAAGTTAGATCCACATACCTACGTTTGAAGGATCCCCCAATAATTAAATGTTGATGCAAAGTATTTGCTTGTACCAAATTTGTTCCTCTTGGTTAGAAGGAAATCAAGACAGTGAGAGTTAGCTACTGCCTTGATAGTGTTTGATATTTTCCATCCCCCATTTGATAAAGTTTTAGAGTTAATTTGTTGCTCTATTGCTCTCCCACAGTTCCGAAAGAAAAGTCCTAGAAAAAGTCTCAAGAGAAATGCCTAATCGTTACTATCATTCCAAGTTCTGAAATAAAATCAAAATTACCTGAATAATTTGCCCAAATACCCCATCTCAAAAATTCCCAAAAGTCTGTAATAGTTGCTGCCTTCTTTTTTGGTCATCCAAAGAAAAGTCCTCGGTTCTCAATAATTGCCAAAGTCCCTAAAGTCCTCCCTAAAAATCAAAAGTCTCTGAATGATTTCTCCAAGTCCCCCTTTCTATGTTTTAACGTGTTATTTATAGGAAAATCTAAAAAAAAAAACCTGCTACCATTTGGTTTAAGGAAATATAAACTGTTTAGGATATAAAACTTAAAATCTGAGTAAAATAAGTTTTTAGCAAAAAATCGGCCAACGGGCTAGCATGTTGGCCAGCGGACTGTGAGGATAGGCTGCCGCATTGCTGCTAGGGCTGTCGCATTACTGCTAGGGTTGGGCATTGAGGCACTAGGCATTGAGGCCTGCTGGACATGGGACCTGCGGGCTAGCCATAATTCAAATTGTTTAAAAATATTATACTGGACTTGGTCAAATTTTCTTTTTTCTTTTTTTCTTTTAATATATTAAATAAAAAATAATAAATATTATAAAAATTTAAACTATTTTTAAAATATTAGACTAGACTTGGTCAAAAAATAAGGGCCTATAGTTTGCCACCTGCTTGAACAATCTGAGACAGACTTCAGTAGAAGAGAGTGAAAAGCAACATGATTTTGAGCAGATTTTGGGTGAGGATGGGTTCTCGACCTAAGGTTGAAGTTGGTTTGGGTACTTGGACCAGAGACTGGGTACTTAGACCTGAGACTAAATTTGACTGACCTTTTATCAGTTGAGAATTCTTGCTTAATCGGCTATTCCATTCTTTAATGTATTGTGGGTCTTTACCTACCAAAAATGGATCTTTATCCATTGGAGATCGGGTCTTTACCCTTAAAACATGGATCTTTATTCATTGGAGATTGGGTCTTTACCCTTGAAATATGGATTTTATCCATTGGAAATAAGGTTTTTACCCTCGAAACATGGATCTTTATCCATTGGAGATCGAGTCTTTACCCTTAAATCATGGATCATTATCCATTGGAGATTGGGTCTTTACCCTTGAAATATGGATCTTTATCCATTGGAGATCGGGTCTTTACCATTGAAATATGAATCTTTATCTACTGGAGATCGAGTCTTTTCCCTTGAAACGTGGATCTTTATCCATCAAAATTGCGTCTTTACCTTTAAAACATGGATCTTTATCCATTGGAGATTAGGTCTTTACCCTTGAAACATGGATCTTTATCCATTGAAGATCATGTCTTTACCATTTAAACATGGATCTTTATCCATTTGAGATTGGGTCTTTACCCTTAAAATATGGATCTTTATCCATTGGAGATCGGGTCTTTACCCTTGAAACATAGATCTCTATCAATTGGAGATTGGGTCTTTACCCTTAAAACATGGATCTTTATCCATTGGAGATTGGGTCTTTACCCTTGAAATATGGATCATTATCCATTGGAGATCAGGTCTTTACCCTTAAAATATGGATCTTTATCCATTGGAGATCGAGTCTTTACCCTTTAAACATGGATCTTTATTAATTGGAGATCGGGTCTTTACCCTTAAAACATGGATCTTTATCCATTGGAGATCGAGTCTTTACCTTGGCTTCAGCTCTTCTAGCTGGACTGATCTTTTACCTTTTGCAACATTATTTCTTTTGGGTTTCTTACTTTCTTCTTGTTTCATTCTCTTTGTTCTTCCTTTGCAGTTTTGCAAAAAATTCAGCCATTTTTTAACCGGCCCCTTATATCTTCTCCTTGCCCACTGCATGAAAAAAATACTAAAAGTGAGTCTGAAAATGTTTTGTACACACATAAACTTAAAAAACTGAAAGGAGAAACTTTTCCCCCTGTGTAGGCTCAAACCCATGATTTTTTCTATGCGGGCTTTGGTTGATGTTTGTATATTGTCTAGTTCTTTGGATAAGCATGCATTTCTTCTTTTGCAAAATGACTGGAGCTTCCTCAAGCAATGGGCCTTCCATACCCCCCTGATTCCATATCTGCTTCATGGATGCCTTATAGAGTATTGTTGTTTACTTTTGACAAATAATAGGTAACACAAGATAACAAAATGCAATGTGATATGCTCATGTATGCATGGTATTTATGGATAACACTTACAGTGGTTCCATCGACTCATAGACCAAGGTGATCAACTGAAGTGTTCTCATTAACTCCTTCCAGATGCCCGTTCAGGTTTTGCATTGGAATGACAGAAGGGTTCACATTTATGGCTTTTATCTTCAAGATGTTGAAAACATGAGTGGTGGAGGCCCCAAGCATGGTAGCCAAAGTCATAGGAGATATCCATTTGGTTGGTAACTGCTTCATGATATGACCTTGCAAGTGATTCTTTCATTAGCCCTCTTTTACCTATAGTGTCCTTTGAGGTTTGACCATGCAATATACTTCCCTTAACTTGAAGGCTTTGTACAAAAACTTTTTTTCTTCTTCTTCTTTTTTTCTTTTTTTTTTCTTTTTTTTCTTTTTTTTGAAATCAAATATTAGCTTTGCCAAATCAATATCAATTTACCTCAAGACTCAATTTTTCAAATTAACATATCTATAACATGACAACCCTAGTTACCATACAAAACCTGAGAATCATTTCCATTTAAACAAGAACTATTGCACTTCAGATAGGCACATACACATTACTTGATCAAAGGTCTCATTGAGTTTAATATTATCTATCTCATATGCATGTTTATTCAAACTATCTCCACTAATAGACTCTACCTACTAAGAGAGATTAATAGGTCTTTAATAGGCTTGAAACGGGGTCTATAAGTGACATGGTTTAAGTGAAGGCTATTTTGAGATTGGAGCTGATGTGATACTATTGACAAAACTTTACACCACAAATTTCCTATTTAGACAGTTGGAAGCATGAAAAGATAGAGTTTTGAACATTCTTCTTCCTTCTTGACATGAATCTAGATCTTGATTAGGACAGTCTTTGCCTTTGCAAAAAGTTTGATACCCACATTCCTTTCATTTTCTTCTATTCCCTTTTCTTTCTCTTTCTTTTTTTCTTCCTTTTCTTTTCTTTGAGCATTTTATCATTTTGTCCTTCTTCCTTGTAGGGTTGTCAAGTACAGGACTTTCAAGAACTAGATGGCCTTTCTTCCATCTTTCTAATTTTGGTTGAATTTCTTGTTGGGTTGGACCAATTTAAGTCAAACTATCTTTGTCTTCAATTACTTTAGGTAAAGGAAAACTCGATTGGCTTTTTGAACTGCCATTTTATTTTTATTTTCCTTTCCTTTCCTTTTTCCTTCTCTTCTTCTTCTTCTTCTTCTTCTTCTTCTTCTTCTTCTTCTTCTTCTTCTTCTTCTTCTTCTTCTTCTTCTTCTTTTTTCTTCTCTTTTCTCTTTTCTCTTTTTATTTTCCTTTCTTGTTTTTCTTTTTTCTTTTTTCTAGTGATCATAAGACTTGTCAAAAGTGTAACAACAGCTCAAGGTAGGTTATTGGGCTTATAAGCCAATAAAGAGAAAGCTAAAATTTCATGAAGGCTTAAAGGGACAACTAGGAATTAATATTTAATTGGGTGGATACTAGTTGTTGGCTTGTCAAATAATGCCTAAATTATCTCTCCCTTAAATAAGCAGAGTTCAATTTCGCCTCAAAAGCTTGTCAAAGCATGTTCTAAGACTAACTAGACAAAGGTAATTATGTAGGAGCCCTCTCTAAGTAAGCATACACAACTCAAGGCTATAGAACAATTTCCTCACCTAGTAAAGTCATTCAAATTATAATGCATAGATATACTCATTCATGAATATCAAGCTAAATTCATCATTGGTTGAGCACCAAAATGAACAAAGACCAACAAAAATTTAATGAAAATAATTTATTCAAACAATCTTAATTTTAAAAACATAATTGTTTCAAATAAATACTAAAGAAAGTGAAATAAAAAGAGCAACACTTGAAGCTAAGGGAGGTTCATTGAGTTAAAGTCGAAGATACTTCATTTATTTAGACATATCAAGGGCAAGGATTGTTTTTCATCATCAAGGATCATTGCTTCATCATCCATAGTTAGTCCAAGCTTGTTAAGTAGCACATCCTCTTTAACAGCTTCTCCATCCATATCATGGTAAGATGACAAGATAAAACTCTTCATGAAGGTTGCAAGCGGTGATGCCCTTCCAAATTTAGGCAGAGGATTGCTCTTAGTGTTGGGCTTATTAGGCTCAGGCAACTTTTCACTGTCAATCAAATCTTAGATCTCATGCCTTAATTGAACACATTTATTTGTCTTGTGCCCTTGAGTCTGATGAAATTGACAAAAAGCTTTGGTATCAAAGTTTGGAGGTAAAGGATTAGGCAAGGGTCGAGGAGCTAATGGTTGTAGCAAATCTGTCTTCATTAGATTCTCTAACACGTTTGATAAAGGTTCCCCCAAGTCTGAAAATTTATGCTTCTTTACTGGTTCAATTGTTGCATTTCTCTCAACACCTCTTCTTTCCCTTTGACTTTGCCCACTGGGGTGGTATCCACCCTGTTGCTCCACTTAGACAGCATATGGTTCGACCAGTCTTGTAGAATAGGGATTGATCCCTCATTTTTCATTCGATCTCTATTAGTAGACTTGTTTCTTCTTAATGTTGCCTTTCCCTTCTTCTTTACATCAATAGGAGATGCCTCATTAGCATTATTGATGATCTTTAGAATTTCAATCAACTGGGTCCTCATAATTTCAACCAATTGATCTCGTAGCTCGGCCATCCTAGCTTTGCAACTTCATCGACTATGTTCCTTAGCTAGCTTGCATCCATCCTCTAATGAAGTGCTTGAATCAAAATCAATGTTGTAGGTGGTGTCATTGTATGCTCTTGAATTGTCATACTCCAAGTCTGTAAGCCAGAAAGGATCAATGATATGTTATGCAATGCGTATATGCATGTATGCATGTATGCAGAAATAATAAACAAACAAAGATAATTAGGACGTCCCTTCTAACCTTATAAATTTCACACGAGAATGGCGAGTCTCTTTTCCTAGGTGTATGGTTAACAAAATATCAACATGGGACATTTTGTTCTCAAAAAATTCCCTTGGATGATTTAACCAATAATTATATTTTTGAATATGAAAATCAGTTCATGATAATTCCCGTTAATTAAGCTTTAATCCATCCAATCAATTAAGACAACTTTTATGCTATATTGGATTAAAACTAAATTAAGAGGTTTATTATAAACATATTTCTCACTTGAAAAAGTAACTAATGATTCTTGCCAAAAATAAGCCCATGATTAATAGTTCTTAGCATAAGATAGGCTCACAATTGATTTTTAATATTTTATAATTGACCTAAATATTTTGTAAGCTCATTCAAAAGGTCATGATAAAGTGAAAATAATTTTATTTCTAAGCCCATTGTAAAAAGATTTTAGAAAAAATGGATTTTGGGCTTTGTATTTGGGTCATGAGAAAAAGAATTTTTGACTTGTTTTGGAAAAGTTTTATGTCCAAAGACCATTTCAAAAATTTTGAAAATAGTTTTGTCTTTTGGATTTAGAGGAAAAAAATTATTTGAGCTCACAATGTAATTAGGTCATAATAGAAAAAGAACAAACCAAATAAGCCAAGGTTCAAACTAAGATAAATTAATCATAGTCAAACAATAAGCATTTAGGGTAATACCCTAAGGAAAGTAACTACGCTAATTACTTGAGCTTTAGTCTTTGGGTTGAAAGGATTTAAGCTCCCATAGCAAGTATATACCAAGAGGTATAAGGCCATGAGTGGTTATACCATACTCAATCTCCATACCTTGAGTGAAAGTATGGAATCCCTTACGTAACACAACATGGGTAACACAGACAACCAAACTCATACACATGATGCAATCTAAATGATGCAATGGACAATATCATAGTAAGAGAGGATAAAATAATATAAAGACCAATGAAATTAACTTTTCTTATTCCCAGTGGAGTCGCCACTGTAAGCAGAAATTTTCGTCCCTATTCTCATATGGAATGGTTCTTGCAACTTCGACACTTTTAGGCTCAGCGCCTTAGAGAACACGGGCCAAAACCAGAAGAATATGAAGTCACCACCCAAATGGGCCGGGAAAAAAGAAAGGGGCAGATGACTCAATTCCTAAGGAATCCCTAACCCCCTATTAGGTTTGAAAAGTTGGGTACACGTGGGGAAGGTGAGAAATGGCCCAGCACCCCCCTTAGCACCCAATTCATTGGAATCGACCTCCTTGTCAGGTCTTAATATTATAAAATTCTTGAATATATTGATATTATCCATATAACATATAATGATAAGAATAAACAAATACTTTATTAAAAATCATAGCAATGTTCAAACAAAATAAATAAATGGACACCCATCCGAGGATGAAAACATGTCCTTACATCATCCAATATTCAAAACTAAATAGGACACCAACCAAAAGGTGAAAATGTGTCCTTTACATTAATCCTAAAATATGAAAATAATTTAAAATACATGAAGCTTAATTAATGAGGTACCTAATCATGGAAATATATCTCTTATAATTTTAATAAACAAATAATAGTAAAGAAAATATTCACCCATTCATTCATCATAAATTAAATAAATCAACCATCAAAATTTAAGCAAATCATTCATAAAATATATAGCCAATCACATAATCAAATCTAAAATTAAATAAATGTATAAATGTATAAATTTAGGGTTTTACAACTTTAATAACCAAATTAGGGTTTAGAGGGTTTTGATTATTGTTTTGAGTGATAACAATATTTACTTTAATTAAAACCTTATTTACTATATGAAATAACTTATGCTACTGCAGGATTAAATAATTAGGGCTTATATTACTGTTGGTTTTGAAAACTTTATTTAAAACCTTAATTATTTAATGTATAAAATCATCTTAATTGAAACCTTATTTCAAACTAAATTAGAGGAAGAATTTTAATAACCTAAGCAGTGTGATTATAATTCGAAAGATGAAGATGATTACTTGGTTTTAATGAACAAAAGTTAGATCCACATACCTAAGTTTGAAGGCTCCACCAATAATTAAATGTTGATGCAAAGTATTTGCTTGCACTAAATTTGTTCCTCTTGGTTGGAAGAAAATCAAGACAATGAGAGTTAGCTACTGCCTTGATAGTGTTTGACATTTTCTGTCCCCCATTTGATAATGTTTTAGAATTATTTTTTTACTCTATTGCTCTCCCCCAGTTTCGAAAGAAAAGTCCCAGAAAAAGTCTCAAAAGAAATCCCTAATCGCTACTGTCGCTCCAAGTTCCGAAAGAAAATCAAAATCCCTGAATAATTTGCCCAAATTCCCTCGTCTCAAAGATTCCCAAAATTTTGTAATAGCTGCTGCCCTCTTTTTTAGTCTTCCAAAGAAAAGTCCTCAGTTCTCAATAATTGCCAAAGTCCCTAAAGTCCTCCCCAAAAATCAAAAGTCTCTGAATGATTTCTCCAAGTCCCTCTTTCTGTGTTTTAACATGTTATTTATAGGAAAATCCAAAAAAAAAACCTAATACAATTTAGTTAAAGGAAATACAAACTATTTAGGAAATAAAACTTAAAACTGAGTAAAATAAGATTTTGGCAAAAAATCGACCAACGAGCTGGCACGCTGGCCTGCGGACTGCGAGGATGGGCTACCACTTTGTTGCGAGGGCTGTTGGGTGAGCGAGCTGCTGTTGGGCATTGAGGCACTGGGCATTAAGGCCTGCTGGGTGTGGGGCCTGCGGGTGAGCGATTAGTTCGATTTATATTTTTATTTTATTTATATTTTTATTATTAAAAATAAACATTTAAAATTTCTTTTTTTCCTTTTTTCTTTTAATATATTAAATTATAAATATTAAATATTATAAAAATCATTTTGGACTATTTTAAAATATTGGACTAGACTTAGTCAAAAAATATGGGTCTACATTTTTTACATTACAGTATTTACATATTTACAATATAACTACATATTTAAAAGTTAAGTTGTCAAAATGAACATATTACATTTTTGCATGGTCCTGGTCTGTGGTGTCCAACTCAAGACTCTAGAAAGCAAGAATGCTCTATACCTACTCTGGTCCAGCAGGGCTCTCTGTAGTAACCCTGTCACCTGCGCGATACACAAATAGCGCTAAGCAAAATTGCCTAGAGGTACATAATTTTAAATAAAAAAAATCACATGAATAATGAAAAATACATTTCTTCCAAAATGAAAACTTGATATGCATTTCCATAATGCAAGTTACTCAATTAACAATTTCAAACTAACACATTTTTCATACACACGCATTGAAGTGTTTGTGCTACAACAAGATCAGTGCCACTTTGCTAGCATGTACATATTTTATTTTATAGTATATTTTGACAATATGTATATTATATTATATTTTGGGTGTAATATCCCAAACTATACCCTAAAACTTTTGGAATGATTATTGTTGAAATTGGATTTAATGTTATAATTGTATATATGTTTAAGTGGGAAGATAAAAAGGTTAGAGGAGTGTGTATATGTTGTATATATAGAGATTTATACAACATATACAACTCAACATTTAATTAAGGTCAAAAGGAGATTTATTAATTATTTTTTTAAAATAAAAATTTAATTGAAGTAAGTGGAAGATGATATTTATGAACATTATATTATTATAATTGATTGGGGGAGATTAATTGGAGAATTGTGTGGTTTAAGAGTTGAGAGTTGTTTGACTTTTCCATTATCTTCTTCTTTCTTTCTTCAAGAGCCGGCCACCATTATCAACCAAGAAAGAGAGGGTTTTGTGATTTCCTAACTCAATATTTGAAGGTGTTTCAAATGATCAAGTTGGAATTTTAAGGGTTTTCATCACTTTTGGTAAGTTTTCCACTTGATTCCTTGGTTTTCTTTTAAGTTTGTGTTTTGAGTTTGGTGTTTGATTGTTGATGGTATGTGAATATTTGATTTTGGTGTAATTGAGAGTGTTTGGTCTTATTGGTGATTATTTTGGGATTGGTTTGAAGGAAAGGTTAAGTTTGATGTTGGAAAGCAAGTGTTGTGTTTTGTGTATGTGATGAGCTGTGATGATGATTGTGATTTATGTTTGATGTATGTATTGAGTTGTTTTGGTGATTTTACAAGTTTAGTATGGTTTATTGATGTGTTTGGTTAAGTTTGTTTGGAGTGAAAGATGGTAAAAGAAAGAGGTTTGTTGGATGTGGTGTTGTTGTTGCCGGAATCTGGATTTTTGGCCTGACACGACCATAAGCACAGCCAAGTCTTTGGGCATGTCAATGGTTCTATTTTCTGAATGGGTGACACGACCAGTGATACGCCCATGTCACTGAGTGTTTCACAGCTTCTGTGTTGGAGTAGTATTGACACGCCCAGTGACACGCCCATGTCACTAAGCATGTCATAGCTACTGTGTTGAGGGAGGATTGACACGGCCAGTGACACGCCCATGTCACTGAGCGTGTCAAAGCTTATGTGTTGTGAGTTTAGGGCACGGTCAGGGACACGCTCGTGTTGTTGAGCTTGTCATGTGTAGAGTTTGCCCTAGTTGGTTTTTATCTATATTATCTCATGTGTATCTCTAAGTGAGTGTGTATGATCACTTTTGGATTAGGTTTTGAAGAGATTGAGTTGCCCTAATTCAAGTGTTGAGAGTTATCTTGGAAGAGGAGTGGTTAGATTGGTGTGAGTTGCTCTTGAGGTAAGTAAAAACCTTACATGGTTGCATACATTTACATGACTTTGGGACTTAACACATTTGGTTGTAAATGTGTTAAGTAATCTATTACATTATTGATACATTTGATTAATGTTATGAATTGCATAATGTGAAAAATATGATGATCATTCAAAATGTATGTTCAATGCAATTGAGTAAAGTATTGTATATGAAAAGAAATGTGGAAATATGTAATATGAGATGTGAAAACATAATGTAACCAATCGATATTGAGATGAAATAGAAGAATGAGAAAAGATGATATATTAAGGCAATAAGCCTAGTTTGATTATGAGAAATGAAATGAGAAATGAATAATGAAAGAGATTGATAATGAAATAAATGAATTAATTGTGTGCCTAGTATTTTATTCAATTTTCAGAGTTCTGGGTTTGGTGGCATGCCTATGAATTGTTGGGCAGGTGAAAAGACCGGGTCGTAAGCCAAGTCCAACTGAAAAATGTGAAATGTGATGTTTTTGAGGTAAAAAGACCGGGTCATAAGCCTCAAAAAATGTAACAGTCTAGCCGGGTTGAGGACTAAGATACTGGGGCCCTAGGGTCTAGCCGGGTTGAAGTCCAAGAGACTGGGTTAGTTACATTATCCATGGATATATATATCGCCTATGGGCTTGATGAATGTGATTATGGACCAAAGCTGTAACTCTGAACTTTGAATAGCATATTATTTTCTTTTGGGCCCATGCTTGTCTTTGCTTAAATGTGAATCATGAATGATGAAACGATTGAATAATATAATGAAATGTAATGTTATGAAATATGATGTTCTTGTGAATTATTTATAACATTTGAAAGTATGACATTTGCATTACATTATAGCATATTGTTTCATGGTTTGTACCACTAAGCCATTGGCTTAGCGCGATTGTGGTTCATCGCGCAGGTGACAGGGTAGAACCGGAGAGTTCAGTTAGACCGAGTCGAGTCTAGGCTTGTGAAGTGTTGATTGTGGACTTAAAGATCAAAGACGAACTGCCAAGCATGTATAAACTCTATATATTTCATAAATATTGATATTTATGTGTATATATATATATATACCGCTACATTTTCCGCTGCTTAATAAATAAATGTTTCATCTATTATATTTTATAATACAACTGAAATGTTTTAAGTTTCTTATATTGTATAATGTGAAAGATTGGTTTGGTTTAAATAGACCGTAACATTTCTGTATCCGTTATATGTATATTATAGATATGATTGTATATAGTGTGTGTATATGGGGTATAGGGGTGTTACATTGAGAGTATGTTTATATACATTGTAAATTATAAAGGATGTTTAAATAATTAAGTAATGTAAGAATTTTGTGTATTTACATATGTATACATATATTTTTATACAAATGTTTTGAGTAATAAGGGAATATGGAAGTTTTTATTAAACCGAATTGTGACATTTTTATACCGTATATGCATATCTTACATACTAAGAGTGTGTGTATTATATGTTTGTATGGTATAAGGGCGTTACATTTATTTTGGTATTAGAGCCTAGGTTTGAGATTCTCAACCTAGGTGGGTTATGAGAGAAAGTAAATGGGGATTTTTAAATATAGTTTTCAATTATGATACATGCATTGGCACTGGCAGTTTCTTATATCTGATGTGGCAATTTTTTCTCTGTTTGCAGATATAGATAGTTATGGCATTTCAGACGCATCAGTCTGCAGAGGGTAGTACAGAGAGTGTGACTCCTAGTGAGGGTAGAGATGGAGCTAGAACTGAGATTGCTGGAGAGGCACCTACTTCTGTGCCAAAGAGACCAGCAGTTGATGAGATTTCGCCGGGCTGGGTACGGCATATGGTGGAGATGTTGAGGTAGGCTCCAGTTCAGCAATCCCCGCCACCGCAGTCGCAACCATAATTATCGACGATAAAGTATGACGAGCTAAGGAAGTTTAGAGCTGAGGACTTTGTTGGTACTACAGACCCTGTTATAGCAGAGCAGTGTCTATACAAGGTTCAAAGAGTGTTCATCCAGCTACAGGCTACTCCAGAGAAGAAGTTCGAGTATGCCAGATCTCTTCTGCTGAGGGATGCATATGATTGATGGAAGATGATTCCACATGCTCTGGATGATCCACCAGTCCTTCCTTATGACAATTTCCTACAGGAATTCAAGAAGAAGTATACTCTAAGGGAGTATAAGGATGCGAAGAAGATAGAGTTCCTGAGTTTGAGGCAGGATACTAGGACAGTGTCGGTGTATGAGATAAAGTTTACTTAGCTGAGTCAATATGCTGGTGGGATCATTTCTAATGAGATTGACCATTGTCGAAGGTTCGAGGAGGGGCTGAGACCCTCTATCATGTGCATTATAGCAGGTTTTCAGTATCAAGATTTCTCTCAGTTAGTTGCAGCTGCCAGGAGTGTAGAGAGGGCACAGGATTTTATAGCAGCTGCTAGGGTTGAGGAGACCAGAGCTAGTGGAACCCAGAGTGAGGCAGGGTCTTTATCAATGAAGAGAGACTGAGGGGGATATTTTTAAAGATTTAGTAGAAGCCAGGCAGGTCAGTACAGTAACAGAGACAAAGACAGAGACCTGTAGTTTCAGTGGCTAGTGCTCTGACCCTAGTGACTCAGAGGCCTACTCCACTTACCTATGTTCATTATGGTAAAGTACATGGAGGTGTTTACTGGATGATAGGTGGAACAACAGTATGTTATAGATGTGGATCAACAAATCATTGTATTAGAAATTGTGCAGAGCCACAAGATGATAGACAGACATATACTACAGTTTATTGACCTGGTTTTGGTAGGGGTGGTAGATCTGGATCTGGTCAGAGAGGAGGTTCTACACAAGAGGTAGACCAAATGAGGCAGGGCCATCACAGTCGGTCTATATGTTGCAGAGGTAGCTAGATGCTTCAGCTATGATTGCCGGTACTTTTTCTTTATTTAGCACTTTGGTTCTTGCATTAATAGACCCTGGATCAACTCATTCATATATTAGTGCATCCATCTTGTCTGTGAGTGATTTGCATTCAGTGTCCCTAGGATTTGATGTTTTGGTGACAAATCTTTTAGGGCACAATGTTGTGGTTGGCAGGATGCATGCAGATAGTCCAGTTGTTGTTCAGGATGAGAAATTTCTCGGTGACCTGATTGAGATGCCTTTCAGGGAGTATGATCTGATTTTAGGCATGGATTGGTTATCCAGACATGGGGCAATGGTAGACTATTAGCAGAAATGTGTTACTATAAGAACACGTGATGGTAGAGATGTGATGGTATCTAGTGAGCATAGACATCTTTTATCCATATTTGTTTCAGCTATTTCAATGAGGAGGATGATTCCGAAGGGGTGTGAGGCTTATCTTGCTCATGTTGTAAATACCAGAGTAGTAGGATCCCAACTTGATAGTATACCTACAATTATCGAGTTTTTAGATGTTTTTCCTCAGGAGTGTTTTGTTAGTTTTTGTCATAGATTTGTAGTTTGTTTATTATGATAATTATTGTTTTATTTAGGTATTTTGTTAGTTTTTATCGGCTTGTTTAGTGTTTTCATTAATTTTTATAGTTTTAGTTTATTTTAGTGTTTATGTTGTTTTTGATCTAGTTTTTAGTATAGTGTTTATGTTTTGTTGGTTATTGTTTATTTACTTTTTGTTTAAAGTTTGTTTGATGTTTTGTTTTAGGTTAAAAAGCCAAGGAACCAAGACTGAAGGAAGAATGCACAGTAGCTGACACAGGCAGAGGACACGGCCAAGTCACTGGCCGTGTCTCATATCAAATTAAGGAAGAAAGCAACTCACAGAAGCAGACACATACAAGGGACACGGCCAAGTCAGTGGCCGTGTCCCTCCAAAAATACTCCAACACGGCCAAGTCACTCTGACTTGGCCGTGTCTCACCAATTCCAAAGGCAAAGAAGACTGAAAACTCACAGTGGAAGACACAGGCAAGGGACACGGCCAAGTCACCTGGCTGTGTCCCTCCAAAATGCACTCACACGGCCAAGTCACTTCTGACTTGGTCGTTTCCCTCATGAACCAAACACGCACGGATTTTTAAAGCGGACGTTTCGTATAAAAGGCAAAAAGAAAAGCTAGGGTGGAGACTGTTGACGACTTGGAGAGTTGTTTGAGCCGTCAGAGAGCAAAGTTAGGGTTTTAACATTTGTTTTCTTTGATTTTGATTTCACTTTGATTAATCTAGCTTAGATTAGATTTGTTCTAGCCAACGAGACATCCTTCTTGCAAGATTGAACAAGAGATTCTTCAGAAACTTCAAGTAGTTTGTAACTTGGTTTTGTTCTCGAACTTATTCTCTTTATTTTCATTGAAATTGTATTAATGGATATTATCATGTCTATTTTGATTCCTTTGATCATTAATGAGATGAATATGTTTGATTGCATTATAAACTAATTTGATCTAGTCTAGGGTTTGTATGGATCTGCTATGATTGTATGAATTGGTTATTCTCTTAGCTAATAATTTCTTTAGCCTTGATTGAATGAAATATTGTTAATATATAATTGATTGGCCACCAATTATGTGTTTTAGGTATTAGATGATGGATTGAGAGATGAAGTCTAATGCTGGAACAATTCAATTAAGGACTTAGGTGAATTAGAGATATAACCTATTAAAAAGATTATTTCAATTATAACAAGATTAGTTGAAAGAGGTTTGAATGCGAGAGCTTATTTCCTTGATTTGATTAATTGAGTTGTTTGAGATTTAATCTTTGAAATTAAATTAGTTAAGAGGAATAACCGTTCATACATATAAGTAGTGGAGAAGTGCAAACCCTAGACCTTTTTATCAAGTGAATCAAAACATCAGCTTTATTTACTTTTATTTGTTTTAACTTTAATCAATCTTTTTCATTAGTTGTTAGCAATTTCAATTTCTTCATTACTTTTTATTTATAATCTGATAATCAATTAGTCACTTTAGCTTTCTTGAGAGACGACCTTGGGGCGATCACCTTTGCTACAGCTACCTCGTATACTTGCGAGTGACACTTTGTGGTAGAGTTAATTCGAGCGCAACAAGGAGTTACCAAGGATACCCCTAAGAGAGAGGTTGAGTTTGGCATCAATTTGTTTCCTAGTACCACTCCCATCTCTATTACTCCTTATTGTATGGCACCTGCTGAGTTGACAGAGTTGAAATTGTAGTTGCATGAGTTGCTGGATAAAGGATTCATTCACCCTAGTGTGTCCTTGTGGGGAGCGCCTGTGTTGTTTGTGAAAAAGAAGGATGGCACTTTGAGATTGTGTACTGATTATCGGCAGTTGAATAAAGTGACCATCAAGAACAAGTATCCATTACCTCGGATAGATGATCTTTTTGATCAGTTGAAGGGAGCAGCAGTATTCTCTAAGATTGATTTAAGATCAGGGCACCATCAATTGAGAGTTAGAGATGTAGATGTGCATAAGACAGCTTTCCGTACGAGGTATGGGCATTATGAGTTTTCAGTGATGCCCATTGGATTTACGAATGCACCAGCAACGTTTATGGATTTGATGAACAGGGTATTCAGACCCTATCTAGATCAGTTTGTGGTAGTCTTTATTGATAATATTCTAGTGTATTCCCGTGATAAGGAGGATCATGACAGGCATTTGCGGATTATATTTGTAGACCCTTAATTTTGAGCCTATGTTATTACGGTCTTAATTAAAGAATGCCAAAATAAATTCGATCTGATCTACAACTTCTAATAAGTCAGTCTGATTTTAAATGGCACAAACTCAGCTACAAAACCCTAAACCAAGTTTTTTTAGTCGGCCCGGTCCAAAAAATTAAAAAATACAAAATTAGTTCAAGTTGGGAGGGCCAAGCCTTGGCTCATGTTGACCTGGATGCCCCAGGTCAACATGGCCTTTGGCTCATGTCGACCTGGTTGCCCAGATTGACATGGTTTCAATTGTTTTTTTTCTAAATTTAGTTTCCAAATTGAATTAAAATTGGTTTTAAGGACGGATTAATATTAGGATTAAGGATTCTGAGTGAGGTTTTGGCCTATAAATAATAATGTTTTAGACTTTAACAAGGGTCAACAATTAACATTAAGAGGATTAAACAACAAAGCAAGAGATGACAAAAAGGAATTAGCAGCAAGTAAACATTCATAAACCATCAAAGGCAGTAATCACTATCTTCGATCTTTGCTCGGCCAGAAATAAATATTGATGCAGGTAGTAGCTTGGAGTCAATAAACAATTCGGTGGAACCTTCAATACAGGTTTTGTGTCTTAATCTTGAATTTGCTTAAATATTCAATTGTTGTATCATTTTTGTTCTTACTAATTTTCATTTGTTTATTTTTGTTATCACTTTGATTCAATAGTCTAAATTGATAAACCCTAATTATATATTCTGTTCATTATTTTTTAATCAAATAGATAAAAAAAATCTAGAGAATTCCAAATCCTAATCCATCTTGTTAATCCAAAAGCCCGAACTATTTTCTTAATCATCTAAACCCTAACTTATTTTTTCGAAACTTCAAAATATCTTCTTAATTCTCCAAACCCTAATCTTCTTTACATTTTCTAAAAACTTTAATCCTAATTGTTTCTATAAAACTCTAAACTATTTTCTTAAATCCTAAGATTGAATATGTTTTCCAAAATGTCAAAAACCCCAAACTATCTTATTAATTCTCAAAACCCTAATCCAGTGTCTTAATTCCTTAATTTTCCTAAACCTAATTTTCTTAAAACCCAATCCAGTAAACCCTAGTTTTCCTAAACCCTAATTCTTAAAACATCAAAACCTTATGAAAAGTTCATTAACACCCTAAAGCCCTAATCTAGTGAACCTAAAACCCAATCTAGTAAATTTAAAATCCTAATTCCTAACTCAGTAACCATAATCCTCAGAACCTGAAATCTTAAATTCCAAATCTCAAACCCTAATTTTATTTGCTTGGTGAATTAAATTCCAATTTTAATTGTTTATTTGGTTTGCTATTTATTATATGATGAATGATTTATTTTACTGATGAATGATTTATTTTACTTATGACGTACGTTTTATTTTAGTTATAGCACTTGAATGATTTAATTTTGCTTAATTATTTATTTGGTATTAAAATTATAAGAGGTATGTTTCCATTATTGGGTACCTCATTAATTAATTTTCATGTAATTTAAATTATTTTTATATTTTGGAATTATTGTAAAGGACACATTTCCACCTTTCGGTGGGTGTCCTATTTAATTTTAGACATGGATGATGTAAGGACATGTTTCCATCCTCAAATGGGTGTCCATTTATTTATTTTGTTTGGACATTGCTTTGATTTTAATATAATGATGCTTTATTTTAATTGTTGCATGTAGTATAGATAATATCATTATATTTAAGAATTTTATAATATTAAGACCTGCAAAGGAGGCCGGTTCCAATGAACCTGGCATTGTGGGGGTGTTGGGCCATTTCTCACCTTTCCCACATTGTAGAAATTGAGTCATCCACCCCTTTCTTTTTCCCGGCCCATCCGGATGGTGACTCCATTTTCTTTGGGCTTAGGTTCATGTTCTCTGAGGCCTCGAGCCTAAACAGTGTCGAAGTTGCAAGAACCATTCCACTGGGAGTGAGGACGAAAATCCATGCTCATAGTGGTGACTCCACTGGGGATAAGAGAAGTTCATTTCATTGGCCATTAGACTATTCTATTCTTTCTTATCATGATATTATCCATTGTATCATATTAGATTGCATCGTGTGCGTGAGTTAAGACGCCCGTGTTACCCGTGTTGTGTTATGTAAGGGATACCATACTTTCACTCAAGGTATGGAGATCAAGCATGGCATAACCACTCATAGCTTTGTACCATTTGTATATACTTGCTATGGGAACCTAAGCCTTTCAACCCAAAGACTAAAGCTCATGTAATTGGCCTAGTTACTTTCCTTAGGTTTTTGCCCCAAATGCTTGTTGTTTGACTATGGTTAGTTTATCTTAGTTTAAATCATGGCTTATTTGGTTTGTTCTTTTTCTAATATGACCTAAGTACATTGTAAGCTCAAAATAAAATTTTTCTTTAAAGTCCAAAAGACCAAAGCAATTTAAAAAATTTTTCAAGATGGTGTTTGATTATAAAACTTTTCAAAAATTCTTTTCTCATGACTCAAATACTAAGTCAAAAATCCATTTTTTCTTAAAATCTTTTTACAATGGGCTTAGAAAAAAAATTATTTTCATCCAACCTTTTCTTAAAAAGAGCTTACAAATTATTTAGGTCAATTATGAAAATACCAAAAATCAATTGTGAGCCTAGTTTATACTAAGAGTTATTAATCATGGGCTTGTTTTTTTGGCATGAATCACTAGTTACTTTTTCAAGTGAGAAATCTATTTATAATAAACCTCTTAATTAAGTTTTAATCCAAAATAGTATAAAAGCTACTTTATTTGATTGAATGGATTAAAGCCTAATTAATGGGAATTATCATGAATTGATTTCCATTTTTGAAAATATAACTATTGGTTAAAACGCCTGAGGGAATTATTCGAAAATGAGATATCCCATGTTGGTATTTTGTTAGCCATATTACCTAGGAAAAGAGACTCACCATTTGTGTGTGGAAGTTATAAGGTTGGAAGGAACATCCTATTTATCCTTGTTTGTTTATTGTTTTTGCATACATACATGAATGCATGCATGCATCACATGACATATCATTAACCCTTTTTGGCTTATAGACCTGAAGTATGACAATTCAAGAACATACAACGATACCACCTACAACATTAATTTTGATTCAAGTACTTCATTGGAAGGATGGATGCAAACCAGCTAAGGGACATAGTCGATGAAGTTGTTAAAGCTAGGATGGCCGAGCTACGAGATCAATTGGTTGAAATTATGAGGACCCAGTTGATTCAAATTCTGGAGATCATCAACAATGCTAATAAGGCATCTCCCATTAACATAAGAAAGAAGGGAAAGGCAGCATCAACGGAGAACATGTTCACTAGTAGAGACATCTCCCATTGACATAAGAAAGAAGGGAAAGGCAGCATCAAAGGAGAACATGTTCACTAGTAGAGATCGAATGAAAAATAAGGGATCAATCCCTATTCTATAACAAGTCGAACCATGTGCTGTCTATCTGGAGCAATAAGGGAGGCTACCACCCCAATGAGCAAAATTAAAGGAAAAGAAGAGGTGTTGAGAAAAATGCAGCAATTGAACCAACAAAGAAGCATAAATTTTCAGACTTGGGGGAACCTTTGTCGAAAATGTTGGAGAATCTAATGAAGAAGGGATTGTTACAACCCTTAACTCCTCGTCCTTTGACTAATCCTTTTCTGCCTAACTTTGATACTAAGGCATTTTGCCAATTCCATCAAAGGCTTGGACATGAAATGGACAACTGTATGAGATCCAGAATTTGATTGATAGTGGAAAGCTGCTTGAGCCTGATAAGCCTAACACTAAGAATAAGCTTCTGCCTAAAATTGGAAGGGTGCCACTGCTTGCAACCTTCATGAAGAGTTTTATCTTATCATCTCATCATGATATGGATAGAGAAGCTACTAAAGAGGATGTACTGCTAAGCAAGTTTGGATTAACTGTGGATGATGAAGCAATGATCCTTGATGATGGAAAAAATCCTTGCCCTTGATATGTCTAAATAAATGAAGTATCTTTGACTCCAACTCAATGAACCTTCCTTAGCTTGAATGTTGCTTTTTAATTTTGCTTTCTTTAATTGGAACTATTATGTTTTTTTAAGATTGTTTGAATAAATTACTTTCATCAAATTTTTCGTTGGTCTTTGTTCATTTTGGTGCTCAACCAATGAGGAATCAAACTTGATGTTCATAAATTAATGTATCTAGGTATCATGATTCGAATGACTTTACTAGATGAGGGAATTATTCTATAGCATTGAGTTGTGTATGCTTACTTAGAGAGGGCTCCTGCATAATTACCTTTGTCTAGGTCCTCGTTAGTCTTAGAACATGCTTTGACAAACTTTTGAGGTGAAATTAAATTCTGCTTATTTTAAGAGAGAAATGATCTAGGCATTGTTTGGTTAGCCAACAACTAGTATCCACCCAATTAAATATCAATCCCTAGTTGTCCTTTTGAGCCTTCATAAAATTTTAGCTTTCTTTTCATTTTCTTACAAACCCCAGCAACCTACCCTGAGCTGTTGTTACACTTTTGACAAGTCTTATGACCACTAAGATGAAGAGGCAAGAAGATCAAAGAAAGAAATGAATAGTCAATACCATAAGGATAGTTGATGTTCTCAAGACCATAAGGGCAGTTAAAGTTCACCTAATATCTCCAATCTATCAAGATAACATCAGAGTAATGGATGATTTATCCTTGTTAAAGGAGATTTATGTCATTCCACTCATCCATTATTAGAAACCCAAGTTGGTACAAACAAGACAACTCTTTTAGAGCTAGAACAAAAAAAAAAGAAACAAAAAAGAAAAAAAGAAAGATAAAACCTCAAAAGACGGTTCAAAAAGCCAACTGAGTTCTCTTTTACCTAAAGCAGCAAAAGGCTTCCATTTGGTTTATAAAGACAGTTTGACTTGAATTGGTCCAACCCAACCAAAGATTCGATCAAAATCATAGACAAAGGAGAAAGACCATCCAATTCTTGAAAGTTCTGTACTTGACAGTCCTACAAGGAAGAAGGACAAAATGATAAAATGCTCAAAGAAAGGGAAGAGTAAGAAAAATAAAAAGAAAGAAAAAGGAGAAGAAAAAAAGAAATGAATTTGGGTACCAAACTTTTTGTAAGGGCAAAGACTGTCCTAATCAAGATCCAGATTAATGCCAAGAAGATAGAAGGAATTTGGAGTCTAGCAAGATTGCTCCCAGCTACCTAAAGTTCAAACAAGAAATTTTTAGTGTGAGGGTTTGCCCATAGTGTCACAACAGCTCCAACTTACAAATGGCCTTCATTTAACCCATGTCCCTTATAGACCCCATTTCAAGCCTATCAAAGACCTATTGATCTCTCTTAATAGGTAGAGTCTATTAGTGGAGATAGTTTGAATAAGCATGCATATGAGATAGATAATATTCCAACTCAAATAAGATCTTTGACCAAGTAAGGTGTATGTGCCTATCTGAAGTGCAACAGTTCTTGCTTAAATAGAAATAATTCCTGAGTTTAGTATGGTAACTAGGGCTGTAATGTTATAGATATATTAATTTGAAAAGTCGAGTCTTGAGGTAATACAGCACTAATTTGACAAAGCCACTGCATCTAATTAAAAAAAAGTAAAAGTAAAAAAAAGTGTAAAAAAAAAATTCATCATTACCATTTTTGCTTAATTTTATTACAAGTTTTATTGCAAGTTCTATATTTTTGTCACTACGAGGAAGGAGGAGGTCCATAATTAGACAAAGCCCTAAGAAAATCATCACCAATTGGAGGAGGGGGCATATTATCCATCCAATATCCGCTCAAAGAAGAAATATCTAAACCTCTAGGACTTCGAAAATTAGTTCTATCATCGCCTAAATAGGGAGGTGGTATATCATGGATAACAGTTCGGGATCCCCTTGATGAAGAGCCATTTGTTTCCCTCATGCCTTGAAATTGAAAGTATCAGAAGTCCCATGCCTCTTGTTGATACATTTCCTCAAAATGGGCTGCATGTTGAAGACTCGCAGCTAAATCCTCCTGAAGCTTCTTGTTTTGCTCATTAAGCATCCGCTGTGAGCCAGAAAATGAAAGGGTAAATCCATACATTTTCATGCACACATTGTTGCACTCTAATTAACACTACTAGAACTACACTCACAAGTATACGAGGCTGCTATAATATTTTGGTGAACACCTCAAGGTCGTCTCACAAGGAAGCTAGATAAGCTAATTGTTTATCAAATTACAAATAACAAATTATCAATAAATTTAAATTGCTAAACAACTAATGAAGACAGATCGAGTTGAATTTAAAAACAATGAAAATAAAATGAACTGGTATATTGATTCACTTATAAGAAAGGTTTAGGGTTTGCACTTCTCTACTAACTTATATGTATGAACGGCTATTCCTCTCAACCAATTTAATTTCGAAGATTAGATCTCAAGCAACTTAATTAATCGAATCAAGGAAATAAGCTCTCGCATTCAAACCTCTTTCAAATAATCTTGTTACAATTAAAATGATCTTTTTCTTAGGTTTATATTTCTAATTCACCTAAGTCCCTAATTGAATTGTTCCAGCATTAGACTTCATTTCTCAATCCTTCATCTAATATCTCAAACACATAATTGGTGGCCAATCAACTATATATTAACATTAATCCATTCAATTAAGGCTAAAGAAATAATTCAGTAAAGAGCAATAACCAATTCATACAATCATAGTAGATCCATACAAACCCTAGACTAGATCAAATTAGTTCATAATAATGCTATCGAACAAATTCATCTCATTAAAATTCAAAGAAATTAATTTAGACATAATAGAATTCATGAATACAATTCCAATGAAACTTAAGAGATAAAGTTTGAGAGCAAAACCAAATTACAAACTTTCTTTAGCTTCTAAAGAATCTCTTGTTCAGATCTTTGCTAGAGAAATTGTAGCACCCCTTCCCGACCTACGTGTGTAAGCTGAGTAGAGGTGCCACACTATCCTAATGTTGCTACCACTTTTACTTAGTCAAATTTTTGTTCCTATTTTTACAGAAATTTTGCCATAGTTTCGCCTAAAAATTCAATCCCACGTGTCGACAAAACTGGTTTTTTTTTTCTGATTTTTGAAAACATTTTTACACAAACCAATGCAAACAAAATCATTCTCAGTACACTTCCAATAAATCCCCCTTATAACCTCAACTACAACCTACAAAAAGGATTTACACTTCTAGTACAAAATAAAGTGAAGGTTTATTATGAAATACAGTAGATAAAATATTTGTTCACTATGCAACGGAAAGTAACAATATTTACAAATTCATATACATCAAAACTCAAGTTTTACAACACATAAAATTTATACATGTTTGGCAGTCAGTCTTCGATCTTAAAGCCCACTATTCACTCTTCAAAATCTAGGCTCGACTCAGCCTAGAGGAACTCTCTGGTTCTTCCCTGTCACCTGCGCGAAGAATCACATTCGCTCTAAGCCAACGGCTTAGTGGTACAAACTACAGTGCTATGATGCTTTAATGCCATGCTAATGTCACACAATCAAGATTCAAGATCAATTCAAGAGAATATTATATTTCACAATCTTACATTATTTAATAATTAATCAAAACATTCATGATTCACATTGAAAACAAAGACAAGCATGGGCCCAAAAAGGATCTAATATGCTATTCAAAGTTCAGAGTTACTGCTTTGGTCCATAATCACAATCATCAAGCCCGTAGGCGATATATATATCTCTATCCATGGATAGGGTAACAGACCCAGTCTCTTGGACCTCAACCCGGCTACCCGAGGAGATCCTCAACCCGGCAAGACTGTTACCAAAACAAATATAACAGACCCAGTCTCTTGGATCTCAACCCGACTTAACTCGAGGAGATCCTCAACCCGGCAAGACTGTTACTATAATTCACATTTCACATTTATCAACTGGAATCGGCTTAGGACCCGGTCTTTTCACCTATCCAGTACTTTATAGGCATGCTGCCAAAAACAGAACTCTGAAAATTGAATTAACACATTAGGCACACAATCATTTCATTTATCTCTTTATCAGTCTCTTTTCATTTCATTTCTCATAATTAATTAGGCAACCATGCCTCAATTTTATATTTCATTTGCATTATCATAGCCAACAACCATGGCCTCATATCTCATATGATCTCAAATCACAATAAAACAACTCTTCATAACATCATATCTTTCACATTTCATTTCGTCATCACATCTTGCACATTTCACATTTTGTTATATTTCAAATCACATTAATCAATTCATTATTCAAATGGATATAATCAATGGCATTAACACATATTTTACATGCTCATCACAACATTCACATTATACCAAACATAACATTATTAATATACATCCACAATGCACTAGATTCCTTATCACATTTATAATAAATATGTCTCAAGTCTCAATATCATATGAATGTATGCACTAATGTAGTTTGTACTTACCTTAAAACCAACTCACACCAATTTATACACTTACTCTTCCAAGAATTCTCAACACTTAGATTAGGGCAATTCAACCTCTTCACAACCTAATCCAAAAAGGAGTATTAGCAAAATGACCATATGAATAGTAAATTCTGGTTTTGGACTCCACTTAATCCGTATTTTGAAAAATTGTATAAAATAATATACTTGACTAAAAACTCTAAAATTTTTACAGAACTAAATTTTACATCTTAAAATAATTCCTTTAAAATTTCAGATCAAACTAAACACAAAATCTTGGTCAAATAATTCACCCAACCAGACTGCCCCAATTGCCCTGCATCCTGGCAGCAGTTCTGAACTTTGTGAATTCCATAATTCAAATTCAATCAACGTGGTTCCAAATTATTTTTATCAAATACTACACTCACTAAGCAACAACATATCCAAAATTCAATTAAATATTATTTTTCTACATTTTATTAAAAATCCCGAAAGATAGCTGTCTCAGTTAAGGTACCTGCTGGAACAGGTCTAATAAAAATAATCTTTCCAAAATCATAACCATTCCAAAATCGAATCAACATATTTTTCAGTCATTCTAGACTCATAGAGGTACATTATATCAAAAATTCACTTCAAGAACATTTTCTATATTTAATTAAAAATCATACAAGTTACAGCCTTTACTAATTGTAAAACAGAAAAGATTTCACTAAACACAACTCTTACTCTTCCATCACCAACACCAACCTAACTTCTTATCTTTAATTCCATTTCCAACACATACAAACACACCACAAGCAATCCTAACCATATTATCAACAACACTTCATCAAGCTCAAAAATAACTTCAAAAACAACAAGAGCAATCAAGAGAGAACTTACCAAAATAATGAAATTTCTTGAATTTCTAACTTGTTTTTTTGAAATCTCCTTCAATTTTTTTGAGCTTGAGCACAAAACTCTCTCTTGCTCTCTTTTGTCTCATTAAAGTGGCTCTTTCCTTGCTCTTTTCCTCTAATTCTTGAGTTTATGGTGATTTTCTTGAAAAACCACACATAAACTATCTAATTCCCATAAAAATTTGAATTACTTCCAATGGATTCTAAGTTTCAAGTAAAGAAATGAAGGAAGATGAAGAAAGTAAAAGAAATGGTGATGGTGAAGATGGAGTCCACGTTTTATGGAAGGAAGAAGAAAAGAAAATGAAAAAAACAATAACAAAAAGAGACAAAGTCAAATTTATAGTCTTCAAACATTCTCCACCAAGTCTTTTAATAATAAAATAATCAATTATTTCCTCTTCCACTCATTTATTTCTTCTAATTAATTCATTAATTCAATAATAAACAAATATCTTCTTTAGTTGACCATCCATTTTGACTTGTATATATGTTATATATATTTCCATATATACAACATATAAACTCTCTCTTAATTCTTTTTTCTTTCCAATTACACATATACATTTAATTCGAATAAAACAACAATTATATCAAAACTTCTAAGGCACACTTTGGGATATTACAATTCTCCCCCTCTAAAAAGAAATTTCGTCCTCGAAATTACCTGATATCAAGTCTGAAATAGTTGAGGATACTGATCTTGCATCGCTTGCTCACTCTCCCAAGTTGCCTCTTCTCCACCATGATTCTTCCAAAGAACCTTTACAAGTGGCACTTTCTTATTTCTCAACTCTTTCACTTCATGTGCCAAAATAGCAATTGGTTCTTCTTCAAATGTCAGATTCGGACTCACCTCAATAGATTCAACTGGTAAAACATGAGATGGGTCAGATCTATACCTTCGCAACATGGAAGACATTATGGATTCTATCCAACTCAAGCGGCAAAGCAAGACGATAAGCAACTGGCCCAACTCTTTCTAATATCTCATACAGTCCAATGAAACGAGGACTTAACTTCCCTTTTCAACCAAATCTCAATATCTTTTTCCAAGGAGACACTTGGATACAAACTCCGCTATGTCTCTTTTCATACCTGACCACCAATAATGCTGTTTCAAATCATAGTACATCTTTGTATTTCCCGAATGTATAGCAAAAACCGACTGATGTGCTTCTTCTAAAATAATTTTTCTCAATTTAGCATCATCAGGAACACACAATCTATCCTCAAACCAAAGGCTACCATCACTTCTTGCAAAGAAATCTCAGCTCTCCCCGTTTCGGCAATCTGAAACAATCTTCTGAATTTTCTCATTTGTCAATTGAGCCTCCTTAATCTGATCCAACAATAATGCTAGAAAATTTATGAATTTTGTATACATATATATCTTCTCTTTTATTTTCTTTTATATTATTTTATATATATATATACACAAAATATAAAATTGCATGGAACATCTAGCTTAAAATGTAGAGGAAAAGAATAATCGACTCATAGTCAAATACAATGTGCAAAGTATGTTTTTCAGCCCCAAATCTTACTAAAGCAATACTATTTTTTTTAATTGCTTACCCCACACTTATGAATTAAACCACCCTATTGTCATATCATAAGAAACTCCATTCCATAATGCAGGTATGATGATAATAGGAAAATGTTGAGTTGTGAATTGTGTTGATCAATCAAGAAAAAGTCAAAGGCTCAACTTGGCTCACTAAGGAATTCATAATTAAGGGAGGTCTTTTTAAGCTAAAGGGATAATCCTAATTTGCCTTCATCATTTTAAAACTTGAGATGAAATCATAATGTGAGTTCAATTAGTATGCAAAAGCAAACTCTAGAGATGCAAAATCATGAAGGTGCACACTTAAGAAAAGAAAATCAATTGACAATAATATTCAATCTATCAGGCTCAAAACTCACAAAGGGTGGGTTCTCAAAGATTTATATGTCATGAATTGCAGAATGTGAAAATTGATCCTGAATGAATTCAAATGCTAATCTCTATGCTAATACTAAAGGCTCAAATATAATGCTAGAATCACAGAAAAGTCAATAAGTTTCCAACAATTATGCCATGCACAACACACAATATAACACACAAAGACAAATAAAACAAGAATTAAAGGAAAGCTTGAAGATTACCCCACACTTATAAATTACATTGTCCTCAATGGAAACAAGGATAATAAAGAAAAAGAGTGAAGGTACAACTTTTTTCCATCATTCCCTTGTGAGGCAAACTCTACCTTTTCATCACAAACAGCAATTGTTCAAAAACAAAATACAATATATAAAATAAAAATCCAAAATGTTAACATTAAAAACAAAAACAAAAAATAACAATGAAAATATGCTATAACTAAAGACAAGAAATTAAGGAATTCTCTCAAAAGATTAGAGCCAATTTGATCTAAGGTGAAGGAGGATGTGATGATGATGCAGCCGAAGGATGGAGACTCATAATCTTAGCAAAGTTGCTATTGATTTGGTCCAGCTGTTGCAAGACCGCAGCATGGTTACGATCGACCTTGCTTTCCAGTGCCTCTATCCTATTAAGCATCTCCTGATTATTCGGGACCAGAGCATCTTCATCCAAATCAAGAGAATCTAAGTCAGACTCCTCACGGACTCGTGTTCTCTTTTATCTGCCCCCCGGTGCTTCTGGCTTAGCTGAAGCCATCACATAGGCCCCTCCCCTGTTCACAACCATATGCATCTTCTCAAGTGTGGCCAAATCCAATGAATCATTACCTGTAATTTTAGTCATACGACAGGTACTCGGGTCAAAATCATCAAGAAGGGTTGTTGCCAATGTGGTAACCAATCCTCCAATACAAATAGCCCCTTTCTTTTTGTTTGCCACATTATCAAAAACATCGGCCAACCAATAGCTGGCACTAATGGGTATTGTATTACAAGCACAATCCAAGAAAAAGAGCTCAGTAATTTCCACTACACCTGGGCTTTCCTTCCTTGCAAAGAACCCACAAGACATAAAGCGATGCAAATACCTAAGAGCGGGATTACGCAATTTAGTTGCCTTGGCCGATTTGGCCACATAAGTTCCTGAGCCCAATGCTTCCCAAGCAAATTGCTGTTTAAAATCCTTAGGTACAGACTTTTCACCGTGTTGATGGAAACCAAATATAACATTCAATTGCTCAATACTAACTACAAATGATTTCCCAAGCAATTTAAAATTCAACCTAGAGCAAATCTTCTGTTGATCTCTTTCAACCTTAAGAGATGTTAAAAATTCCAAAGTAAGCTCTTGAAATTGCAAAGGTTGAAAGGAGACTAGTTTTTCCCACCCAAGATTTTGAACATAACTATAAAAATTATCCCTAATATGAAGAGCATTAAGGGATTCATCGCTTACATGCCTCGTAGAAAAGAAACCCCTAGCCAAAAAAGTCACTCTCTTTAAAGATGTAGAAGATGAAGATGCAGCTGCAGTTGGAGGCTGCTTCCTCTTGTGGTGGGACACCATCTTTGTTCTTGGCATAATGAAAGATCTGGAAAAATTTGAAACTTAAATAGATTAGATTGATTTTTATAAGAGAAGAAGAAGATTGAACGGATTAATTTCAGTTTTGGTGAAGAAAATTGAGAATTAATGGGATTTTAGAAGCTTTGAAAGAACAACAATGGAGGTTTTTTTTAGAGAAAAAGTCGAGAGAGAGAAAGGAAACAAGAAGAAAACTAGGGATTGAAATAAACTAAAAGTGCCAAAACCGTGTTTTTAAACTTTAAAATTGAAGTGACACGGCCAAGCTTGGGTTAGCTTGGCTGTGTTTGATGAGTTTGGGGTGTGTTTGACACTGTAAACAAAAGGGTTGCAAAACAAAGAAGAGGGACATGGGAAGAAGCTTGGCTGTGTCTATGTGACACAACCAAGGACACAGCCAAGCTTGTTGGCCGTGTCAGGGTCTGTGTGAATTTGGTGAATTTGGGTTGGCTTGACACGGCCAGTGGCTTGGCCGTGTCAAGTGGCAGTGTCCTTCACTGCCATTTTGGCTTTTTTTTATATTTAATAATTTTTATATTTTTGTGTCACCAAATCTTAAAGAAATGCAATCCTCTTCTTTGATTAACCCTGAAACACATTAAAAAAATAAAAACTGATCAAAGCACCCATTCCATTTATTTAAACCAAACATAAAATCAAAATTGCTGAATATAAAATTATAACTCTAAAAAGAAATGCAAACCGATGGGTTGCCTCCCATTTAGCGCTTCTTTAATGTCATGTAGCTGGACATTACTGCAAGACTTAAGGATCGTAGATCAAAGTGCTATCGATGATCCTTACTGTTAGACAAAAGATCTCTATTTTGATCCTTGACAACTCAAATGGATGATCTATTTAACTTGTGTTTAAGAATCTTGTTGCAGGATTAGGTTGCCTTAAGTAAAGCAAGACAGAACAATTCTAGCGGTCGCACCAGACCAGAATACGACCGCTACATGCAATTACAGAATGAAACCTTATCACAGTAGGTTTCATGGTCAGAAGTTTGACCTCAGTCGCGACTGCGCCTCAAGAATGGCGGCCGTCTAAAATACTTGCCCGACCGCTACTCAAGGAACTTAAATCATTACAATCACAGTAAGGTTCGCGGTGACAAGAACGGTGAATGATTCGACCTCGCTAATCAATTTAGCGACCGCCCATTCAGAATCGCGACCGCCCAACAATTCAAGAAGAAATTGCTCAAAGAGACAGTAGTGTTCGCGTCCACAGGTGCGTCCAGAAGTTCGACGCGAAACTGTGAGTTCGATCGCGAGATTCTGCATAGGGCGACCGCGAGATTCAAATTATGGCAGACATTCAGTTTTGCTCTGTCAGAGAATGACACGTAATATGACCGTTGTAAACCCACTTGAAGATTCAAAAAGGGCGACCGCACCTATGCTTGGCGCGACCGTCCCGACAAACAAAGCATGGGCAAGAAACGGTCCGACAAACACAGCATGGACAAGATTCCAGCTGCAGAGCACTAAAATTCGACCGTTGTAGCTTTTTCAAAAGCAGCGACCGTCCCTTGTTAAAGGACGACCGCGAGAAGCATGAGCGCGACCATCCTTGCATGAAGGGCGACCGCGAAGTGCTTCGGACAGTTTAAGTAAAGAAGGTCTATTCTGCCAAGACTTTATTCAAAACTTCAATAACGGCTAGTAAGACCACATTGGCTATAAATACAATGTCTCTATGAGAAAATAATATAGTGAAGTGAAAAGAACAATCAAGAAATCAGATTTTCATAGCCAAGCAACAAATTTTCTTTTACTTAAACTTACAATTAAATTGTAATGAATGTTAGGTGTGATCATTGAAAACACCATTGTATAAGTTTGAGTGTAAGCTTGGGAAACACTTGGGTTGTGAGAGTGAGCCTTGTAAAACTCTTGATTGGGTTGTAAGTGTGAGACTTAGAAAAACACTTGTGAAGTTAGGTGTGAACTTGTGAAAACACCAAAGTTGGAAGTGAGCTTGTAAAAACTTCAAAGAATAGTGGAACCTTAACAAGTTGTTAAGGAAGTGGATGTAGGATTGAGGTAAATCCGAACCACTATAAATCTTGTGTGTTCTTTCTTTCTTTCATTACTCAACCAACTTTCTATTCCGCATTTGTGTTTGTTGAGTTTTTTAATTTGCCATCATTTCGTGAGGAAACCAATTCACCCCCCTCCCCTCTTGGTTGCCATCTTGGGACAACAATTGGTATCAGAGCCCTGAGATATCTTAAACTTAATTGTGAAATCTGATCCACTATGGCAACTTCTTCTTCATCAAGCTCTCATGGAAATCTTAACTCTATTCTTAGACCCTATTTTGATGGAACTGATTACTCATACTGGAAACACAAAATGTACTTGTTTCTAGATAGTGAAGGGATTGAACTATGGGATTTCATGGAAAGTGAGTGGAAATCTCCTACTCATGAAGTTGACGATATTCAAGTTCCTCTTCCCAAAGCTCAATGGTCAACTAGCAATATCAGAGATCGATTCAAGAACAATAGAGCTGCTTCCATCTTGATGAACTCCATTTCAAGAGAAGAAGGTGGAAGAGTTCAACATTTAACTTGTGCACATTGCATTTGGAAAACACTTGAAAACTACCATGAAGGTACGACTCAAGTAAGATTCACCAAAAAACAAATGCATGTTCATGAGTATGAGCTATTCAAGATGAAACCAAATGAAAACGTCACCGACATGACAAATCGCTTGCTTGCTATTGTCAATGAACTAAAGAAGTATGGCAAGGTATATGATCAAGGTGATGTAAACAGTAAAATCTTGAGAGCCCTAAGAGCTAGAAAGAACTTTGAATCCAAAGTATCATCCATAGAAGAAGCTCATGATCTCAGCACATTAAGAACCGACGAGCTAGTTGGTAAATTACTCACTTTTGAGCTGCACAGTGAAAAAGAAGAAGATCAAGGTGAGAAAGAAAAGAGAAAACCAATTGCACTCAAAGCAATCAAAGAAGCTGAGAGCTCAAGCAATGAAGTTACTGATGATGAAGATGAAATGGCAATGTTCTCAAAAAGAATCAATGAATGGAAAAGAAAGAAAAGATTACAAGCAAACAAAGGTACACCTCCTAAATTCTCCTTCAAAGATAAAGAAAAGAAAAATGAGGTAAAGTGCTATGAATGTGGAAAAACTGGTCACATCAAATCGGATTGCTACAAATTAAAGAACAAAAGGAAATGGGATAAAGAAAAGAAAAAGTCTCTCAAAGCCACATGGGATGACTCTTCTTCAAGTGAGGAAAAAGAAGAAGAAGGAATTGCAAATCTATGTCTCATGGCTATTGAAGATGACTCCAATGAGGTAAGTACTCAATCCTTTGATCTTGTAGCACATGATGATATAAATGATATAGATGATAGTGATTTGATTGAGCACATGAATTTTAAAATAGAAAAATATTATTCTAAAATGATGCTTTACAAAGAGAAAAACTCTAAGTTAGAAAAAGATTATATATGCTTAAAGAATTCTACCTTAGAATTGAAAACCTCAAATGAACACTTGATGAACACAATAGGAGAATTAAAGAAAAGCTCACATGACTTAGAAAAAGTGATTAAAGAGAATGAGACATTGAAGCATGAACTAAAAGAACTAAAAGAATCAATTTCCAGATTTCATAAAGGAAAGGAAGCATTGAACACATTAATTAATAATCAAAGATCACCTTCCTTGAAATATGGATTAGGATTCAATGGCTCAACCAACATTGCACCTAGCAAACCAACATTTGTGAAAGCATCTACAACTAAAATTTCTGATGTTCATATCAAAGATGCTTGCACCAAGTCTAAAAGAACTAGTTATGGTTCACTAGGAGATAAAGCCAAAAATAATTATGCATTGTTGTTCACTAAATTTGCACAAAAGAAATCACATACTTGTAGTTGTATGTATAATGCAAAAAGAAAAATGCAGAAGAATAGAATACCATGGCAATGCACATATTGTATGAAATTTGGACACAAAAATTTTTCTTGTTATATAAGAAAGGCACATCTCAAGTTAGAAGGCACTTTTTCTACTAACCATCAAGGACCCAACTTCAAGTGGGTACCTAAAAGAAGATGATCACAATTGTTTTGCAGGTATGCCTAAAATCTACTACCAATGAAAGCACATGGCTTGTGGATAGTGGATGCTCAAGGCATATGACTGGAAATGCAAAGCTCTTTACAAGTATTACCTACAAACATGGAGGTAACGTAACTTTTGGAAACAATGCTAAAGGTAAAATTCTTGGTGTTGGCTCCATTGGTTCTATTGGTAAGGATTTAATTGAAGATGTATGGCTTGTTGATGGTTTGAAACATAACTTGCTAAGTGTTAGTCAACTTTGTGATAAAGCATACTTTGTCGAGTTTGATTCCAAGGAATGCAAAATCACAAACTCAAATGATGTTATCATATTTAAAGGTACTAGAACAAACAACACTTACAATGTCAGCATACATTCAAATCATAAATGTTTAATGTCCACTAATAATGATGCATGGTTATGGCATAGAAGACTAGGACATACTGGTATGGATCAATTGAAATATATTTATAATGAGAACTTAGTTGATGGCTTACCTAAGATAAAATATGATAAAGACAGAATTTGTGAACCTTGTCAACATGGTAAGCAACATAAAAGCTCATTTAAATCAAAGAGTATTATAAGTACCTCTAGACCTTTAGAGCTCATTCATTTAGACTTGTTTGGACCAAATAGAGTTACAAGCTTAGGAGGCAAATCATATGCATTTGTTCTTGTTGATGATTACTCTAGATTCACACGGGTTAATTTCTTAGCTCAAAAGAATGAAGCCTTTAATTGCTTCAAAACATTTGCAAAAAGAGTTCAAAATGAAAAAGGATATGTGATCACATCTATTAGAAGTGATCATGGTAAAGAATTTGAAAATGAAAATTTTGAAACCTTTTGCAATGAACTTGGCATTTCACATAATTTTTCTGCTCCTAGAACTCCACAGCAAAATGGTGTAGTTGAAAGGAAAAATAGAACTTTAATTGAAATGGCTAGAACAATGCTCAATGAATATGATTTACCATCTTATTTTTGGGCAGAAGCCGTTAATACAGCTTGCTACATTGCAAATCGTGTTTACAAAAGGCATTTAACTAATAAAACTTCTTATGAGCTATGGAATGGAAGAATACCCAGAATTGGATATTTTAGAGTATTCGGATGCAAATGCTTCATATTGAATACCAAGGATAATCTTGGAAAATTTTCATCCAAATCAGATGAAGGCATATTCTTAGGATATTCATCATATAGCAAAGCATATAGAGTATTTAACATGAAAACTCTAGTAATAGAAGAATCAATGCATGTTGTATTTGATGAATCATCTAAACTTGATCAAAAGAAAGGTATTACTTTTAATGACCCTGCAGATAATCTTGAACCTCTTGAATCTATTGATGCTCCAAAGATCAATCAACTTGAAGAAAAGACTCAGGATCTACCTAAGGATTGGCAATACAAGAAAGATCATCCAAAGGAACTCATCATTGGAGAAACATCTAAGGGAGTAATCACTAGATCTAAAATTAATCATGTTGATGTTAATTTTGCTTTTGTTTCTCAAATTGAACCAAAAACTGTTGAGGAAGCTTTAAATGATGAAAATTGGATAACTGCAATGCAAGATGAACTTAATCAATTTGAAAGAAATAATGTTTGGCAACTTACTCCTAGACCTAAAGATCATTCTATAATAGGATGCAAATGGGTTTATAGGAATAAGCTTGATGAAAATGGTCACATTATTAGAAATAAAGCAAGATTGGTAGCCAAAGGTTATAATCAAGAAGAAGGTATTGATTATGATGAAACCTTTGCCCCTGTAGCCAGATTAGAAGCTATTAGAATATTACTTGCTTTTGCATGTCATATGAATTTTAAGCTTTGTCAAATGGATGTTAAAAGTGCATTTCTAAACGGACTCATAAATGAAGAAGTTTATGTTGAACAACCTCCTGGATTTGAAAACTACAAATTTCATGATCATGTTTTCAAACTTACCAAAGCTTTATATGGATTGAAACAAGCACCTAGAGCATGGTATGATAAACTTAGTGCATATTTGCTTGAAAATGGTTTTGCAAAAGGAAAAGTAGACACAACTCTCTTTGTTAAAAAGGATAAGCATAACATTTTGATTGTACAAATTTATGTGGATGACATAATATTTGGAGCTACTGATGAAGCCTTGTGCAAAGAATTTGCTTCTTGTATGACCAGGGAATTTGAAATGAGCATGATGGGTGAACTCAAGTTCTTCCTTGGATTGCAAGTCAAGCAATGTAAAGATGGGATCTTCATCAACCAATCCAAATATACAAGAGAACTCATGAAGAAATTTGGAATGGATGGCTGCAAAACTAGCAAAACTCCCATGAGCACATCCTTGAAATTAGGTAAAGATGACAATGGTAAAGCAGTAGATGAGAAGAAATATCGAGGTATCATCGGATCACTACTTTACTTAACCGCATCTAGGCCTGATATAATGTACAGTGTATGTCTATGTGCTAGATTTCAAACCTGTCCTAAAGAATCACACTTGAATGCCACTAAAAGAATCTTGAAATATTTAAGTGGTACAATGCAATTAGGACTTTGGTATCCAAAGAACACATCATTTCATATTATAGGATTTTCAGATGCAGATTATGCAGGTAGTATCTTAGATAGAAAAAGCACTACAGGAGCATGTCACTTTCTTGGTAATTGTTTAGTTTCTTGGCATAGTAAGAAACAAGCATCAGTTGCTTTATCCACAACGGAAGCTGAATATGTTGCAGCTTGTTTTTGTTGCACACAAGTATTATGGATGAAACAACAATTGCTTGACTATGGTAAAGTTTTTAACAATATTTCCATTAAATGTGACAACACTAGTGCTATCAATTTGTCTAAGAATCCTATACAACATTCTAGATCCAAGCATATAGATATTAGACATCATTTTTTGAGGGAAAATGTGCAAAATCAGAACATAATTCTAGAATTTATTGAAACACAAAATCAACTTGCGGATGTCTTTACAAAACCATTGAATGAAGATAGACTTAATTTTATTAAACTTAATTTAGGAATGATTGATGGAAATACTTTGAATTAATTGCCTATCAATGAAGTTTCTATGTGCATGAATTTAATGGTTCTTAACACTTTAGAAATATTTTCTATCTTTCCATGAATCTTTCAATTTTTAAGTCTTTAGCGGTCGCTCCAGAGTCCTTTCGCGATCGCTATCTTGTCTGACAGTTTCATTTAAACTAATGACTCTGTGCGCGGCCGCACCAATTTGAATAGTTTCGACCGTTACAGACAATTTCTTCTCTCGCGAGCGTACTTATCTTGAAAATGGTCGCTAGACCTCATTTCGCGATCGCACCTTGTTCAATGTGCGACCGCACCCTGTACACTCTGCTCGAAAATTTATAACCATTGGCTGTGTGACAGGTCGCAAATCTTGACTTTCAACAGTCATAAACGACTATTTTCGTTATTTCATCTATTTAAGAGCATAATAAATAATTTTCTTTGATATTTTGCTTCTAAAAACATTCTGAAACCCTAAAATCTTCTCCTCATCATCTGTCATTCAATTGAACCTCTGTTTTCCTGCACTCTTCTGTTCTTTCTGTTTCAATGGCTCCCAAAAGAAAAACCACCTCCAAAATTAAGGGTCAAGCCAAGAGAGTTCCAGGAATCACCATTAGAGAACCTGTTGTTGAACCTCCATCTCCTCCTCAATCCAAAAGAGGTGAGAAAATTCACAAACCTCACCACCAAACCTCTGAGGAAGACATTAGGTATGCTATGCTTAAGAAAAAGAAGGTTGAAGGCACCAAATCACCTTTTGGTGGAATGCTTTCTGCATTGGGCATCAAGGAAGAAATTGAGAGATTGTTGGATGTCCTTGGATGGAGAAAATTTGTCTTTCCAGAAGAGGTAGGCTACTCTAGTCTTAGCAAAGATTTTTTGATGTCTCTTCAAATAGAAAAGAGTGCAAATTCTGCACTAGGGTGGTATGGAGTTAGATTTAAGCTCTTTGATCAATACCAAGCCCTATCTCTAGAAGATTTTGGTAGCATTTGGAACTTCCCTTCTGAAGGTATAACCTCTTACAATGACCAAATGTTCTCCAACCGAACCCTTTCTGATTTCTGGCAAGAAATTTCCATTGAAACTTCCTTTGAAAAAGAATCCAAAGCCAGACATATCAAAACTCTCACCCACTGGATGCTCCATAGGATTATCACTTATACCATCCACCAAAGAGCAGATGGAAATGAGAAAGTCACCAAAAGAGACCTCATCTTTATGTATGCTTTCACCCAAAACATCAAAATAAACTCCACCAAGTTCTTGATAGACACCTTCTTTCATCATGCTGTTACAAAGAACTGGTACATTCTTCCTATCCTCTCAAGTTACTCAGATAGCTAGGCACCTAAACCTTCTGAATGATTTGAACTTAGCTACCTTGAGAAACCCTTTCACTCTAGCTTCCAGTGCTATCACAATAGATTACTTAGAGCATGCTGGATGTGTTAGGAAAATTGAAGGATCATATGTATACTACTTTGGCAAGAAAGGAGTAATGGATAAACAAAAGAAGAGGCCAAGATATACAATTGAGGAAGAAGGAGATTCAGTTGAAGTTGCTGTGGAATTACCTCCAAAAGTAACTTCATCAAAAGTTGCTCAAGAAACTACTTCATCCTCCACTCAACTCATCCTCCAAGCTATCAAAACTCTTTCCAGGAAATTCTCCAAGTTCAAGAAAAGTGTCTCCAAGAGATTTCAGCACTTGAACAAGAGAATTGACCTTATATCTCATATGCACCATGATCTCTATGACATGCAAGGAAAATTGGACTTGCCTCAGTGCAACCTTGAAGATTGGGATATAAGTGATCATACCCAAAGCATTCCTGAAGAAGAAGAGTCCATCAGCACTAGCTCTGCCTCTGTTGCTCCTAAAGATAAAGGAAAAGCTCCTTTAGTTGAAGAAGAACTAGATGTAGATGATGACTCTGAATAGCTTAAAACTTTTTGTCTCTATTGTTTGCATTTTCATATGATTATTGCTTTATTTTCTGCCTTTGTACTTTTCTCTATCCTTAATAAACATGTTTGTTTCAAATGTTATTTGTTTTTCCTTATTTGTTGTTGTTTTGATTGTTGCTTTTAATATCTTATCCAATGGAAGACACATTTGTTTAAACATTTGATTTATTTTGCCTATGACAATGGGGGAGAAAATAACAACATAATGGAATGAAACTCAGTAAACATAATAGGGGAGAAACAATGGGGGAGAAAATAGTACAATGAATTGTTTAAACTGTTTATACATAACCTAATGCACCAAGATTATCACAATGCTCTTAATCATGACTTATGCATAAATCAAGGGGGAGCATTTTAGACTTATTATTTTTTCATCATTCCATTTGAATTGTCAAAGTCAAAATGGGGGAGATTGTTAGACAAAAGATCTCTATTTTGATCCTTGACAACTCAAATGGATGATCTATTTAACTTGTGTTTAAGAATCTTGTTGCAGGATTAGGTTGCCTTAAGTAAAGCAAGACAGAACAATTCTAGCGGTCGCACCAGACCAGAATACGACCACTACATGCAATTACAGAATGAAACCTTATCACAGTAGGTTTCGCGGTCAGAAGTTCGACCTCAGTCGCGACCGCGCCTCAAGAATGGCGGCCGTCCAAAATACTTGCCCGACCGCTACTCAAGGAACTTAAATCATTACAATCACAGTAAGGTTCGCGGTGACAAGAACGGTGAATGATTCGACCTCGCTAATCAATTTAGCGACCGCCCATTGAGAATCGCGACCGCCCAACAATTCAAGAAGAAATTGCTCAAAGAGACAGTAGTGTTCGCGTCCACAGGTGCGTCCAGAAGTTCGACGCGAAACTGTGAGTTCGATCGCGAGATTCTGCATAGGGCGACCGCGAGATTCAAATTATGGCGGACATTCAGTTTTGCTCTGTCAGAGAATGACACGTAATATGACCGTTGTAAACCCACTTGAAGATTCAAAAAGGGCGACCGCACCTATGCTTGGCGCGACCGTCCCGACAAACAAAGCATGGGCAAGAAACGGTCCGACAAACACAGCATGGACAAGATTCCAGCTGCAGAGCACTAAAATTCGACCGTTGTAGCTTTTTCAAAAGCAGCGACCGTCCCTTGTTAAAGGACGACCGCGAGAAGCATGAGCGCGACCATCCTTGCATGAAGGGCGACCGCGAAGTGCTTCGGACAGTTTAAGTAAAGAAGGTCTATTCTGCCAAGACTTTATTCAAAACTTCAATAACGGCTAGTAAGACCACATTGGCTATAAATACAATGTCTCTATGAGAAAACAATATAGTGAAGTGAAAAGAACAATCAAGAAATCAGATTTTCATAGCCAAGCAACAAATTTTCTTTTACTTAAACTTACAATTAAATTGTAATGAATGTTAGGTGTGATCATTGAAAACACCATTGTATAAGTTTGAGTGTAAGCTTGGGAAACACTTGGGTTGTGAGAGTGAGCCTTGTAAAACTCTTGATTGGGTTGTAAGTGTGAGCCTTAGAAAAACACTTGTGAAGTTAGGTGTGAACTTGTGAAAACACCAAAGTTGGAAGTGAGCTTGTAAAAACTTCAAAGAATAGTGGAACCTTAACAAGTTGTTAAGGAAGTGGATGTAGGATTGAGGTAAATCCGAACCACTATAAATCTTGTGTGTTCTTTCTTTCTTTCATTACTCAACCAACTTTCTATTCCGCATTTGTGTTTGTTGAGTTTTTTAATTTGCCATCATTTCGTGAGGAAACCAATTCACCCCCCCCCCCTCTTGGTTGCCATCTTGGGACAACACTTACTTCTTGGAACCCTTCATTATATGGTTTAACTCTCTGTCCATTTACTTTAAAAGTTTCATTTGTTCGAGAGTTAAGTAATTCTATAGCACCGGAAGGATATACCTGAGTTATCTCGAAAGGACCACTCCATCGAGACTTGAGTTTTCCTAGAAACAGAAGGAGATGAGAATTAAAAAGCAAAACTTTCATACCTGGGCTCAATGTCTTTCGCACTATAATTCTGTCATGAAGTGCTTTAGTGCGATCCTTATAAATCCTCGCATATGCCTCATTCCTCAGTTCATCTAACTCTGAAATTTGCAGAAAACGTTCTCTCTTTGCCTTGTCCAATTCTAAATTCAGAGTCTTAATTGCCCAATACGCCTTATGCTCCAACTCCACTGGTAAATGACAAGCCTTACTAAAAACCAATTGGTATGGACTCATTCCCAAAGGAGTCTTGAAAGCAGTTCGATATGCCCACAAGGCATCATGCAATCTACTCGCCCAATCCTTCCTTGATAAGTTGACTGTTTTCTCCAGAATTCCTTTGATTTGCTTGTTGGATGTCTCAACTTGTCCTGAAGTCTGTGGATGGTATGGGGTCGCCACCTTGTGTTTAACACCCGATTTGTGCATTAATTTCTCAAAAAGTTTGTTGCAGAAATGACTTCCCCCATCATTGACTATCACTCTTGGCGTGCCAAATCTGCTAAGAATATATTCCTTCACAAATTTAACAACCACATTAGCATCATTAGTACGGGTGGGGATTGCCTCCACCCATTTTGAAACATAATCAACAGCAACTAAAATGTACTCATAATCAAAAGACTTGGGAAAAGGACCCATGAAGTCTATTCCCCACACATCAAACAATTCAACAACAATATAAGATTGAAGGGGCATTTCATTCCTCCTCCCAATGTTACCCACTCTTTGACAGCGGTCATAATGCTTGCAATATTCTTGAGCATCTTTGAATAGAGTAGGCCAGTAAAAACCACATTGAAGCACCTTTTCTGCAGTCTTTCTTCCTCCAAAAAGACCACCACAGTGAAGGTCATGACAAAATTGAAGAACACTCAGTTGTTCTTCCTCAGATACACACCTGCGAACTATCTCATCTTTGCATATCCGGAATAGGTAAGGTTCATTCCAAAAATAAAATTTACTCATGTGCAAAAACCTTTTCTTTTCCTAAAATGACATGTTAGAATGCAAAATACCATAAGCAAGATAGTTAGCAATATCTGCAAACCAAGGTGCATTCATTACCACAAACAACTGCTCATCAGGAAATGCTTCTAGATTTTTATGAATGCTATCAGATGCAAGATTTTCACCAAAGAAAGGTAATCTAGATAAATGATCAGCTACAACATTTTCACTTCCCTTAGTATATTTGATTTAAAAATCAAATTCTTGCAATAATAACACCCATCTAATTAAGCGAGGTTTAGCATGTTGTTTTGTCAAAAGATATTTTAGAGCTGCATGATCTGAATGCACAATAATTTTCGACCCAATTAATAATGCTCTAAACTTATCTAAGGCAAAGACAATAGCTAACATTTCCTTTTCAGTTGTTATGTAATTCATTTGCGCACTATTTAGGGTCAAGCTAGCATAATAAATCACTCTCAAAAATTTCTCAACCCTTTGCCCAAGGACAGCTCCTACTGCAGATTAGAGGCATCACACATAATTTCAAAACGTAAAGACCAAACAAGAGCTACAATTACCGGTGCACTAGTCAATTTTCCTTAAGGGAATTAAAGGCTTGCATGCATTGTGCAGTAAACTCAAATGGAACATCTTTCCCAAATAAATGACACAATGGTTGGCTTATTTTAGAAAAATCTTTAATAAACCTCTAGTAAAAACCTGCATGCCCTAGAAAACTTCTTATTCCCTTAACAGAGGTAGGTGAGGATAAGTTAACAATCAACTCTACTTTAGCTTTATCCACCTCAATCCCTTTACTCAACACAACATGGCCTAATACAATACCCTGAGTAACCATGAAATGACTCTTTTCCCAACTCAAGAGGTTACATTCAATGCATCTCTCAAGCACAAGAACAAGTTTATTGAGGCAATTATCAAAAGAATCATTGAAAATAGAAAAGTCATCCATAAATACCTCAATAAAATCATCTATCATGTCTGTGAAGACAGACATCATGCATCTCTGAAAAGTCGCAGGCGCATTGCACAAGCCAAAGGGCATACGTCGAAATGCATAAGTCCAAAAAGGGCACGTAAAAGTAGCCTTGGATTGATCCTCTGGTGATATCGGCACCTGATAATAACCTGAAAGTCCATCCAAAAAGCAATAATGTGAGTGTCCAGAAAGTTTATCCAACATCTGATCAATAAAAGGAAGAGGGAAATGGTCTTTCTTTGTGGAATTGTTCAACTTCCTATAATCAATACACATTCTCCACCCGGTAGTAGTCCTAGTAGGAACCAATTCATTCTTTTCATTTTTCACCACTGTAATTCCTGATTTCTTAGGCACTACATGAACTGGGTTCACCCACTCACATTAGCTATTGGATATACCACTCCTTCATCAAGCAATTTAAGCACTTCCTTCTTAACCACTTTACTCATGTTAGGGTTAAGGCACCTTTGGGTCTCCCTCACAGGTTTAGCTCCCTCTTCTAAGGTGATTCTATGCATGCACATTGAAGCGCTAATACCTTTGATGTCACTCAATCCCCATCCTATTGCTCTTTTCAATCTTTTTAGCTCACTCACCAACCTCATCTCCTCCCTTTCACTAAGTTCGCTAGATATTATCACAGGTAAGGTGTTGTGATCTCCTAAAAACATATATTTCAGATTTCTAGGTAACTCTTTCAGCTCTAACTCAAGTGAAAGATTCTTCTCTTCCTTTTGGATGGAGGGAAGTTCAAATACTGGGTCCTCCTTAAGTTCCTCTATTTTAGCACTCTCTAATATCTCAAGGCAACTGGCTATTTCTGAATAAAAAATATCCAAACCAAGGTCAGTGCCAGCTCCAATTTATCCAAGGAACCTGTCTGCAAGAAAACATCTGAAACAACTGCATCAATACAATCAATTAAAGAGCAATCCTCATATAATGCAGTTGTAGGAATGGGAGAAGTGTTAAAAATAGAAAATTCAACCGTTTGTCCCAAGACAGTCATTGACAATTTACCATTTTTAACATCTATCAAGGTGTTGGTAGTAGCCATAAAAGGCCTACCCAGTAGAATAGTGTGTGCGGATGGTGTAGGGTTACTTCCTTCCATGTCAAGAACTATAAAATCCACAGGCACTATCAACCCACCAACCTTAACTAACACACCTTTTATAACTCCTTTTGGGAATCTAAGAGATTTTTCAGCTAATTGTAAGACCATTTTGGTAGGTTTAAGTTCCCTAAGTTCTAATTCGAGATACACAGAATAAGGCATCAAATTTACACTGGCTCCTAAATCACACATGTCATCAGTCCCCTTTCCATTACCCATAGTAATTTGAATTATGAAACTACTAGGATCTTTAGCTTCGGAGGTAGTTTACGCTGCAGAATAGTACTAGCTACCTCTGATACTATCACCTTCTCATTTGGCTCATACCTCTTCTTCTTGGTGTTCAATTCCTTGAAGAATTTGGCATAAGCCGACATGTTCTTTATTGCTTCAAGTAAGGGTAAGTTAATACTTACCTTAGATAGCATGTTGAAGATGTCTGAAAATTGCTTATCTTGTTTATCATTCTTCAACCTACTGGGGAATAGTATAGGTGGCCGGTAAGGATTACTTGCCTTGTGTAAATCTGCTGTTGCGCTTAAATTAACACTATCACAAAGCATCACTCGCAAGTATATGACGTAGCTATAGCAAAGGTGATCGTCCCAAGGTCGTTTCCCCAAGAAGGTGTGGTTCGTAATAGCTTGATTGACAAATTATTTAAATGTGGAAGTTTGTTGTGTTGGAATGGTGTGAGAATAATTTAAACCTAAAATTAACGTACGTAGGGTTGATGTGTGTGAAGGTTGTACAAGATCTAATCGATTCTTGGGAATATGCCTAGGGTTATAGGTCCATTCAATCAAAGCTCAATTCTCAAATATCCATTAACATAACCTTGTAAATTAATTTGTTCCTTAAGGTTAAATAGTCAATTACCAATTCATTAGTTCTCACATTCATGAAATAGCAATAACCAATTATTTTACATTTGCAAATTAATGAAACCCTAGAACTTATATTTCTAATTCATTCATAGGGTAGTCGATTGCATAATTCCGATATTAAATTTCACCTCTCGGTCCTACATTCAATATTCAAAGATCAATAGGTAGCTAATCTATCATCCTAGTATACAATCCACTGCAATCAACCAACACAAGGTACATCAATGGAAATATCAAATCAAAGCATTCAATCAAATATACTACAAACCCTAGGCATGGGTATTTAGCTCAACATCATCAATTTAAAACATTCATTCAACTCAACATAAATCAAATACAACTTGTTCAGTGCAACATCAATTCTCTTAATACAACAAAAACAATATTGGAATGAATTAAAAGAGAGAATAGAAAAACCCCTTGTGAAGATGCCAAGAGTAGGATTACTAGTCTTCCTCCTAGCTCCACTTTGATATTTGATGAAGAACTCAAGCCCTCTTCAATGGTTGATTCCCCTTTGCAATATGGAATGGAGCTTGCCTTTGGTAGATGGAATGGAGCTTTCTCAAGTCACCAAACCTTAGAATGAAGCTTCTTCAACCTTCAAGAGCTTTTTTAACCCAATTTATCCCAAAGAACCTCAAAGATCTTGTCAATGGAAGGTGGAGAAGATGAAGATGGAGGATGAAGATGAAGGGACAAAGGGAGTGTCACTCTCTCCTCATCCCAAATCGTGTTTGCCCCCTCCTTCTCTTTTCTTTTCTCTCTCTCCTCAAACCTTAGCCGTCTCCCCCTCTCTTTTCTTTCGTGCAAAAGAATTTATATAAATTAAGGGTGACACGGCCAAGCTTGATTTGGCTTGGCCATGTCTCTCATTTTTCTTTGGGACATGGCCAAGCTTGCTGGCCGTCTCGTTCACTGCATTCTTCTTTCTTTGTTCTTTGAATTTTTTGCTCCTTAGGTGAGACACGGCCAGTGGCTTGGCCGTGTCTCTTGCCAGTGTCAGTCACTGCTTCACTTTATTTGAGAGACATGGCCAAGCTTCAAGCGACATGGCCATGTCGATCAGACACACTCACAGACATGGCCATGTCTGTGAGTGTGTCAAGTACTACCTCTATTTTAGGATGAAACACGGCCAAGACAATGAGACATGAGCAAGCTTCAAGTGACATGGCCATGTCGATCAGACACACTCACAGATATGGCCATGTCTGTGAGTGTGTCAAGTATTGCCTCTATTTTAGGATGAAACACAGCCAAGACAATGAGACATGGCCAAGCTTCAAGTGACATGGCCATGTCGATCAGACACACTCACAGACATGGCCATGTCTGTGAGTGTGTCAAGTACTGCCTCTATTTTTTTTTCTTTCTTGGTTTCTTTTCCTTGGGTGAGACATGGCCAGTGGCTTGGCCGTGTCTCTTGGGTGTGTCAACTACTGTCTTGGAATTCTTTTGAGGGACATGGCCAAGCTTGCTTTGGCTTGGCCATGTCTTGCTTGATTCATGCTCTTTCTTCATTTTTCTTGATTGTTTTGATCATCCAAGGGAGTTTTTGCACTTAAACCTAAAACAAACACTTTAAACAAACTTAAAACAAAAATCAATCAAACATTAACTAAAAACACATAAAAATAATACTGAAAACTAGTACAAATATGATCTAAACAAATATCCCACACTTAATTCCTTGCTTGTCCCCAAGCAAGGCTAAAATCAAAACACACTAAACAAGATGAATTTTGTTAAGTTCAAGAGTTATAAAGATGCATCAAGACTTCCTTATCCCTAAATCCGCAATCAATATCGAATCAAACAAAATCAACACCAATGCAATTAAGTGGCTTTCCATGCATAACCAATGTTGTCACTCCCTCACCAACTCTTACAAGTGTTTGATCATAGTGGTGTTTACACTCATAACAATCAATGAAAGATTATTGCCATAGGCTTGCTTATCAATCAAATCTCCACCACAAAATAACAATCAAGCATCAATCAAAAGGTCTTTATTGAGTTGTAATGGGGCTAAGGTAAAGGCATGATATTTAGGAAATGTGAGCTTGATCATTAAGTTCAAGGGCACTTTAAGAATAAAGTACCCGATCATATATATAACCCAGCAATCCCAAAACACCTTCCTCTCATCTACCCCTTGACATTAAAGAGCTTTTCAAGGGAACTCACTTATTAAATATTGCAATGATACATTCCAACCCTTTCAACAAGAACAACAATTATTCTTATTATTATATATATATTTTTTATTTTTCCCTTTTTCTTTTTTTATTTTTATTTTTATTATTTTGCTTTGCAAGCTTAAACTTACTAAATTTAACCCCACACTTAATTCAACACAACACTCGGTTATAAACGCTCTTAAAATGCTCTTGACCTAATGAAAGGGTAAGAGTTAAACAACAAGGTCCAAGCTAATGGTGTTGTGAAAAAGAAAGAAAAGGAAAAATAAAATAAGCTAAAAATTGGCTAACTAAGGTTAAAAATAGGGTTGGTCTTTTTAAGCCAAAGTGGGTTCACCTAATTACCTTAATCATCTTGATGCCTAATTGAAATTTTTATGTAATCTTAAAATGCATGTCAAAGCAAGTTCTAGCAATTCATCAATCAAAGATGTTCACCCACAACAATAATGATAAGTTGATGGCTCAATTCCTCACTAGTTTAATGGAAATGCAAGGAAAAACCAACAAAATTGACAATAAGCACCAATTCTACTCAATTCTCAAATTCATGCTTCAAAAATTCAAAGGTCATCTATCAACAATTTTTAAAACAATTGAACTTTCTAAAACTCATTTATTCAAGGTAAAACATTATTAAACTTAAAAAGTAAAAACACAAAATGCACTACCCCACACTTAAAGATTCACATTGTCCTCAATGTGAGCATGCATAAACTAAAAGAGAGTTTAGATGATACCTGATTTCCATCGTTCCCATATACGATGTGTGGGGTTCCTTCCACCCATAATGCAATTGGAGCCCATGTGTGAGAGGATGAACAACATGCAACTTTGAAATGTGCTCAATGAATTGAAAAGACTAGGCAGAATCCTTGGAAGAGCAATTGTCCAAAAAGAACATGTGAGGGTTGTCTTAACTTGATCCTCTAATGCTATAGGGACACGGTAAGAACCTTTTTCATTTTGCAACATGGTTATATATGGTTTTTGCTTGTTCTCACCACCAAGGGTGGGAGAGATGATAATTTGTTGCATACTGTACTCCCCAACCAAAACGTCTTTCAAAATTCTTGGGGTCTTTTTAAATTCAACCAAGTTTGGTTGAACCACTTCTTCATCCTCTTTAGCAATTTGAAGCTCCCCCTCAACAATCTCATTATTTAATAGTAAATTGCTCTCATCAATTTCTAAATTGAAAAAATTAGGCTCTACTCCTAAGGTCATGGCTACCTCAAGCTTATCTTCACTATCTTCACTATAGGGCATGTCATAAAGTTTAGAAAGTTGCATACCTTGTTTCTCTTCATTCAGCCTGCTTGGGCATGGGATTGGTGGCATACAAGGATTTGGAGGTTCATGCAATTTTGTGGAAGTTGATGCTTCCAAATTCTCCTCCTCCTTTGATTGAATTAACTCCTCTATGTATGGTTGTATTTCCTCACCATCTTTTTCTTGATTAGTTCCTGCATCAAAGGAATCACAAAAACTATTATATATCACCTGTTCACTCCTCAAATTTGTGATTACCTTGACTTGCTCCAGTTGGCTAGGAAATTTCTCTTTTTGGTGTGCTTGGAGTTGATGTGCCAATTGCCCAACTTGAGCTTCCACCCTCTTCAATGATTCCTCCAAAGAATCAAACCTCTCATTGCTCCCTTCCTGATTTTGTGTGCTAATTTGAAGGTAAGCATTCAAATCATCTTCCACTGTGGATTTCTTGCATTGATCCTGATTTTGTGCACTAATTTGAATGAAGGCATTCAAACTATCTTTCAAAGTGGGTTCCTTAAGTCAATCTTGATTTTGTGCGCTAGTTTGAATGAAGGCATTCAAACTATCCTCCAATGTGGGTTTCTTAAGGTGATCTTGATTTTGTGCGCTAGTTTGAATGAAGGCATTCAAACTATCCTCCAATGTGGGTTTCTTAAGGTGATCTTGATTTGAATATTGTTCTTGAGAGTAAGGATTTCTTTGGTAAGGTTGAAAAAATTTTTGAGGTGGAATTTCATGTTGATTTTCCCAAGAAAAATTTGGTTGGCTTCCCCAGCTAGAATTATAAGGTCTGGGATATGGGTCATTTCCACCCATTTGCTGGAAACTTTCATAGGCATATTCTTCCTCTTGCCTCTCTTGGTATTGTCCATAACCAAATGAACACATATTTGCGCTATGTCCTGCAATGCCATATGCTGAACATACTTCACGAGTAGGCATAGGTGTTCTTCCTCTTGCATTTAGCATCTTAAGTTGGTTCATTAATTCTGCTAATTGCCATGCCATGTCAGAGTTAGGGTTATCATCATAAACCCCTACGTACCTTGAAAACTGCATATTTACAAAAGGCACTTAGCAACTTAAAGAAAACAAACAAATAATTAAATTGAAAGAAAATCAAACAAAACAAACAAACAATTCAAAGAAAACATACAATCAATTAAATTGTAAAGAAAAATCAAACTATCACTACTTAAAAAGCCTTCCCCGGCAGCGGCGCCAAAAACTTGTTGCGCTTAAATTAACACTATCACAAAGCGTCACTCACAAGTATACGAGGTAGCTGTAGCAAAGGTGATCACCCCAAGGTTGTTTCCCCAAGAAGGTGTGGTTCGTAATAGCTTGATTGACAAATTATTTAAATGCAGAAGTTTGTTGTGTTGAAATGGTGCTAGAATAATTTAAACCTAAAATTAACGTACGTAGGGTTGATGTGTGTGAAGGTTGTACAAGATCAAATCGATTCTTGGGAATATGCCTAGGGTTATAGGTCCATTCAATCAAAGCTCAATTCTCAAATATCCATTAACATAACCTTGTAAATTAATTTGTTCCTTAAGGTTAATTAGTCAATTACCAATTCATTAGTTCTCACATTCATGAAATAGCAATAATCAATTATTTTACATTTGAAAATTAATGAAACCCTAGAACTTATATTTCTAATTCATTCATAGGGTAGTCGATTGCATAATTCTGATATCAAATTTCACCTCTCGGTCCTTCATTCAATATTCAAAGATCAATAGGTAGCTAATCTATCAACCTAGTATACAATCCAATGCAATCAACCAACACAAGGTACATCAATGGAAATATCAAATCAAAGCATTCAATCAAATATACTACAAACCCTAGGCATGGATATTTAGCTCAACCTCATCAATTTAAAACATTCATTCAACTCAACATAAATCAAATACAAATTGTTTAGTGCAACATCAATTCTCTTAATACAACAAAAACAATATTGGAATGAATTAAAAGAGAAAATAGAAAAACCCCTTGTGAAGATGCCAAGAGTAGGATTACAAGTCTTCCTCCTAGCTCCACTTTGATATTTGATGAAGAACTCAAGCCCTCTTCAATGGTTGATTCCCCTTTGCAATATGGAATGGAGCTTTCTCAAGTCACCAAACCTTGGAATGGAGCTTGCCTTTGGTAGATGGAATGGAGCTTTCTCAAGTCACCAAACCTTAGAATGAAGCTTCTTCAACCTTCAAGAGCTTGTTTAACCCAATTTATCCCAAAGAACCTCAAAGATCTTGTCAATGGAAGATGGAGAAGATGAAGATGGAGGATGAAGATGAAGGGACAAGCAGAGTGTCACTCTCTCCTCATCCCAAATCATGTTTGCCCCCTCCTTCTCTTTTCTTTTCTCTCTCTCCTCAAACCCTAGTCGTCTCCCCCTCTCTTTTCTTTTGTGCAAAAGAATTTATATAAATTAAGGGTGACACGGCCAAGTTTGATTTGGCTTGGCCGTGTCTCTCATTTTTCTTTGGGACACAGCCAAGCTTGCTGGCCGTGTCGTTCACTGCCTTCGTCTTTCTTTGTTCTTTGGATTTTTTGTTCCTTAGTTGAGACACAGCCAGTGGCTTGGCCGTGTCTCTTGCCAGTGTCAGTCACTGCTTCACTTTCTTTGAGAGACATGACCAAGCTTCAAGCGACATGGTCATGTCGATCAGACACACTCACAGACATGGCCATGTCTATGAGTGTATCAAGTACTGTCTCTATTTTAGGATGAAACACGGCCAAGACAATGAGACATGGCCAAGCTTCAAGTGACATGGCCATGTCGATCAGACACACTCACAGACATGGCCATGTCTGTTAGTGTGTCAAGTACTGCCTCTATTTTAGGATGAAACACGGCCAAGACACTGAGACATGGCCAAGCTTCAAGTGACATGGCCATGTCGATCAGACACACTCACAGACATGGCCATGTCACTTGAAGCATGATTCCTTGGAAGCATCTTTTAAGAAGGTGGAGACCCAAGTGGGGCAACTTGCTCAACAGATGCAGATTCAACAAAAAGGGAAGTTCCCAAGTCAACCTGAGCAGGCACAAGCAGTGGCTATTCTTAGGAGTGGCAAGGTAATTAATAACAATGTTGAAAATAATTCTGTGAATGCAGGAGGGCAAGAAAATAAAAAGGAAGGAGAACTAGAGAACAAAGGTGCTGAAGAAAGATCAATGGAGAAGTCCCCTATAGCAGATTTGCACAAGGCAAGTAATCCATACCGGCCACCTATACCATTCCCCAGCAGGTTGAGGGATGATAAAAAAGATAAGCAATTTTCAGATATCTTCAACATGCTGTCTAAGGTAAGTATTAACTTACCCTTACTTGAAGCAATTAAGAACATGCCGGCTTATGCTAAATTCTTCAAAGAACTGAATACCAAGAAAAAGAGGTATGAGCCGAATGAAAAGGTGATAGTTTCTGAGGTAGCTAGTGCTGTTTTGCAGCATAAACTACCTCCTAAGCTAAAGGATCCTGGAAGCTTTATTATTCAAATTACTATGGGGAATGGAAAAGGTACTGATGGCATGTGTGATTTGGGAGCTAGTGTGAATTTAATGCCTTACTCTGTGTACCTTGACTTAGAATTAGGGGAACTTAAGCCAACAAAAATGGTGTTGCAATTAGCTGATAGATCTCTTAGATTCCCGAAAGGGGTTATAGAAGATGTGTTAGTTAAAGTTGGTGGTTTGATAGTACCTGTGGATTTCATTGTTCTTGACATGGAAGTAAGTAATTCTTCACCATCTGCACACACCATTCTGCTAGGTAGGCCTTTTATGGCGACTACCAATACTTTGATAGATGTTAAGAATGGAAAATTATCAATGACTGTTTTGGGACAAACTGTGGAATTTTCTATTTTTAACACTTCTCCTATTCCTACAACTGCTTTATATGAGGATTGTTCTTTCATTGATTGTGTTGATGCAGTTGTTTCAGATGTTTTCTTGCAGACAGGTTCCTCTGATAAATTGGAGCTGGCATTAACTTTGGATAGTGATTTGGAAATTTTTGATGCAGAAATAGCCAGTTGTCTTGAGACTTTAGGAAGTGCTGAAGTAGAGGAGCTTAAGGAGGACCCAATTTGTGAGTTTTTCCCCCTTGAAAAAGAAGAGAAGAACCCCTCACTAGAGTTAGAGCTGAAAGAGTTACCTAAGAACCTGAAATATGTGTTTTTAGGATATCACAACACTTTACCTGTGATAATATCTAGTGAACTTAGTGAAGGGGAGGAGATGAGGTTGGTGAGTGAGCTTAAAAGATTAAAAAGAGCAATAGGATGGGGATTGAGTGACATAAAGGGTATTAGCCCTTCTATGTGCATGCATAGAATCACTTTAAAAGAGGGAGCTAAACCTGTGAGGGAGACCCAAAGGCGACTTAACCCAAATATGAGTGAAGTGGTGAAGAAGGAAGTGCTCAAATTGCTGGATGAAGGAGTAATTTATCCAATTGCTAACAGTGAGTGGGTGAGCCCAGTTCATGAGTTCCTAAGAAATCTGGAATCACTGTGGTGAAAAATGAGAATAATGAGTTGGTTCCTACTAGGACTACTACTGGGTGGAGAATGTGCATCGATTATAGGAAGTTGAACAATGCTACAAAGAAAGATCATTTCCCTCTTCCTTTTATTGATCAGATGTTAGATAAACTTTCTGGGCACTCACATTATTGTTTTCTGGATGGCCTTTTAGGTTACTATTAGGTGCCAATAGCTCCAGAGGATCAGTCCAAGACAACCTTTACTTGCCCTTTTGGGACTTATGCATTTCGATGTATGCCCTTTGGCTTGTGCAATGCACCTACAACTTTTCAGAGATACATGATGTCTGTCTTCTCTGACATGATAGACGATTTTATTGAGGTATTTATGGATGACTTTTCTGTTTTTGGTAATTCTTTTGATAATTGCCTCAATAAACTTGTTCGTGTGCTTGAGAGATGCATTAAATGTAACCTCACTTTAAGTTGGGAAAAGAGTCATTTTATGGTTACTCAGGGCATTGTCTTAGGTCATGTGGTGTCAAGTAAAGGGATTGAGGTAGACAAGGCTAAAATTGAATTGATTGCTAAGTTACCCCCACCTACCTCAGTTAAGGGAATAAGAAGTTTTCTAGGGCATGCAGGATTTTACAGGAGGTTTATTAAGTATTTTTCTAAAATAAGCCAACCATTGTGCCATTTATTGGGGAAAGATGTTCCATTTGAATTTACAGCACAATGCATGCAAGCTTTTAATTCCCTTAAGGAAAAATTGACTAGTGCACCTGTGATTGTAGCTCCTGTCTGGTCTTTACCTTTTGAAATCATGTGTGATGCCTCTAATCATGCAGTAGGAGCTGTTCTTGGGCAAAGGGTTGACAAATACTTGAGAGTAATTTATTATAACAGTTTAACCCTAAATAGTGCACAAATGAATTACACCACAACTGAGAAGGAAATGTTAGCTGTTGTTTTTGCTTTAGACAAATTTAGAGCATATTTAATTGGGTCAAAAATTATTGTGCATTCTGATCATGCAGCTCTTAAATATCTATTAACAAAACAACATGCTAAACCGCGCTTAATTAGATGGGTGTTGTTGTTGCAAGAGTTTGATTTCCAAATCAAGGATACTAAGGGTAGTGAGAATGTTGTTGCTGATCACTTATCCAGATTACCCTTCTTTAGTGAAAATCTTGCATCTGATAGCATTTATAAAAATTTAGAAGAATTTCCTGATGAGCATCTGTTTGTGGTAATTCATGCCCCTTGGTTTGCAGATATTGCTAACTATCTTGCTTGTGGTATTTTGAGATCTAACATGTCCTTTCAGGAAAAGAAAAGGTTTCTACACTTGAGTAAGTTTTATTTTTGGGATGAACCTTATCTATTCCAGATATGCAAAGATGAGATAGTTCGCAGGTGTGTATCTGAGGAAGAACAACTGAGTGTTCTTCAATTTTGTCATGACCTTCACTGTGGGGGTCATTTTGGAGGAAGGAAGACTGCAGAAAAGGTGCTTCAAAGTGGTTTTTACTGGCCTACTTTATTTAAAGATGCTCAAGACTATTGTAAGCACTGTGATTGTTGCCAAAGAGTAGGTAACATTGGGAGGAGGAATGAAATGCCCCTTCAGTCGTATATTGTTGTTGAATTGTTTGATGTGTGGGGAATAGACTTCATGGGTCCTTTCCCCAAGTCCTTTGGTTATGAATACATTTTAGTTGCTGTTGATTATGTTTCCAAATGGGTGGAGGTGATCCCCACCCGTACTAATGATGCTAATATTGTTGTTAAATTTGTGAAGGAAAACATTCTTAGCAAGTTTGGCACGCCAAGGGTGATAGTCAGTGATGGGGGGAGCCATTTTTGCAACAGGCTTTTTGAGAAGTTAATGCACAAATCTGGCGTGAAGCACAAGGTGTCAACCCCTTACCATCCACAGACTTCTGGACAAGTGGAAACATCAAACAAGCAGCTAAAAGGAATTCTGGAGAAAACATTCAACACATCCAGGAAGGATTGGGCAAACAGATTGCATGATGCACTATGGGCATATCGGACTGCTTTCAAAACTCCTCTTGGTATGAGTCCATATCGATTGGTGTTTGGAAAAGCTTGTCACTTACCAGTGGAGTTAGAGCACAAAGCATATTGGGCAATCAAGACTCTGAATTTGGACTTGGATAAAGCGAAGAGAGAAAGATTTCTGCAAATTTCAGAGTTGGATGAGCTGAGAAATGAGGCCTATGAGAGCTCGAGAATCTACAAGGATCGCACTAAAGCACTTCATGATAGAATTATAGTGCGAAAGACATTGAGTCCAGGTATGAAGGTTTTACTTTTTAACTCACGACTCCGTCTTTTTCCAGGTAAACTCAAGTCTCGATGGAGTGGGCCTTTCGAGATAGCTCGGGTGTATCCTTCTGGTGCCATTGAATTACTTAACTCTCGAACAAGTGAGACTTTTAAAGTGAATGGACAGAGAGTTAAGCCATACAATGAAGGATTTCAAGAAGTGAGGGTCATTGATAGCATTTTGATCTGTGATCCCTAGACCTTGCATGATGTCCAGCTTTATGACATTAAAGAAGCGCTAAATGGGAGGCAACCCATGTTAGTAAATCGAGAAGAATCTGCAACCCTTTTGCCGCAGCGGAAAACAAAAATTATCTTTCGATTTATTCCCAGGATCCATGTGATCCATTCAGTTCGATAAAAGAGATTCAAAACTAACCTTTTGTGTAGCTTCAAATCGATTAACAGATGCTGCCTTCTGAAGACGAACACCCTCTTGCGAAGTCCACACGAACGTACGCCGGTCTGAGTGCTAGCTCACCAACGGCAGTGGCTGAACCTTTTCAAAAATGAAACTAGGGTTTTTAGGTTTTTCCCTTCTTCCGTTTCCTTTCAAAACGAATAATGATCAGATCATCATCCCTCTAGCCCTTTTAAAACCGTTTAAAAGACTTTCCTTGTCAAAACCCTAACTGTCCATATCCTATATGGACCCACGTTTTTTTTAATAATTATTATCTAATAATAATTATTATAACAAAATTATTATTAATATCTAATAATAATAATAATACTAACAACAATAATAAAAATATAATAATTATTATTTAAGTATAGCCTACGTTCTATGTGTGTGACCCGATAGGCTCATATTAACTGGTAGTGTATTTCAATCTCTATTGAAATGCACAAATCATAATTGGCCTCTAGCAAGACATTACGACTACCCAATTAATCATGAGAATCATTATAAATGAAAACCTGAAATAGTACATGCATTAATCCCTTTGTCACACGATATCTAGTTTGAACATAAGTCATAGTAAATGTCATACTTATATTGTCCAAACTTATGATTACTCGATCTCCAAGTTAACTGATAAACAAATAAGATTGATCTTATATCAACTTATTTGACCACGGCCATGCATTTCTCAGTTACACTAATCGAGGGGCCCAGAAGATATCTCTCTCATAGAGAGGGACAAATTCCATCTTGATTGTTCATTTTCCTCTACATAATTTGTACCATGTTCAAGCATAACCTTTATAATTATCTAGTTACAGATAACGTTTGATCATGTCAAAACATAATATTCCTTATGTTGGAAACTATGACAATCTCAAGTCAAAGGATTAAATGAAAACTATTATGAGATACACTTATAACATTAAACCATGAAGTGATATCTATGTGGGTCTATCCAATACACTATTCTCTAACATGTATCCATAATATTGATTTGTATCTTCATACCTATAATCATCTTATGATTATCAAATCAATATTACACTAGTTATATTTATTATTATCTCCATACCAATAATAAACCAGGGATATAATCATTATTATATATAACATGCAAACATAACAATGATAATAAAAACTTCTTTATTAATAACAGTATGCTTAATGCAATGCAATGCCACACATATTATTAAGAAAGGGAACAACATAGGTGAAAAGCTAACCTCACACCTTTGCATTTCACAAATCATAATCATATAAGCATACCACATTTCAACACAACATTATAAATGGAGAGCTATCAACATATCTTTATATTTCATAAATCACACATATACAAACATATCACATTTCAACATTTTTCCATATGCCTTATTAGTCAATCATTTTACCATTCATGACTCACATTAAACAAAAACAAGCATTGGGCCCAAGACACACTAATATGCCATTCAATTTTTAGAGTTAATGCTTTGGTTTTGTTATCACATTTATCATTATCATAATCCCAACTAGGCTTCAAGGATTTAAGTTCAACCAAGCTTCAAGGGGAGCAAAGCATGCTAAGCATCAACCCAACTTGGCTTCAAGAACCAATCCAACCTAGCTTCAAGGGTTGTAACATCTCAATTAGGCTTCAAGGACTTAGCCAACCTAACTTCAAGAGAATGTTACCAATAGGCATGCCACCAACAACAAAACTCTGAAAATGAATAACACATTAGACACACAATTCATTTATTGTTTCATTCTCAATTCTCATCATCGATTATGTAATATCCTCATTTATGCCCTAGAAGTTTTGCATATTGTTGTTGCTATTATTGTTATATATTGGATTGAATATATGTGTTAAATTGTAAGAGAAAAGAAATTGAGAAGAGAAAGTATATGTATATGTATTTTGGGAAGAAATAGGGTTTAGAGACAAATTTATATGTTGTGTATATGTTAATATATATGACATATAAAGTGGTCAAAAGGCTTGGTCAATGCAAGAGAAGATATTTATTTGAGATTGGTAAATTACTTAATTGGGCACATATAAGACAAAAAGATAATTATGTGAATAAGGGCACTTTGGTAATTGCTTGGATAAAATAATATGGTGGATATTTAAAGAAGGTTTGACTTGTGTTTTCTTCATCATTTCTTCTTCTTCTTCTTGTTGATGGCCGGCCCTCCATAGCCAAAGAGAAAGAAAGAGACAAGTGATGGTTTTGATGATTTCAAGCTTAAATTGAAGAAAGATTAAGTGTTCAAGTGTTGATTTAAGAAGTTTTTAACTAAGGTAAGATCTTTTCTCTAATTTCTTCAATTCTTTTGAAGTGGTATGATTAAGTTGCTTATGGTATGATTGTAAGTATTGATTTTGCTTGATAGATGAGAAGTTGGGTTGGTGTTGGTGATGGAAGAGTAAGATTGGTGTTTAGTGAAATTGTTTCTGTTTTAGGATTAGTAAAGGCTGTGACTTGTATGATTTTTAATTAATTTTAGAAAAATGTTCTCGAAGTGAATTTTTGATATGTTGTGCCTCTATGAGTCTAGAATGACTGAAAAATATGTTGATTCGATTTTGGAATGGTTATGAGTTTAGAAAAATTATTTTTAGTAGAACTGTTCCAGCAGGTACCTTAACTGAGACAGCTATATTTCGTGATTTTTAATAAAATGTAGAAAAATCATATCCAATCGAATTTTGGATATGTTGTTTCTTAGTGCATTTAGTATTTGAGAAAAATAATTTGGAATCACGTTGATTGAATTTGATTTATGGAATTCTCAAAGTTCAGAACTGCTGCCAGGATGCAGGGCATTTGGGGCAGTCTGGTTAGGTGAACTATTTGACCAAGATTTTGTGTTCAGTTTGATCTGAAATTTTAAAGGGATGATTTTAAGATACAAAACTAAATTCTGTAAAACTTTTAGAATTTTTAGTCAAGTAGATTATTTTATACAATTTTTCAAAATAAGGATAAAATGGAGTTTAAAACCAGAATGTACTATTTATGGTTAGGGTTTTAATTCTTTGTTCTTCTTGCATTGCTTTGGTTTTCCAAAGGTAGGTTGGTCCTTAAACCTAACCCTAAACACTTTAAACACACTTGAATCAATGAATGTTATAATCAATTGTTCTTTGCCCTAATTGCATTGTTGAGATTGAACAATGTTATGTTGTGCATTGTGAATGGTAATGTGTTTCATGAGTAATGTGGAATGAAATGTTGATATTTATGAATGATGCTATGTGAGATATAATGTGATCATGGATGAGATATATATATATACTTGAATAATGAGATGTTATATTGTGAAATGAAATGTGAAGCCATTGTTATTGGCTAAGATGATGTAAATGAAAGAAAGAAGGCATGTTTGCCTAAATGTGATGAGAATTGAGAATGGAAATGAATTGTTTGTTTAATATGTTATTCAGTTTCAGAGTTCTGGATTTGGGTGGCATGCCTAAGAAATGATGAAAGGTAACAGTCTTGCCGGGTTGAGGACCTCCTCATAGGTGTTGAGTTGATGGTCCAAGAGACTGGGTCTGTTACACTATGAGATATATGATTTGTAACAGTCTTGCCAGGTTGAGGATCTCCTCATATGTGTTGAGTTGATGATCCAAGAGACTGGGTCTGTTACACTATGAGATATATGATTTGTAACAGTCTTGCCAGGTTGAGGATCTCCTCATATGTGTTGAGTTGATGATCCAAGAGACTGGGTCTGTTACACTATCCATGGATAGAGATACATGTATATACATTGCCTACGGGCGTGATTATTGTGACTATGAACCAAAGCAGTAACTCTGAACTCTGAATATCGTATTAAATACTTGTTGGGCCCATAGGTGTCAAGGTTATATGAATGTCCTAAATAATGTTATGAGTTTAATGAAATGAGATGTTGGTTATGGAGTATGATTGATTAATGTTGAAATGTGGTATGCTCATATGACTATGATTTGTGAAATGCATAATTGTGTGGTTAACTTTATATTTATGATGTTGAACTTATCAATAACATATGTGGCATTGCATTTCATTAAAGCATACCGTTAGCATGTTTTATCTTACTAAGCCGTTGGCTTAGCGCGATAGTGTTTAATCGCGCAGGTAGTAGAGTGGATAGAGTTGAACCCGAGAGTTCATCAAGACCTAGTGAGAGTAGACCTTGAAGAATCCATTTTGGGAGCTTAAAGATCAGAGCAGACTTGCCAATCATGTATAAATTTTATGTGTTGTAAAACTTGAGTTTTGATGTATATGAATTTGTAAATATGTAAATATTTTATAACTTCCGCTGTGTAATATTTAAATATGGGGGTTGTCACAAAACCTTTATTTTATGTTGTACTAGAAGTGTAAATCCTTTTTGCAGGTTGTAGTTGAGGTTACAAGGGGGATTTATTGGGAGTGTACTGAGAATGATTTTGTTTGCATTGGTTTGTGTAAAATGTTTTTAAAAATAAGAAAAAAACCGGTTTTGTCGACACTTGGGACTCAATTTTTAGGCGAAACTATGGCAAAAATTTTGTAAAAATCGGAACTAAAATTTGACTAAGTAAAATTGGTAGCAACATTAGGTTAGTGTGGCGCCTCTACTCAGCTTACATATGTAGGTTGGGAAGGTGTGTTACAATTGTTTTGGTATCAGAGCCTATGTTTGAGATTCTCAACCTAGGTAAAATGTAAGAAAAAGACTATTTTTACTTAAAAAGTGAGTTTTTGAACAAAAATACATGTTTGGGATTGGCAGTCTCTGATCTTTAATAAGAGGTATTCTGTTGTGTTTGCAGACTTAGGTTGTGATGGATTCTCACTCTCGTCAGTCGATTGAGGGTAGTGCCGAGAGTATTGCTCCTGCTGAGGGAGCTAGAGTTGATAGTGTTGAGGAGGCACCTGCTTCGGTGTCGGGTAGACCAGCTGGGGAGGAGGTTCCGCCAGCCTGGTTTAGGCCTATGATGGAAGCTATGAGACAAGCACCTGTGCAACCACAGCCACCGCCACCACCCCCTCAGCCTTTAGTATCAGTAAGGCTCTATGATAAGCTAAGGAAATATGGAGCAGAGGATTTCTTTGGTACAGTTGATCCGGCTGTAGCAGAACAGTGGCTTGATAGAGTTCAGAGGGTATTTGTGCAGTTGCAAGCCACTTCAGAGGAGAAGTTTGACTATGCAAGATCTTTGCTACAGAAGGATGCCTACGACTGGTGGAAGACAGTGCCCCATTCTATGGATGATCCTCCAACACTGTCTTACACTGATTTCTGAGGGAATTTGAGTTGAAGTATACTCCTAGGGAGTATAAAGATGGGAAGAAAAGAGAGTTTCTAGATTTGAAGCAAGATCATCGGACCGTAACTGAATATGAAGTTGAGTTTATTCGACTGAGTCAGTATGCTGGGGGTATCATTGCTGATGAGATTGATAGATGTCGGCGATTTGAGGAGGGATTGAGACCCTCGATCATTTGCTTAGTGGCTGGATCCAGATATCAGGATTTCTCACAGCTTGTGGCAGCAGCTCGAAGTGTAGAGCGAGCTCAAGTTATTGCAGCTGCTTCAGAGGAAGAGGTTAGGGTTAGGAGGCCCCAGTTTGAGGCAGGGTCTTCTTCTGCAAAGAGGGGTAGAGGAAGTTTTGTTCCTCGGAGTAGTAGGAGCCAGAGACCAGCGGGTAGGTCAGTGCAGTTCCAGAGGCAGAGATTTAGACTTGCAGCTTCAGTAGCGAGTGCTCCTACTCCTGGAGTTCAGAGATCCACCTTACCTGTGTGTAACCAGTGTGGTGGAAGACATGGGGGCGTTTGTTGGAGGCATAGTAGATCAGGGGTATGCTTCAGGTGTGGATCACCTGACCACTTTGTGAGAGACTGTCCTGAGAGGCAGGAGCAGATGCCAGTGGATTCTGCTGCTTCTCGAGCTAGTGTGAGGGGAGGCCGAGGAGGCAGAGGTGCCAGCCGAGGAGGTAGACCAGGGTTCAGTTCTAGAGGAGGTGCTACATCCAGGGAGGGTAGACCAGAGGAGGTTGGATCTTCCCAGAGGATGTATGTTATGCAGAGGCAGCCAGATACATCGGCAGTCATAGCGGGTACTTTTTCTTTATTTAATACTCCAGTACTTGCTTTGATTGATCCGGGTTCCACGCATTCATATATTAGTGCATCTGTTTTGCCTGTGTTTGATGTGCATGCTGAGTCCCTAGGATTTGATGTGTTGGTGACAAATCCGTTAGGGCATAGTGTGGTTATGAGTAAGGTGCATAGAGATAGTGCAGTAGTGGTGCAGGGTGAGGAGTTCTTAGGGGATTTGATTGAGATGCCATTTAAGGAATATGATGTGATCTTAGGTATGGATTGGCTATCTCGACATGGAGCTGTGGTAGATTGTAAGAAGAAAATTGTTTCTTTGAAAACTGTTGATGGTAGAGAGGTGATAGTATCTAATGAGCAGGAACAGCTAGCCTCCTTATTTGTTTCAGCTGTTGCAGCCAGGAGGTTGATTAGAAAGGGATGTGAAGCCTATCTTGCTCATGTGGTGGATACTAGAGTGAAGGGTTTTCTTTGATAGCTACTCCACTCACCAGATTGCTTCGTAAGGGAGTGAGATTTGTGTGGACGGATCAGTGTCAGGCGAGTTTTGAGCAGTTGAGAGAATTGTTAACTCAAGCGCCTGTTCTTACTTTACCTGTTGAAGGTAAACCTTATGTGATCTACAGTGATGCTCCACATAGAGGTTTGGGGTGTGTATTGATGCAAGAAGGTAAAGTTATAGCTTATGCATCTCGACAGTTGAAACCGCATGAGCTTAACTATCCAACCCATGATTTGGAATTGGCTGCCATTGTGTTTGCATTAAAGATTTGGCGCCACTATCTGTTTGGGGAGAAATGTTTCATCTACACTGATCACAAGAGTTTGAAGTATTTGGGTGTCCAGAAAGAACTCAATATTCGTCAGAGGAGATGGTTGGAGTTGATTAAAGACTACGACTGTTTGATTGACTATCATCCAGGTAAAGCAAATGTTGTTGCTGATGCCTTAAGTCGGAAGTCTTTAGCTGGTTTAACAGTTTACTCGCTCTCGTTGCTTGTTGAGTTGAGAGCATTGCATGCCAGTTTTGTACCTTGTGTTGATGGTGCATTATTGGCACAGTTGCAATTAAAGCCGATTTTGTTAGATCAGATCAAAGAAGCTCAGTTGGCTGATAAGAAGATACAGAAGATTGTTTCAGATTGTCAGAGTGGAAAGGGTAGAGATTTTATTGTGAAGAGCGATGGGAGTCTCTGGTTTAAGAACCGATTGTGTGTACCCGATGATGCTGATTTGAAAAGGGTCATTTTGGAAGAAGCTCATCAGTCTATGTTTGCTATGCATCCGGGTAATACGAAGATGTATCATGATTTGAGACAGCATTATTGGTGGATTGGTTTGAAGAGAGACATTGCAGATTTTGTGTCGAAATGTCTCACTTGTCAGAAGGTTAAAGCAGAGCATCAAGTTCCAACCGGGTTGCTTCAACCGTTGTCAGTGCCAGAATGGAAGTGGGAAAGAGTGACAATGGACTTTGTGTCTGGGTTGCCATTGACACAAAGGAAACATGATGCCATATGGGTGATTGTGGATAGATTGACTAAGACAGCTCATTTCCTTCCGGTGCGGATGGATTACTCTTTGGAGAGATTGGCTGAGCTGTATATCCATGAGATTGTGAAACTGCATGGTGTTCCAACTTCTTTAGTGTCTGATCGAGATCCCAGGTTTACTTCCAGATTTTGGAAGAGTTTGCATAGTGCTTTGGGTTCTCGACTGCACTTCAGCACTGCTTTTCATCCACAGACGGATGGACAGTCAGAGAGGGTGATACAGATTATTGAGGACATGTTGAGAAGCTGTGTCATCGATTTCTCTGGAAGTTGGGATAGGTTTTTACCTCTTGTGGAGTTTGCTTACAACAACAGTTACCAATCCAGCATTGGTATGGCACCGTTTGAAGCATTGTATGGCAGACGGTGTAGGACACCTCTTTGTTGGAATGAGCTTGGAGATAATAAGTTGGTTGGACCTGATTTGATTCAAGAAACTAAGGAAAAAGTGAAGTTGATCCGAGGTAGGTTAAAAGCAGCTTCAGACCGACAGAAGTCTTATGCAGATCTGAAGAGGAGAGACATTCAGTTTGATGTTGGAGATAAGGTGTTTTTGAAAGTATCTCCTTGGAAGAAGATTTTGAGGTTCGGTCGGAAAGGAAAATTGAGTCCTCGTTTCATTGGGCCGTATGAAGTGTTAGAAAGAGTTGGGCCAGTTGCATATCGACTTGCTTTGCCACCTGAGTTGGATCGTATTCATAATGTATTCCATGTTTCTATGTTGAGGAGGTACAGGTCAGATCCATCTCATGTGTTGCCATTTGAGTCTATCGAAGTGAGCCCAGATTTGACATTTGAAGAAGAACCAGTTGCTATCTTGGCACGTGATGTGAAAGAATTGAGGAACAAGAAAGTGCCATTGGTGAAGATTCTTTGGAAGAATCATGCAAAAGAAGAAGCAACTTGGGAAAGTGAGCAAACTATGCGAGAGCAATATCCTCAACTATTTCAGAGTTGATAACAGGTAATTTCGAGGACGAAATTTCTTTTTAGAGGGGGAGAATTGTAATATCCTCATTTATGCCCTAGAAGTTTTGCATATTGTTGTTGCTGTTATTGTTATATATTGGATTGAATATATGTGTTAAATTGTAAGAGAAAAGAAATTGAGAAGAGAAAGTATATGTATATGTATTTTGGGAAGAAATAGGGTTTAGAGACAAATTTATATGTTGTGTATATGTTAATATATATGACATATAAAGTGGTCAAAAGGCTTGGTCAATGTAAGAGAAGATATTTATTTGAGATTGGTAAATTACTTAATTGGGCACATATAAGACAAAAAGATAATTATGTGAATAAGGGCACTTTGGTAATTGCTTGGATAAAATAATATGGTGGATATTTAAAGAAGGTTTGACTTGTGTTTTCTTCATCATTTCTTCTTCTTCTTCTTGTTGATGGCCGGCCCTCCATAGCCAAAGAGAAAGAAAGAGACAAGTGATGGTTTTGATGATTTCAAGCTTAAATTGAAGAAAGATTAAGTGTTCAAGTGTTGATTTAAGAAGTTTTTAACTAAGGTAAGATCTTTTCTCTAATTTCTTCAATTCTTTTGAAGTGGTATGATTAAGTTGCTTATGGTATGATTGTAAGTATTGATTTTGCTTGATAGATGAGAAGTTGGGTTGGTGTTGGTGATGGAAGAGTAAGATTGGTGTTTAGTGAAATTGTTTCTGTTTTAGGATTAGTAAAGGCTGTGACTTGTATGATTTTTAATTAATTTTAGAAAAATGTTCTCGAAGTGAATTTTTGATATGTTGTGCCTCTATGAGTCTAGAATGACTGAAAAATATGTTGATTCGATTTTGGAATGGTTATGAGTTTAGAAAAATTATTTTTAGTAGAACTGTTCCAGCAGGTACCTTAACTGAGACAGCTATATTTCGTGATTTTTAATAAAATGTAGAAAAATCATATCCAATCGAATTTTGGATATGTTGTTGCTTAGTGCGTTTAGTATTTGAGAAAAATAATTTGGAATCACGTTGATTGAATTTGATTTATGGAATTCACAAAGTTCAGAACTGCTGCCAGGATGCAGGGCATTTGGGGCAGTCTGGTTAGGTGAACTATTTGACCAAGATTTTGTGTTCAGTTTGATCTGAAATTTTAAAGGGATGATTTTAAGATACAAAACTAAATTCTGTAAAAATTTTAGAATTTTTAGTCAAGTAGATTATTTTATACAATTTTTCAAAATAAGGATAAAATGGAGTTTAAAACCAGAATGTACTATTTATGGTTAGGGTTTTAATTCTTTGTTCTTCTTGCATTGCTTTGGTTTTCCAAAGGTAGGTTGGTCCTTAAACCTAACCCTAAACACTTTAAACACACTTGAATCAATGAATGTTATAATCAATTGTTCTTTGCCCTAATTGCATTGTTGAGATTGAACAATGTTATGTTGTGCATTGTGAATGGTAATGTGTTTCATGAGTAATGTGGAATGAAATGTTGATATTTATGAATGATGCTATGTGAGATATAATGTGATCATGGATGAGATATATATATATACTTGAATAATGAGATGTTATATTGTGAAATGAAATGTGAAGCCATTGTTATTGGCTAAGATGATGTAAATGAAAGAAAGAAGGCATGTTTGCCTAAATGTGATGAGAATTGAGAATGGAAATGAATTGTTTGTTTAATATGTTATTCAGTTTCAGAGTTTTGGATTTGGGTGGCATGCCTAAGAAATGATGAAAGGTAACAGTCTTGCCGGGTTGAGGACCTCCTCATAGGTGTTGAGTTGATGGTCCAAGAGACTGGGTCTGTTACACTATGAGATATATGATTTGTAACAGTCTTGCCAGGTTGAGGATCTCCTCATATGTGTTGAGTTGATGATCCAAGAGACTGGGTCTGTTACACTATCCATGGATAGAGATACATGTATATACATTGCCTACGGGCGTGATTATTGTGACTATGAACCAAAGCAGTAACTCTGAACTCTGAATATCGTATTAAATACTTGTTGGGCCCATAGGTGTCAAGGTTATATGAATGTCCTAAATAATGTTATGAGTTTAATGAAATGAGATGTTGGTTATGGAGTATGATTGATTAATGTTGAAATGTGGTATGCTCATATGACTATGATTTGTGAAATGCATAATTGTGTGGTTAACTTTATATTTATGATGTTGAACTTATCAATAACATATGTGGCATTGCATTTCATTAAAGCATACCGTTAGCATGTTTTATCTTACTAAGCCGTTGGCTTAGCGCGATAGTGTTTAATCGCGCAGGTAGTAGAGTGGATAGAGTTGAACCCGAGAGTTCATCAAGACCTAGTGAGAGTAGACCTTGAAGAATCCATTTTGGGAGCTTAAAGATCAGAGCAGACTTGCCAATCATGTATAAATTTTATGTGTTGTAAAACTTGAGTTTTGATGTATATGAATTTGTAAATATGTAAATATTTTATAACTTCCGCTGTGTAATATTTAAATATGGGGGTTGTCACAAAACCTTTATTTTATGTTGTACTAGAAGTGTAAATCCTTTTTGCAGGTTGTAGTTGAGGTTACAAGGGGGATTTATTGGGAGTGTACTGAGAATGATTTTGTTTGCATTGGTTTGTGTAAAATGTTTTTAAAAATAAGAAAAAAACCGGTTTTGTCGACACTTGGGACTCAATTTTTAGGCGAAACTATGGCAAAAATTTTGTAAAAATCGGAACTAAAATTTGACTAAGTAAAATTGGTAGCAACATTAGGTTAGTGTGGCGCCTCTACTCAGCTTACATATGTAGGTTGGGAAGGTGTGTTACAGATTAGGCAAACATGCCTTATGTTCTTTCAATGGAATCATCATAGCCAATCACAATGGCTTTACATCACATTTGAATTATCATAGCCAATCACAATGGCCTCAATTCATACAATATCTCAATTCATATTATTCATATAGCATCATTGATACAATATTTCAAAGTATATATCACATTACCATTCACAATGCATATAGCCTAACATTGTTCATATGCTTCATCAATCTCATCAAATGTGTGCTATAATCTCAACATCATATGAATGTATGTTCCACATATATTTATTTAGATCATTCTTTGTTTTCAAAGTGTTTAGAGTGTTTAGGTTTAGGTTTAGGAACAACAAAACCTTTGAAGAATCAAAACAAAGTGAGAAAAGTCAAGAACCATCACAGTAGCAAACACCTTCATGGGACACGGCCAAGCTTGTGGCCGTGTCTCTCAAAACCAATTGGCAGTAGCAAACACATGCATAAGACACGGCCGTGTCCCTCCAAAACCAATCCAACACGGCTCAATTTTCCTTGACTTGGCCGTGTCTCTCATGAATTGGCCGTGTCTCTCCTTGCTTTTGGCCGTGTCACTCAAGAACAAAACCCTATTTGTGGCCAAAACACTTCTAATTGCATTTAAACACATGATACACAACATAAACTCATTCAAATGGATGTAATCAAAGTCATTAACACTTATTTTGCATGTTTAACACAATAATCACAATTAACCATACATTTAATCATTCATCACATCAAAACCCTAAAACCAAATTCACTCTTGATCTTCCACTATCAACCTCCACATAAGACCAAACCAATCACCAATTCAATCTTTTAACTTACAATCAATTCTAACACTTATAAACACAACTCAAACACACCAAATCATCATATCAACAAATCACAATTCATCTTAGACACAACTTCAAGATTAACAAAAGAAAACAAGAGAGTACTAACCTTAAATGAAGAAATTTCACAAATCTTCAATTCACTCCTTTGATTTCTCCTTCAATTTGATTCTAGAAATCAAACTTTCCTCTTGCTCCTCTTCTCTTGACAAGGTTCGGCCACCAAAGAAGAAGAAAAGAAATTCAAGAAGCAAAGTCAACCTCTTCCTCTCTTTAAACCTACACCAAGCAATTCCAAAAGAAAATTACCTTAATACCCTTTTTCATTTAACTTAACTTTTGTCACTTGTATGCCCATTATAGTAATTACACACATATCACATAAAAATATCTTCTCCCATTGACTCCTCATATTGACTTATGTATATGTTATTTATATTAACATATATACAACATATACCTTCCCTTTACACCATCATTTCCTTTGTAAAAACATATATACATTGATCCAAATCAATCAACAATTATATTTAAAACTTCTAGGGCATACATTGGGGTATTACAGCATGAGCAGCACCATTACTCATCATATCTTACTAGGATAACCTAAAGTACTTTGCTTTGGCAAAATCTACATTTAGGTGATCTTAGCCTTGATAAGTGTTTAAGATATGGATGGCATTAAAACTTAGATTAATAGTGAGGGTTCATTCCATTTAATTTTGAAAACATGTTAAAATTAACATTTATATATCACATCCTATATGCATATATAAACTATCAAACATGACATCTCATACATATTCGATAAAAATAAACGTGACATAGTATGGCCAAACTAGATATGATCTTCATGAGACCAAATGAAGATCATATAGGCAACCCTAGGTGAAAAGAAAACCTATCTATTACAACATTTGCAATAGTACATTTCTTCATATCTTGAAAGGCAACTTCATCTCCATGGAATTTTTCATCTTCATCTCCAGGCTTGAGTCTTCATTATTACATTAATAATAAAAACTAAATACTAAACTAGTAATAATAAAGTTACAAAAATAAACGACACGCAGGCCGTATTTATAATCCATAGATATGAATAAACAATCACATAGATCATAAGGCCATACTATGCACCATGCCAAGACATCAAATAATCATAGCATATTTCATATAAACATCTTAAAATAACCAAATAAGTTGACATTCATAATGTCACCGGAACGAACTATAAGGCGCTGCGCACACGGCGGTCCCGCTGGCCGGTCAGCGGGCGGGGTTGAGGGGCAGCGCCCCTCGAAGCTAAACAGAATCATTAATCCAATTAATTATTTTCTGTCAAAACCCTTATTCAGTCAATCATATTAAACAGAATATAATAGCAATCTATTAATCATATTAACAGAGAATTATTACAAGAAACCTTAGAAAACGATTTACTCAATAATCATATTAATCAGAATCGAAATCTATGTATACATTCAATATGAATAAACGAATTGAATTAATCATATTAACCCTAATTCGAAACCATAACAGATTGTATACCAACCCTAATTCGACTTCACAGAATTGTATCTTATACAATTGGTCATCTTTGACATCATATATCAACAACGATTTAGGTTATATCTCATATAACAGATTCGAATCATCATCAAATGATAAAACGAATCCAATCAAGCCATTCGAAAAACAATAGATCACATCAACACATCTACATGGCATATTTCAAATTAAATGGAATCAACAAGGGGCTCTGATACCACTGTTAGTAAATCGAGAAGAATCTGCAACCCTTTTGCCGCAGCGGAAAACAAAAATTATCTTTCGATTTATTCCCAGGATCCATGTGATCCATTCAGTTCAATAAAAGAGATTCGAAACTAACCTTTTGTGTAGCTTCAAATCGATTAACAGATGCTGCCTTCTAAAGACGAACACCCTCTAGCGAAGTCCACACGAACGTACGCCGGTCTGAGTGCTAGCTCACCAACGGCAGTGGCTGAACCTTTTCAAAAATGAAACTAGGGTTTTTAGGTTTTTCTCTTCTTCCGTTTCCTTTCAAAACGAATAATGATCAGATCATCATCCCTCTAGCCCTTTTAAAACCGTTTAAAAGACTTTCCTTGTCAAAACCCTAACTGTCCATATCCTATATGGACCCACGTTTTTTTTAATAATTATTATAACAATATTATTATTAATATCTAATAATAATAATACTAACAACAATAATAAAAATATAATTATTATTATTTAAGTACAGCCTACGTTCTATGTGTGTGACCCGATAGGCTCATATTAACTGGTAGTGTATTTCAATCTCTATTGAAATGCACAAATCATAATTGGCCTCTAGCAAGACATTACGACTACCCAATTAATCATGAGAATCATTATAAATGAAAACTTGAAATAGTACATGCATTAATTCCTTTGTCACACGATATCTAGTTTGAACATAAGTCATAGTAAATGTCATACTTATATTGTCCAAACTTATGATTACTCGATCTCCAAGTTAACTAATAAACAAATAAGATTGATCTTATATCAACTTATTTGAGCACGGCCATGCATTTCTCAGTTACACTTATCGAGGGACCCAGAAGATATCTCTCTCATAGAGAGGGACAAATTCCATCTTGATTGTTCATTTTCCTCTACATAATTTATACCATGTTCAAGCATAACCTTTATAATTATCTAGTTACAGATAACGTTTGATCATGTCAAAACATAATATTCCTTATGTTGGAAACTATGACAATCTCAAGTCAAAGGATTAAATGAAAACTATTATGAGATACACTTATGACATTAAACTATGAAGTGATATCTATGTGGGTCTATCCAATACATTGTTCTCTAACATTTATCCATAATATTGATTTGTATCTTCATACCTATAATCATCTGATGATTATCAAATCAATATTACACTAGTTATATTTATTATTATCTCCATAACAATAATAAACTAGGGATATAATCATTATTATATATAACATGCAAACATAACAATGATAATAAAAACTTCTTTATTAATAAGAAAATGAATAACATTAAGGTCCAAATCAATGGCCTAGGGCATATACACTAACAACCCATTGGTTTGCATTTATTTTTCACAGTTGTAATTTTAAATTTAGCGAGTATTAATTTTATGTTCGGTTTAAATAAATGGACTATGCTTTGATCGGTTTTTCTTTACTTTGTGTTTCAGGGTGTTGAAAGAAGAAGGTTTGCAAAATCGTTGAATAAAAAAAATAAAAAATATATTAAAAGTTAATAAAAGGCAGTAGGTGACACGGCCAAAGGACTTGGCCGTGTCCCTTGGCCGTGTCACACACTGGACACGGCCGGGCTTCCTTAAAAATTTAACGATTTTGCAATTTTGTACAGAATAGGACACACCCAGGGGACATGGCCAAGTCACCTGGCCGTGTCCCTCCAAGACCATCAGACACGGCCGTGTCACCTTGACTTGGCCGTGTCCCTTCACTTTCACACACAGACACGGCCAAGTCCACACTCACACGGCCGTGTCCCTCCATTTTACACTTTTAAAAACCCAATTTTGCCCAGTTATTTCCATTAAATCCCTAATTTCTTTTCTTCATCTCTCTCTCGCTCTCTGTATCACCATAGCCAAATTTTTATTTCAAAACTCCAATTTTTCCATTAAAACTTCAAATTTCTTCAACAAAACTTGAGATAATCACTTAAAACTTCCTCTTTACTCATATAATTTTGATTTAATTCAGTTTTGGGTTGAATTTTCAGATTTCTAAGGATGCCGAGAACTAAGACTGTTTCACACCACAAGAAGAAGAGGCCTACAACCGAAGGAGCTTCTTCCTCTTCATCCACTTTATCTTCGAAGATTTTGAGATCCTTCCTCTCCATAGATTTTCTTCCTCTCCATAGATTTTGAGATCCTTGCTTTATTTTGTATTTCTGTTCTTATTTTTCGTTTTTGTTTTCATGTTAACCTTTATATTTGGATATTTTATTTTTATATATATTGTACTTTTGTTTTTGAACTTTTGTGTTTGTGATAGAAAGCTAGGGTTTTGCCTCACCAATACGATGGAAGACAGGTTGTCCTTTAACTCTTTTTATTTACTGTTCTTGTTTTACATTGAGGACAATGTAAATTTTAAGTGTGGGGGTACTCTTTAAGCTTTCCTTTAATTTTTGTTTTGTTTATTGTGTTGCTTATTGTGTTTGTTGTGCATGGCATAATTGTTGAAAATTTATTGATCTTTTCTTTGATTCTAGCATTATAGTTGAGACTTTAGTATTAGCATAGAAATGAGCATTTGAATTCATTCGGGATCAATTTTCGCATTCTGCAATTCATGACATATAATCTTTGGGAACCCACCTGTGTGAGTTTTTGAGCCTCATAAATTTGATATTATTGTTAATTGATTTTCTTTTCTTAAGTGTGCACCTTCATGATTTAGCATCTCTAGAGTTTGCTTTTGCATACTAATTGAACTCGCATTATGATTTAATCTCAAGGTTTAAAGTGATGAAGGCAAATTAGGTTATCCCTTTGGCTTAAAAAGACCTCCCTTAATATTAAATTCCTTAGTGTGCCAAGTTGAGCCTTTGACCTTTTCTTGTTTGATGAACACAATTCTTAACTTAACATGTTCTTATTATCATCATACCTACATTGAGGAATGGAGTTTTATGATATGACAATAGGGTGGTTTGTTTCAAAGTGTGGGGTAAGCAAGTAAAAAAAAAAGAAAAATGGAATTGCTAATTGGGGGTTGAAATGCATACTTTGCACATTGTATTTGATTAAGAGTCATTATTCTTTTCCTCTACATTTTAAGCTAGATGTTCCATGCAATTCTTAATTTTGTATGTATATATATTAAAAAAAATGATAAAAGTAAAAAAAAAGAGAGAAATAAAAGAAAAGTTATATATATATATACAAAATTCATATATGTTCTAGCATTGGTTATCAAAAGAGGAATGTTGACTCATGTATTTTTATGCAAGTATGTAAGATTATCAAAGGTTGGTGAGTATGCCATTTGAGGGAGCTATGAGTTTCTTAGCAAGAGTATTGTCTCATTTAGATACTCCATTTCTTGATGCTCCAGCTTAAATGTCTTTTCTCACACCTTTACCTTAGCCCCATTACATCCAAATGAAAGACCTTCAGATTATTTCTTGAGAAAATCAGTGAGGGAGATTGGATAATTAAGCAAGTTTATGGCAGTATGCAGTCATGAGTGGTTTGAGTGATTAACCTTTGAAATCGAGTGAAACACTTAGATGAGAGATAAGATTTGTATGTCTGGATTAATGAATGAGTTAAGAAAATTTTGATTGAAGGAAAGTGCGATTATTTATGTTGTCTCTTTAAGTATTTCATCTATATGCTGGAATTATAGTTAGGATTATTTGAGTTTTTTAATGTATGCCCTGTGAATTTGCTTGAGGACAAGCAAAGTTTTAAGTGTGGGGTAGTTGTTTTATTAGTTTTTGTTATAGTTTTGTGTCTTGTTTATTATGATAATTATTGTTTTATTTAGGTATTTTGTTAGTTTTAATCGGTTTGTTTGGTGTTTTCATTAATTTTGGTAGTTTAAGTTTATTTCAATGTTTAGGTCGTTTTTGATGTAGTCTTTAGTATTGTGTTTATGTTGTGTTGGTTATTGTCTATTGATTTCTTGTTTAGATTTGTTTTGAGTTTTGTGTTAGGTTAAAAAGGCAAGGAAGCAAATTTGAAGGAGAAAGTGGCAGTGGCTGACACAGGCAGAGGACACGGCCAAGTCACTGGCCGTGTCCCATACCAAGATTAAAAAGAAGAGCAAGTCCCAGTAGCAGACACATGCAAGGGACACGACCAAGTCACCTGGCCGTGTCCCTCCAAAGAAGATCCACACGGCCAAGTCATCTTCACTTGGCCGTGTCTCACTTGGTTCCAAAGGCAAAGATGAAGCAAATTTCATAGAGGCAGACACAGGCAAGGGACACGGCCAAGTCATGTGGCCGTGTCCCTCCAACAAGGTGCAACACGGCCAAGTCACTTCTGACTTGGCCGTGTCACTCAACCAAAGAAGAAGAAAGAAGAGAAGCAACAGAGGTGGACACATGCAGGGGACACGGCCAAGTCACCTGGCCGTGTCCCTCATGAAGAAAACACGCAGCGGATTTTTAAAGCGACGTTTCATATAAAAGGAAGGGGAGAACTTAGGGTTAGGACTGTTGCGATTTTGAGAGCAAAGTTGGAGCCGTCAGAGATAGTTTTAGAGTTTTATCATTTGTTTTCTTGGATTTTGATTAAACTTTGGATCAAAACTAGCTAGATTAGATTGTTCATGCCAGTTAATCATTCTTCTTGCAAGATTCGAACAAGATTTTATTCAGAAGCTTCAAGGAGTTGTAACTTGGTTTTGTTCTTGAACTTATTCTCTTTATTTTTATTGAATGGATATTATCATGTCTATTTCGATTTCTTTGAACATTAATGAGATGAATATGTTTAATTGCATTATGAACTAATTTGATCTAGTCTAGGGTTTGTATGGATCTGCTATGATTGTATGAATTGGTTATTCTCTTAGCTAATAATTTCTTTTGCCTTTATTGAATGAAATATTATTACATATAATTGATTGGCCACCAATTGTGTGTTTTAGGTATTAGATGATGGATTGAGAGATGAAGTCTAATGCTGGAACAATTCAATTAAGGACTTAGGTGAATTAGAGATATAACCTATTAAAAAGATTGTTTCAATTGTAACAAGATTAGTTGTAAGAGGTTTGAATGCGAGAGCTTATTTCCTTGACTCAATTAATTAAGTTATTTGAGATTGAATCTTTGAAATTAAATTAGTTAAGAGGAATAACCATTCATACATATCAGTAGTAGAGAAATGCAAACCCTAGACCCTTTTATCAAGTGAATCAAAACATCAGTTCTTGTTTACTTTTATTGTTTTAAACTTCAATTAAACCTTTTTATTACTTAAAAATTTAAATTTCTTTAATTACTTGTTACTTTTAATTACTTGTTAAACATAATCTGATAAGCAATTAACCACTTTAGCTTCCTTGAGAGAACGACCTTGGGGCGATCACCTTTGCTACAGCTACCTCGTATACTTGTGAGTGACGCTTTGTGATAGAGTTAATTTGAGCGCAACAGGAACTATAGAGAGTTGGTCCAGTGGCCTATAGACTGGCTTTATCACCTGAGTTGGATCGGATACATAATGTTTTTCATATCTCTATGCTTCAGAGGTACAGGTCAAATCCATCTCATATCTTGTCAGTGGAATCTATTGAGGTGAGTTCAGATCTGACTAATGAGGAAGAACCAGTAGCAATTTTGGCACGAGAAGTAAAAGAGTTGAGAAATAAGAAAGCGTCACTTGTGAAAGTTCTTTGAAAGAATCATAACATTGAAGAGGCGACATGGGAGAGTGAACAACTGATGTGGAGTCAGTATCTTCAGTTGTTCCAGAATTGATAGCAAATAATTTCGCGGATGAAATTTTCTTAAGGGGGAGAATTGTAATACCCCTAATTTTTTAATATTAAATAAAATAAATTAAATTTGGATAAATTAAATAAATAATTTGAATGAAAAATGAAAGGATTTTAAGTGAAAAAGTAAAATGTATATTTGAAATATATTTGATGCAAATATGACATATACATATACCTAAGATATACATTACATATATACATATAGTATAAAGAATTGAATAGTGGCTTATTATACTATATATATAAGGATGGAAAGAGAACATATTTTCTTCTTCTTCTTCTTTTTCTCCTTTTTTCAGTGAGTTAGAGAGAGAGAGTAAGGGAGACTTTGTTCCTCTTCCACACACCAATTTTATAAGGGATTTCAAGAATTCAAGAAAAGATTTTGAGGATTCTTCATTAATTGGTATGTTTCTCTATTATTTTGCAAGTTTCTTTGGAATTCTATAGAAGAACATGATATTTGGATGTTGGGATTGTTTATTAGCATGTTTTAATGGTTTATTTGGATATGTATGAAGATGTTGTGAGTAGCTAATGATGATTTTTAAGGTTGGATTGAAAGAGAAGAGATTTCTTTTCTTTCTTCTTCTTTGAATGTGTTATGAGAGGAAGTGATGATTGATTGAATAAGATGATAGTTATGATATGTTGGAGTTATATAACTGCTGAATTGATGGGTGAATTATGGATATAAACTAAGATGATGATTAAGGGTGTTGTAGTATTGAGTTTGGAATGATTGTGTTCATATGGTTGAGAGTTCGAAATGCAGGATTTTTGGCTGACACAGCCATGTCATTAGGCATGTCAATGGTGTTAAGTTCAGTATAGATGATACTACTATTAATATGGCCATGTCCTTGAGCGTGTCGTAGCTTCTGTATGGCAACATAATTGACACGACCATGAACATGCCTATGTTATTGAGCGTGTCAATGTTTCTATGAGGCAGAATGAATGACACGGGCAGTGACACACCCATGTCATTGGAAGTGTCAATGCTTCTGTATGAGTGATTTAATGACACGGTCATTAACATGTCCGTGTTGTTGGATGTGTCACTTGAGAATAACTCTTTTCTTTATTTCATTTATAATTCTTATTTAAATGATTTGATGTTGATAATGCCTTAGAATGTGATATTAAATGGTTGTTTATGATCACATTTGGTATAGGCATTGAGAGAGAATAGTTTGCCCAACCCTAGTGTTCAAGGACAACTTGGAAGAGAAGGTTGAGGAAGTTTTAAAGCTTGTTTTGGAGTGTTCCTAAGGTATGTACAAACTCTTGATGAATGGAATGTGATTGCATTACATTTGGCTTAACACATTTTGGATGAAAAATGTGTTAAGACACTTGATACATTATGTATTCATGAAAATGATGCTAAAACATGTGAATTGTTATTTATGCATTATTATACATCGTGAAAAGCCATTGTTAATGGCTAAATTTAATGAAATGTGAATTATGTGAAAATGGCTCAAAATGTTTGAGTTATGTGGTTTTGTCATGAAATATCCTATGATGAGGAGGAGATGTTGAAAAGAAATAACAGTGATATGAATGAGAAAATGGAAAAAATGAGAAAGGAATTCATAATGGAAAATGTGAATTAATTGTGTGCCTAGTATGTTATTCAATTTTCAGAGTCCTGTGTTTGGCAGCATGCTTATATTTGCCTATGGGGGCTAGACGCTTGGCGTCACTATGAAAATGTTTTTGAGGTGAAAAAGATGAGGAGAATCAAGAGCTACCTAAGGATTGGGAATACAAGAAGGATCATCCAAAAGAAGTCATCATTGGTGAAACATCAAAGGGAGTAACTACTCGATCCAAACTTAAACACTTAGATCTTAATTTTGGCTTTGTTTCTCAAATTGAGCCAAGGACAATTGATGAGGCTCTTAGTGATGAATGTTGGGTGATTTCTATGCAAGATGAACTCAACTAATTTGAGAGAAATAATGTATGGGAACTTGTTCCTAGACCTAAGGATCATCCAATTATTGGATGTAAATGGGTATATAGGAACAAGTTTGATGAAAATGGTCTCATCACTAGAAATAAATCTAGATTGGTAGCCAAAGGGTATAACCAAGTGGAAGGCATAGACTATGATGAGACATTTGCCCCCGTTGCTAGATTAGAAGCTATTAGGATACTTCTTACATTTGCATGCCACATGAATTTTAACTTTTTCAAATGGATGTTAAAAATGAATTTATCAATGAAGAAGTTTATGTTGAACAACCTCCTGGTTTTGAAGATTATAAATTTTCAAATCATATTTTTTAAACTTACAAAAGCACTATATGATTAAAACAAGCTCCAAGAGCTTGGTATGATAGACTTGGTGCGTATTTTCTTGAAAAATAATTTTTCAAAAGGCAAAGTTGACATAACTCTTTTTGTTAAAAAGAATAGACATAATATATTAATTGTGCAAATTTATGTTGATGACATTATTTTTGGTGCTACTAATAAATCCTTGTGCAAAGAATTTGCTTCTTGTATGACTAAGGAATTTGAAATGAGCATGATGGGTGAACTCAAATTCTTCCATGGACTACAAATCAAGCAATGCAAAATGGGATCTTCATTAATCAATCTAAATACAAGAGGGAACTCCTCAAGAAATTTGGAATGTATGGCTGCAAGTCTAACAAAACTTCCATGAGTACATCTCTAAAGCTTGACAAGGATAAAAGTGGTAATGTAGTATATGAGAAGAAATATTGAGGTATTATTGGATCCTTACTTTACTTAACCACATCTAGACCCGATATAATGTACAGTGTTTATTTGTGTGCTAGATTTCAATCATGCCCTAGGGAATCTCATTTGAATGCTACTAAACGAATTTTGAAATACTTGAATGGCACATTGCATCTAGGACTTTGGTATCCTAGGAATACATTATTTGACATATTAGGTTTCTCAGATACCGATTATGCTCATAGTCTTTTGGATAGAAAGAGCACGACTGAGGCATGTTATTTTCTTGGTGAATGTCTAGTTCTTGGTTTAGCAAGAAACAAGTGTCGGTTGCTCTATCTACCGTGGAGGCCGAATATGTTGCTGCATGTTTTTGTTGTACTCAAGTTCTTTGTATGAAACAACAATTATTTAACTATAGAAAAACATTTAAACACATCCCTATTAAGTGTGATCATAACATATAGACTTTAGGCTTCACTTCTTAAGAGACAATGTCCAAAACCAAAATGTGGTCTTAGAGTTCATTGTTACACAAAACCAACTTGCTAACATATTTACCAAACCCTTAAATGAAGAAAGGATGAACTTCATAAAACAACACTTAAGAATGATGGATGGAAGCACAATTTCATAAGTTCAAAACTACTTGAAAATCTACTTTACCTAATCCAAATTTCAAATCATTATCTATTTTTGATCAAATATTTGTACCTTTATCTTTAAAAATATCCTTTGCTTTGAAAAATTTTGATTTTTGATAGTTTCCCAATCAAACCCACATTATGTCCGACTGCACTTATTAAAACTCTTGATTTCAATTTTTCTGCAAAAGTATGACCATACTTTTTATGTTATGACCGAAATTTTTCAAAATTTTATGAACGTTATGCCTAAAAGCTTAATTATGTTCGATTTCTACATAGTCCGACTATACTTTTTAAATTTTCTAAAAATCACCACTAGACTTTTAAAAGTCCGACTGGACTTTTCCTCTGCATTTAAAAATTTCTAGCCATTGGAACTCAATCAAAACGTGCACATTTTGACTCCAACAGCTATAAACGGCTAGTTTCCATCCAAAACACTATAAATACCCCCCCCCCCCCCCAATATCAGTTTTTACACTCTTTTATCTAATTATAAATACTAAAAACACTCAAATTTACTTATCAAACCCTCATCTTCATCTACTTTTCTCTTAAACTAAACAATGGCACTGAAAGAACACAAGAAGAAGGCCACTCGAATTGAAAAAGGGAATTGTTGCCCCTTCTCAACAAGAGGAAGCTCCAAGAAGAAGCAACAAGATAAGGTTCAAGGATGAAGAATAAAGACTAAGGTATACTATCCTAAAAGATAAACCCGTAGAACCAAACCGTCTCTTCTCCTCCCTCACTCTAGAGTCATTAGGAATTGAGAATGATATTAGGGGCTATCTTAGAACCTTGGGGTGGCAAAAATTCATGTTCTTAGAGCGTGATGACCTCGGTTGGGAATCCTTGATAAAGGAATTCCTAACAACCTTGGTTGTTAGCAAAAAGAGCACTAATCCCTTAGGCTATTATGGTATTTCATTTAGACTATTCAACTAAGAGTATGGCCTTACCCTAGAAGACTTCTCATCCATTTGGGGCTTTCAAATAGAAGGCATCTCTCAAATCTCAACCTCTCCCCTAACTTCTGAAGTTCAACTAGAATTTTGGAAAGAAATTTCCATTAAAACCTCTCTCTACAAACAATCCAATGCCAAGAACCTTAGAACCCTTACTTATTGGATGTTGCATAGGATTGTCACCTATACCATTAGTGCTAGGGGTGAAAGCATTGAGAAAGTCACCCAAAAGGACTTACTCTTTTTCTTTTGCTTGATTAGAGGTCAATCCATCCAAATGGAAAAATTCCTTATTGACACTTTCCTACATATTAGGAAAACAAAGTTAGGACTCATTCTTCTTTGCTCACAAAATCTCTCAAATTGCAAGGTTTGTTGGTGCACTTACACCATCAAACAAAGCAACCCTCTCCAATCCTCTAGATCCCACAAAAAAATCCATAAACATAGGTTATATCAAACATGCCAAATGTATTAGGGATGATGATGGGTGTGAGCAGGGATTTTTGCCCCCACTCTCACATTGAATGGTTCTTACGACTTTGGCACTGTTAAGCTCAAGGCCTTAGAGAACACGGGCCTAAACCCGGAGAAAATGGAGTCACCACCCAGACAGGCCGAGAAAAAAGAAAAGGGTGGATGACTCGATTCCTAAGGAATCCCCAACCCCCTATTAGGTTCGAAAAGTTGGGTACGCATGGGGAAGGTGAGAAAGGCCCAGCACCCCCACAGCGCCCAGTTCATTGGAACTGACCTTCTTTTCAGCTCTTAATATTATAAAATTCTTAAATATGATAATATTATCCATATTACATGCAATCATAAGAATAAACAAATACATTATTAAAAATCATAGCAATGTTCAAACAAAATAAAAAAATGGACACCCATCTGAGGATGGAAACATGTCCTTACATCATCCAATGTCTAAAACAAAATAGGACACCCACTAAAAGGTAGAAACGTGTCCTTTACATTAATCCCAAAATATGAAATAATAAAATTACATAAAGATTAATTAATGAGGCACCCAATTATGAAAACATACCACTTACAATTTTAATAAACAAATAATAGTCAAGAAAAATATTCATCTATAATAAACAAATCAAACATTTAAATTAAATAAATCGATCATCAAAATATATAATAAACTATATAATCAAATCTAAAACTAAATAAAGCAATAAATGTATAAATTTAGGGTTTTAGAGTTTTAATAACCAAATTAGGATTTTTAAATAAAGGAAGTTAAACACAAAGACTTATAATACACAAATAAACATTGACCCCTTCAACGAGCCCATACGAGTTGGGGGTAGCGCCCTTGAAAATTTTGAAAACTGGTTTTTAGGGTTGTAGGTTTTGGTGTTAAAAATTAAGATTTTAGGGTATGATTAGGGTTTGGATTAGATTAAACAGAACACCCTAATTAACTACCGTGAATTCAAAAAATTAAAAACCACTACCCATTGATTTTATTAGATTATTATACAGGTTATTAAGAATTAAAATTACCAGTTTTAATGGATTAAAATTGCTACTGGATGAAGATATTTTTTTTTTGAAAAAACAAGATTAAATAAACATACCTAAGTTTGAAGGCTCCACCAAAATTTATCGATGAGATTTTGGATGAGCTTGATCAAGACAACATAGCCTTGTTGCCTTGTGAATTGAAGTGTTCTTTTTGTTTTTAATTGCTTAAGGTTGCTTTTTATTTCTCCAAATTCAAATGTCTGAAAGTAATTGCCAAGAGTCCCTTCTGAATCAATTGCCCAAAAGTCCTTGAATAATTCTTGAATAATTGTGTTGTCCTCTATTTTTGTGTTTAAAACTGCTATTTATAGGAAATTAAAACAAAACCTAATATGTTAAGAAAATTAAAAATTGTTTAGGAAAATAATTGAGGTTTTTGGGTAAAATAAAGTTTTGGCAAAAATCGGCCAACGCACTGACATGGGTTGCTGCGCTGCTACTAGGCACTGGGCTGCTAGCATGCGAGCAACTGGCTGCTGGGCGAGTGAAGCTATTGGCACGGGAGCAACAAGGGTGAGGGAAGCACTGCACAATTCGCCGCAGGCCGAACTGTCTTGCCTCGTGCCGCTCACCGATTGGTCGTCCAATTTTAAAAATAAATATTATATATTTATTTATATTATTAAAATAAATCATAAATAAAAATAAATAATATAAATAATAAATAAAATAAATATTATATTATTAAAATAAATATTAAATACCACAAAAATTATTTCAGACTTGTTTTAAAATATTGGACTAGACTTGGTAAAAAATTAAGGGTCTACAAATGGGAACTATATCTATCTGCTAGTAGCACTAGGTACTAGGGCTCAACAAAGGAAAAGACCTAGGATTGTAAAGGAAGGTGAGGAGACTTTCCAAATGGAATTCCCTAGAGCCCCAACTCCTAGACCTCAATCCTCTACCCTTTAAATTCTTCATGACATCCAAGGACAAATGAGCTCACAAAGCCCAAGGATAGACAAGATCACAAGTGACATCTCTCATTCTCATTTTGACATTCAAACCATCCAAGAAGCAATAGGTTTACCAAAATGCTTTGAAGATGAACTTAGCTTGTCACCCTCTATCCAAGGCTCCTATCCAAGAAGCATTAGGTTTACCAAAATGCTTTGAAGATGAACCTAGTTACTGCCTCTCAACCAAGAGAAGGAGATCATAGAGAAGAGGAACATGAAGAAGAAGAGGGAGATGAAGAAGAAGAAGAGGATGAAGGAAGTGATAATGATAATTAGGATGTTGTTTCTTATATTTCTTTTGTACTTTTGATTTTCTATCTAATGAAATTATTATTGAATTTTGCGTATTTGTCATTCAACGCATTTCAATTATTTATAAAACTTAAAAACTTGAATGTAAGAAATTAAAAGTGCACAAATTACATTTGAATAAGAAAGATAAACATAGCATTCATTAAGGGGGAGCATACTAAGCATTTGTTATACACTTTTAAAGTTTTTAAAAAATTTTAAATTCAATTCAATTGCCAAAGTCAAAAAGGGGGAGATTGTTAACCAAAGCATCCTATTTGTTATCTTAGGCAATTAAATTGAATTTACTTAACACTTGCACCAAGTTTCATTTTGTTGAAAGTTAATTCTTTTGAAGAAATATGAAAAGTCCAATCGAACTATATAGAAGACCGATCAAACCCTTGATGACTAAATGAGCCGAAAAGACACAGAAGGTTTCACGGTGGAGAGTATTCCCAAAATCTCACCATATCGTGCAAAGTTTGACCATACTATGTGTCATACCAACCAGACCATTGTTTTATTAGTTTTTGTCATAGAATTGTATCTTATTTATTATGATGATTATTGTTTTCTTTAGGTATTTTGGTAGTTTTAATCTGTTTATTTAGTGTTTTCATCAATTTTGGTAGTTTTAATTTATTTTAGTGTTTATGTCATTTTGTCGTAGTTTTTAGTGTAGTGTTTATGTGTTGTTGGTTAATGTTTATTTGATTCTTGTTTAAAGTTTGTTTCAAGTGTTTGTTTTAGGTTAATATGCAAAATATTTCCTTGGAAGAAAGAATAGCGTGAAGCAGTGTCTCACCTTAAAGGCAAAACCAAGGAACCAAGAGAGGAAGGAAAATTTGGCAGTAGCTGACACACTCAGGTGACACGGCCAAGCCACTGGCCGTGTCACATGACACAGCCACAAGCTTGGCCGTGTCCCATACTTAGCCAAGGAAGAAGACCAAAGAAAGAAGAGCAAAGAACGAAGAGATCAGTAGGTGACACACTCAGGTGACACGGCCAGGAGCTTGGCCGTGTCACACTCCATTCCAAAGAAGAAAAGATGAAGGATTACACAGAAGCTGACACATTCAGGTGACACAGCCAAGCCACTGGCCGTGTCACATGACACGGCCACCAGCTTGGCCGTGTCACTCCTTGGGACTAAAGGAAGAAAGAAAACGCGAATTTTGAGCGAGGTTTCATATAAATAAGAGGATTAGGGTTTTTGAATAGAGGACACAATTTATCAGCCGTCAAACACAAATCTTTGAGTTTCTATTCATTTTTCTTTTACAATTTTGATTATACTTTGATGCAAATAGTCTAGATTAAATTAGTTTTAGCCACTGCAATATTCTTCTAACCAAGATCTGAACAAGAGATTCTTCAGAAGCTAAAGAAAGTTTGTAATTTGGTTTTGTTCTCAAACTCTATCTCTTAAGTTTCATTGGAATTGTATTCATGAATTCTATTATGTCTAAATTAATTTCCTTGAATTTTAATGAGATGAATCTATTTGATAGCATTAATATGAACTAATTTGATCTAGTCTAGGGTTTGTATTGATCTAAATGGAAGCCACATGGACCAACCATTGGAAGAGCATTAAGCAAAAATTCAATTGCTCCAACCGAACTACTATACTTTCAACTAGAATATGAAGATTTCGATAAGGAAATTGATCTGGTAGAGAAATTAGTGGAAGACAAGAATCAAACATGCTGGTCCCAACTTCAAATGGCTAATTCTTGGCTTAAAGGCTATAAATACCTTATGTAACCTCATCATTAATAAGTTTCTTTTTATTGTAATTGCCCCCTTGAACATCTTTCTTTCTTTTGCATCAAAATCAACCTTTGTATTAATTGAGTGTTGGGTGTGAGCATTAAACACCATCTTAAGTTTGAGTGTGAGCTTGAAAACACTTAGGTTGTGAGAGTAAGCCTGGGAAAACTCTTGTAAGGGTTGTGAGGAAGTGATCTCAAACCATTGTGAGTAGTTTGGTGTGAGCTAGAAAAAACACCAAGTTAGAGTTAAGCTTGTAAAAACTCAAAGCTAGTGGAACCTTAACAAGTTGTTAAGGAATTGGATGTAGGATTAAGGTAAATCCAAACCACTATAAATCTTGTGTTCCATCTTCTACTTAATCTTCTTCTACACTCTCCATACTTTCTTTTTAATCTTTAAAATTTTGAATTGATCATCATTCCTTAAGACAAACTAATTCACCCCTCCTCTTGGTTACTATCTTAGGACAACATGAACCATTTTCACTTTCTATCATCACTTTTATCTTTTGACTTCATGAAATTACAAAGCTTGAATGTCCTTCCTTCTTCTTTGCTTAAATCTTTATCCAATCAGTACTATCTTGATCTTTAAACCACCCTTTTTCTTCCTCTTTCTTTTTATCCTTTTCCCTTTTGGAATATCAAGTCTAAGACTTTCAAGATTGCAGACCTGGAGCTATGTTGGATAAAGTGAAAGATGGTCTCTCCCTTATGTATTTGAGTCTTTGGCTGGACTGGACCAATTTAAATCAATCATCCTCATAAACTAGCAGAAGTTTTCTGCTTGCTTTAATAAAAAAAAATAACTTGGTTGGCTTTCGGAACAACCTTTTTGGGTTTTATTTTTCCCTTCCTTTTCTTTTTTCTTTTTTTTTCTTTTTTTTTCTTTTTTCTTTTCTTCTTCTTTCATTTTACTCTAACTTCTTTTTTCATTTTTAGGTCTTATCTCTAAAAGTGTTGTCTTGTTTTTACCAACTTTTATTTCTGATAATGGATGAATGGAGTGGCATAAGTTTGCTTCAATCCTGATTTTATCTCAATAAGTCTGTGATATTAGGTTTAATTCAGGTGTCATTCAACTATCATTACAGTCTTGACTATATATCCTTCTTTTGATCTTCTTTAGTCCTTAGTATCTTAGTGATCATCAGACTTGGCATAAGTGTCAAAATAGCATAGGGTAGGTTATCAGGCTTAAAAGCCAAAAAAAAAAAAGCAAGCTAAAATCTTATGAAGGTTCAATGGGACAAACTAAGGATTGATATTGACAAGGTGGATTTCAGTTATTGGCTTACCAAACAATGCTTATATCATCCCTCCCTTAAATAAGTAGAGTTCAATTTCAACTCAAAAGTTTGCCAAATCATGTTCTTAGATCAACTAGGACTTAGACAAAGGTAATTATGCAAGAGCCCTCTCTAAGTAAGCATATACAACTCAATGCTATAGAATAATTCCCTCACTAGGTAAAGTCATTTGGATCACGATGCATAGATACATTAATTTATGAATATCAAGGTAGACTCATCATCGGTTAAACACTATAATATCAAAAGCCAACAAAATTATAATTTTAATAAAGGTAATTTATTCAAATAATTTTAATTTAAAAATATAATTATTCCAATTAAATATTACAGAAAGCAAAATAAGGAGAGTAACATTCAAGCTAAGGGAAGTTTGTTGAGTTGAGCATCTTCTCTCTTCACATCTTCAATACTCTCATCTTGAACGGAGGATAAGACAAGTTCTTCCTCCAATCCTCCTCCTACCATGAAGGTTGCTGGTGGAGGTAGTCTTCCAAATTTAGCCAAAGGATTGCTCTTTGTATTGGGCTTTCCAGCTCAGGTAGCTTACCACTGTCAATAAGATCTTGAATTTCATGTCTTAATCGAGCACATTTATCTATCTCATGGCCTTGTATTTGATGGAATCTATAGAAGACTTTGGCATCAAAGTTTGATGGCAGAGTATCATGTAGCGGTCAAGGAGCCAACAGCTGTAATAATGTCACATCCCAAAGTTTAGGTAGTCGAGTATTAGGCAAGAAGGACATAAATAAGTGGTCAAATAGAGGCTTGAGATAGTTAAAAACAAAATTGGTGTGCAAAGGAGGCCCGTGAAGCCAACGGGACCTAAAGGTAATTTTTTGAAAGGCCGAGGACCTAAGTGGAAATTTCTCAAAAGTTAGGGGCAACTGTGTAAACTTAAAAATTTCTCAAAAGTTAGGGGCAACTGTGTAAACTTAAAAATTAAGTGTAGGAAGTTCTTAATAGTGCCCATATCTGATCCCGGAAGAATATTCTCAAGATTAATCGGGTTATAACAGTGGGTTTCAATTTTTCCCGAAAAAGCACGGTTTAAAAGTTACAATTGATTAATCGCTGGAGGGTATTTTGGTATTTTTCACACCCTAGACTATAAAATTTCAGCACAAGAAAGTTGAGGGGGTCAAAATATGAATAAAAGGAAGCCTAATGGCTTGCCAAATAAATAGATAAAAGAAGAAGGCAAGTGGACCAATTAAAAGTGGCCATTTTTGCTATAAGGTGTACCAATTGGAAGCCAACATCTATACCAACATATTTTCACCACTTATGGCTGCCATTTGGATCAAAATAAGCTAAGGAAAGAATATAAAAGCCCTCTCTTACATGGTGAACTCGTCCAAACCATAAGAGAAGGAAGAAGGAGGTGATTTTTCCAAAGTTTAAGGCTTTTGGTTGAAGATTTTGGTGACAAACAAGATTATAAGGTAAGAGAAACCTATCTCTAGTTTTAATTTCATGGATTAATGGTTAATTTAAGAGATTGAAATTAGGGTTCATGTAGCTAGATTTGGAGAAAGTTCAAGAAATAATTATTTGAAGGATTTGATGAAAGAAATAATGGTGTTTAATGGTGAAAATAAGCTAGCAACCATTAGAAAAATCATAAGATAAGACTATGTCTATACCTAGGGTTCTTACCTTTGTATATGTGATGTTAAATTTAATAGGAAATCAAGGAGACAAGGAAGTAAAGGAAGTGATATAGATAAAGGACTAAGAAAAAGCAAGGTTTGGTACTTTAACTAATTGTTTGTTCATTTTCTTGAAAATTTTCTGTTTTAGAATTAGTGAAATGCTGTGACTTGTATGATTTTTAATTAAATATAGAAAAATGTTATTGAAGTGAAGTTTTTATATGTTGTGCCTCAATGTGTCTAGAATGACTGAAAAATATTTTGAGTTGAATTCGGAATGGTTATGATTATGGAAAAATTATTTCTGTTAGACTTGCTCTAGGAGGTAACTTGACTGAGACAGCCATGTTTCCGGATTTTTAATAAAATTTAGAAAACTAATATTCAATTGAATTTTGGATATGTTGTTTTTTAGTGAGTCTTGTATTTGAGAAAAATAATTTGGAACCACATTGATTGAATTTAATTTACGGAATTCACAAAATTCAGAACTGCTGCCAGGATGCAGGGCAACTGGAGCAGTCTGGTTGGGTGAACTACTTGACCAAGATATTTTGTCCAGTTTGATCTGAAATTTTAAAGGAATGATTTTAAGATGTAAAACTAAATTCTGTAAAAACTTTAGAGTTTTTAGTCAAGTAGATTATTTTATACAATTTTTCAAAATAAGGATCAAGTTGAGTCCAAAACCAGAATTTACTATTCATATGGTCATTTTGCTAATATTCATTTGGTCATTTTTCAAAAGTAATCCAATTGATTCCTTATTCATATAAATGAGCATAATATGTTATTAAAATGACAAAATATGATATTTCACGTTGAAATAATATAAGAAATATAAGTCGATAATTGTATAATGCATATTCAATTAAGAAATGGCATGAAAATTTTGTCTCCACTGGGTATCTGGGATAGTACTGAGTAGGGTAAGGGTATGATATATCATACTATATGCAGTGTCATGACCCAATTTGTACATATGTACAGTACATCCATGTACAGTACATCCGCGTACAGTAACAGGAGTCGTCCCGAGTAATCACCAAAGAACACGAAGTGAAAGGAAGCTCTATAGGACAAAAAGGACCTAACTGAAAAGATTGTAAAAGTTTTGGGGAGGTGACTGTAATTTCAAAAAGTTTTGGGGAGGTAACTATAATTTCCAAAAGTTGTACTGGAGGTTCTTAATGTGCATATAACAGACTCCAGAAATGGAAAGTAGAGAAAAATTAGGTTGAAACGGAACACCACGGTTTTTCCCGAAAATGCATAGTTTGAGAGATACAGTGGATTCTTGACCAAGGGTATTTTTGTCATTCTTGTGATAATAATTTATACACTGGAAAACAAGACAAGTAAAGGTATCCGAAGTAAACGGAAGGACTCCACAGTGATCGATGTTGAAGAACGAACCTAAGTGGAGACCCGAATCACGTAAGGACCTAAAGGGAATTTTTACAAAAGTCAAGGGCATGAGTGTATTTTTATAAATTAGTTCAAAATCAAGGATGAATGTCGGAAATGGAAACGAGAGGTTGAAAGGAGGATAACAGTACATTTTACGAGTCGTAAAACTACCCTGTTACGAAGAAAAGGCAAAACCTTCCATTGAAGGGTATTTTGGTCTTTTCACTTCCACCCATTTTCTAGAAAAGGGACACATGGCATAGTAATTTTCTAGAAAGGGACACATGGCAAAATCTTGTTTAAGACACTTTTGGGTTGGATGAATCTTAACCCTCCATATGGCACCATCCTAGTTAAGATACTTTTGTGGTGGTTACATCTTAACCCTCCAAAATGAAATTAATTAAATAAATGGAAAATGGAAAAATATAAAAAGGGAGAGAAGGATGATTAAAGAATTAAGGACACATTTTTTCTCCATTTTTGAGAGGTATGGCCGAAATTCTCTCCACCAACAAAAGGGAAGGAATTTTTTTCAAGTGTTCAAGTGGATTTTTGGAAGGAAAAGCTTTATTTTAAGGTAAGGATTCCAATTCTAGCTTTAGTTTATTCATTTGATTGATATTCTTCAAGTTATCAATGAAAGAAAAGTTGGGAAGATTATGGGAAAGATAAGAAAGTGAAGAGAAATTAGAGTAAATGATTCATACATGTAGAAGTGATGAATAAATGGTAATTAGTAGCTTAAGATAGCAAGAATCAAGGCTTGAACATATGGTTTTTATAATGTTCTTATTATGGAAGTTATGAAAATTATAGGAAATCAAAGGGATAAAGAAGAAGAAGGCAAGAAAGAATAAGACAAGCAAGGAACAAAGCAAATAAACAAGGTTTGGTACTTAAATCATTACCTTTTCAATTAATTCACATATTTTGCATTATGGGACTTTTGAAATGGTTTTGAAATAATGTTATTATGTGTGGTAAATATGAGGGAAAGTACTCTTGAACCATTTGTAATCAATTGATTGTGAAAAGAATGAAAACAAAACAAACTAGCTAAACTTTGCTCAATTATCCATAAACTTTGATGAAATTTTAATCACCCCTTTGGTTTGATTTTTGAAAGAGGGACCCTTAGTCTTTCAATGGTATTACAAAAGGAGTCTAAAAATCAATTTTGCAAGAAAAAAATGAATTTCCCTCAAATTTTGAAAATTGGGCCGAATGGTCCCTTTTGGGCACCATTCTGCAGCTTTCATTTTGGGCAGTCCGTTGAAGGAGCAAACGAAAGAATTTTTTGACAAAATTTTACATGCATTTAGTTAACTTATGAAAGTGCTTTCCTGAAAAATTTCAGCCAAAAATAAGTTTGTATACTTGGTCAAAACTGTTGCTAAAGTTGACTGATTTTCAGCAGTAAAAACAGATTTTATCATATAGTAGTCGCGCGCCATTGCGTTGCCGATTTTACACGCCGCGCTACTATTCATTTGGTCATTTTTCTAAATATGTTAAAACTTGAATATTATGATAGATATTGATTTTGTATCATTTAAAATGACATGAAAGGGGTTTGGAATAATCAGAAAGGCATCATGAGAAGTTATCCTAGTAATATATGCATTATGGAAAAATCATGACCTATTGAATATCATGACCAAAGTAATTTAATAAATTATTTATGCTCTACTTGGTATATCAGAACCCTTGAGATAAGGGTATGATGCATCATACTATTACTGCAGTACTGCTTATGACATGATATGATATTCCGGCTGAAGGCCGATGATTACAATGACATGATCAATGATGCAATGATAATGGCCATTGGCACATGTGCAAGAATTATGATGAAAGATAATGAAATATGATCATGATGAGATATGTTTATCATGACCCTTCCTTATCCGCTGATGTTCTGTTAAATCAGTAGAGCAACCAAAATGATAAAAGCAAGAGAAATGATTTAAATTCAAATTATTCGGTCAAGCCTTTTTACCTTCTGTGTTTTGTATTGATTCCTTTCAAGTATTTAAAGTATATAAATGTATGTTCAAATCATTCTTTCATTTTATTTATTTATTGCAATGATTTAAGTACCCACTAAGCAATTGCTTAGCGAGTTTAGTTTCCCTCTAAACTCATAGGTTAAACGAGAAGACGAGATTGCAGCATGTCCTGCGCAGCTGGCCTTGACTACTACTTTGGGTAGGAGTTTGGATATGATTGATTGTATCAATATGGCATGTACATAAGCTTGTATGATCTAGCAAATAAATGTATAATAATGAAAAGCTAGAACACGTACACCGCTAGTAATTTAATAAATCTTATTTGGGTTTAGCACTTATGTATGCAAGTATAGAAGTGTGAATTCTTCTTGCAGGATTGTAGTTGAGGTTATAAGGGTGGATTATTGGGAGTGTGCTTGAGTTGAATTGTGAAACAAAATATTTTTCAAAAATTAAAAAAATCAGTTTTGGCGACACTTGGGACCTCCATTTTTAGGGGAGGTTCTGGCAAATTTTTTTTAAAATCTGCACTTAAAATTGGCTAAGTAAAATGTTAAGACACAACCACCATGAAATAACAGTCCATCTTGGTCTATAAACGTAGGCTAAGATGGGGTGTTACATTTAGTGGTATCAGAGCACCGGTTTAGCCGGTCCTAGAAAATTCAATATAGGAGGATACACATTTTATGTTGGGAGTGGCCATTACCAATGTAAAATGGGATATCCTATAGCAGATAAGAAATGAGAGCATATATCATTTAGGTATAAAATGTCAGTATAGTAGAAAGAATATTATAAATACATAAGTATATAAGGTACATGTGATAAAGGAAAATCTAATAGTGCTTACGTACATGCCATATAGGAAAGTTAATGTGTTGAGTCAAGCCAGCTGCTAATTCTTATCACGATATATGTATACGGTATAAAGTTGCAAGAGGTAGAATCACAAAGAGTTATAGATCAAGAGAAGGAATCACACGCTTTCATACCCATAAATGTAGAAATGGGTCTCGGATTTATGCCACGACCCGCAACGGTGGCTGTGGAAGGCCCCGAAGTTTATTTACGATAGATGACAGTACCATTGCAATAAATGGCAAGAATGGTACCTCTTGCTACCAAAAGAGAAAGAAAGTCCTCAATTGAGAAGTAAGGAAATATGGGGCTAAAGAGTTTAAGGCTAGTAGGGAAGAAGGATTTGAAGAAGTTGAGTACTATTTGGACAGTACTAGTAGGGCATTGGAACAAATGAGATGCACGCCATGTAACGACCCTCCCCGACCAGGTCGGCTGCCCGGCCCACTAGTGGCTTACGGCCCGGCCATTTCACCACCTGGGCACGGAGTCCGCAGGAGGCAAGCGATCGCTACAGTACTGAACAGCCCTCACGGCCCACCTAGCAGGATTTGTTAATTTGGCTTAATTCCTTGGAATTAAGTCGCCTCCCTGGATCGAACCCCTGACCTCCCACTTAAGAGAGCCAGCGAGAACCATCCAGTACCATTTCTGCTACTGGATGGTTCTCGCTGGCTCTCTTAAGTGGGAGGTCAGGGGTTCGATCCAGGGAGGCGACTCCTTAGGGAGCCAAATAAACAAATTCCTACTGGGTGGGCCGCGAGGGCTGTCCAGTACTGTAGCGATCGCTTGCCTCCTGCGGACTCCGTGCCCAGGTGGTGAAATGGCCGGGCCGTAAGCCACTAGTGGGCCGGGCAGCCGACCTGGTCGGGGAGGGTCGTTACAGTTAAAAAGGCGCCTTTTTAACTGTAACGACCCTCCTCGACCAGGTCGGCTGCCCGGCCCACTAGTGGCTTACGGCCCGGCCATTTCACCACCTGGGCACGGAGTCCGCAGGAGGCAAGCGATCGCTACAGTACTGGACAGCCCTCGCGGCCCACCCAGCAGGAATTTGTTTATTTGGCCCCAAGGGGTCGCCTCCCTGGATCGAACCCCTGACCTGCCACTTAAGAGAGCCAGCGAGAACCATCCAGTACCATTTCTGCTAGTACTGGATGGTTCTCGCTGGCTCTCTTAAGTGGGAGGTCAGGGGTTCGATCAAGGGAGGCGACCCCTTGGGGCCAAATAAACAAATTCCTGCTGGGTGGGCCGTGAGGGCTGTCCAGTACTGTAGCGATCGCTTGCCTCCTGCGGACTCCGTGCCCAGGTGGTGAAATGGCCGGGCCGTAAGCCACTAGTGGGCCGGGCAGCCGACCTGGTCGGGGAGGGTCGTTACACGCCAGATAAAAGATATATTTATGCCATGTCCCTTTGGGTAGAAGAAACATACACTTGGTAAAACATACTTAAACGCAAGGAGAAATGAGTTTATATATCTACAGCAAGGAAGAATGACAGTATCTGAGTATGATAGAGAGTTCACTCGCCTTAGTAAGTATGCAAAGAAAATGATAGAAACAAAGCAAGAAAGACGTCAAAGGTTTTGGAAGGATTAAATAATGGAATTAAAATACAATTAATAGTCATGGACGTGTTTGAATTTTCAAGATTAGTTGTGAAAGTTTTAGGTATTGAGAGGGTATACATGGATTAGAGAAGTAGACACCAACGCATGCAACAAAAGAGAGTACAAACTTAAAGCTTAGGAAGATTTCGACAAGTTGGGAAGAAGTTTAGAAGTGAAGATAGTTTTATACAGTAAAGCTGGCGATTGCAAAGCCAAGGATCCGGCCAAGGTTCAAGGTGCCAGACATCCGTAGCCAGTATACCGGGGTCCTTATAAGGGGGTTCCAGGAGAAGGTTAAATAGGTGTATATGAATGTAAAAATGAAAATGTATATAAGAAAATGAAATTTGAAGAATGGAATAAAAAGAGGAACAAAATAAGAGGATAAAAGAAAAGTACGTAAAATGTTATGACCAGACGGTAAGAGATAAAATAGATAGATCTTAGATAACAAAGATGAGTGAACAGAAATAAGTATATGAGAAATTCTCATGTCCGGCCACTAGAGAATATGTACAGTATCCCCATGTACAAAATTCACATAAGCAAATGAAGTAAGCGAACTAAGAAGATACTGCTGACCCGACACCGTCGTGTTGAAATTTAGCAGGAACCCGGAGTTAAACGTGCTCAATCAATGATGATGGGTGACCATCCCGTGAGTCTTAATAAGGAAGGAGACGGACCATATGAGTAGAAACTAGACGAAATCTAATAAAAACACTGTATTGTGATTCCTCCTGAAAATGCCCCAATGTAATCATCAAAATTAAGAAATTATAAGAAGAAGATATATGAGATTTATGAATTCAGGAAATGATGGAAAAAAAAGAGAGAGAGAGAGAAGAGAAAGAGAGAAATTAAGAACCAAAGAGGTAGAAAATGCATAATTAAAATCAGATTAAAAAGGAAAGAATGAAAGTAATAACAACCCAAGGACTAGGTAAAGGAAAAAGGAAAAAAGTAACAATACAAAAATTACTGGAGGATTGGAAAGAAATGTAGATTTAAAGGATATATTACTCCTCTATGCAAACACTGTGGATGAAGACATAAGAGTGAATGCTGGTATTAAACAGATGGATGCTGGGAATGCGGGGCACCAGATCGTGTTAGGGTAAACTGCCAGAAAGACAAGTGAATGCACCCGCACCGACAGAAAAATCATGGCCCGCTTTTGGCCGAGGCCGAAGCAGGGGAAAGGAAAGTGATTCGAATTTTCAAAAAGCACAATCAGAGACCGTTGACTAGCTCAATTTAAGTACACTAGCCAGAGCCTACGCATTGAAAACTTAGAAGAATTACCAGTAGGATATGTTAAGTTTGAAACATTAGTTATAAATCCGATAAGAGACAAGGTAGTTACACACAAGTGATTAAAGAATGTTCTATAGAGTTACATGAAAATGCATTTTCAGAAAATTTAATAGAGTTACCATTCTGAGAATTTGACGTAATGTTGGTATTGGATTGGCTAACAAGGCATAAAACAGTGGTTGATTATAAGAAGAAAGAGAGTAACACTTCATACTCATCACAAGGAGGAAGTGACGGTAGTAGGAAAGAGAGCCGATTACCTAAACAACGTAACAGCAGCAGTTATAACAAGGCGTTCCATACAAACGGATGTGAGGCACACTTGATAAGCACTATGGAAGTAAAGAAGAATGTGATAAAGATTCAAGAGGTATCAACAATGCGTGATTTTCTCGATGTTTCTTTAGACAAGCTACCCGGATTATCACCTAAGAGAAAAGTAGGATTCACTATAAATGTATATCCGGGAATTGCACCGATGTCGGTTGCCTCATACCGAATGGTACCAGCGGAACCCAAAGAAATGAAAATGCAATTATAGGAGCTACTCGACAAGGGTCTTATGTGGCCAAGTATTTCTTCATGGGGCACGCCAGTACTCTTCGTCAAGAAGAAAGATAAATCCTTAAGGTCATATGTGAACTATAAGTAGCTGAATGAGCTTACGATTAAGGATAAATATCCATTACCATCCATCGACGATGTATTCGACCAACTTAAAGGAACCAAGGTTTTTTTTTAAAAAATATATATATATATATATCACCGACTGGGATATCAGCAGCTGCGGATCAAAGGAAAAGACATTCCAAAGACTACATCTAGAACTCGATACGGACGTTATAAGTTCCTTGTAATGCCTTTTGAGCCCACACATGTGTTAGTAGTGTTCATGGATTTCATAAATCATATCTTTCATCCATACTTTGACCAATTTATAAATGGTGTTCATAGATGACACCTTCGTTTATTTAAGGAACAAAGAAGAATACAATCGATACTTTTGCATAGTATTGCAAATGTTGCGAGAGAAGCAGTTGTACGTCAAATATGACAAATGCGAGTTTTGATTGGAAAAAGTGACATTCTTAGAACACACCATATTAGCATAAGGCATTAAAGTAGGTCTTAAGAAAACGAAAGCCATTTTGGAATGGAAAACACCAAAGACAGTAATAGAAGTAAGAATCTTCTTAGGACTGGCTAGGTACTATTAATGTTTTATAAAAGGGTTTTCCATTATTATCATCCCAATGACAAGGTTGTTTCAAAGGAATGCCAAACTTCAATGGACTGATAAATGCTAGAGGAACTTTGAGAAACTAAAGGAAAAGTTAACGAATGTTGCAATACCCATACGGCCCGTGTCCAGCAAAGAATTTGTGATATATAGTGATGCTTCACACATCGGTTAAGGTTATATGCATATGAAAAAGGATAAAATAGTCACATAAGTCTTTTGATGATTTAAACCATACGAAAAAATAATAATAATAACCCAGCACACTGTTTGGAATTAACAGTTATTGTATTGGCTTTCAAGATTTGGAGATATGATTTATAGGGAGAAAAGTGTTATATTTATATAGACGCAAAAGTTTAAAATATCCGCCAACCCAAGAGGATCTCAATTTATGGTAAGGAAAGTAAACCCAAGTTTTGGAAATAACAGCTAAGTTATAAATTATCATCTAGGAAAAGCTAACGTGGTGGACGACGCACTTGGTGGGAAATCGATACCAGCCTTAGGCACTATAAAGATCAGTTTAAGATCAATGGAAGAGGAAGTACTAGTAGTATAAATGCAAGCATAAACTATGTTTCTTTTCAAGAAATTCATCAAGTGCAAAAGGAAAACAAACAAATACAAAAATGGATCAAGCAAGTGCAAAGAGGAAAGAATATAAAATTCTAAATTTCTAAGAAAAGTAGTTTGTATTATGACTATAGAGTAATGATACTAACAATGGGAGACATAAGAAAGAAAATTTTTTCGAAAAGCATATAATAGCCTCTACGCAATGCATCCAGGAGTTACAAATGTATCAATATCTAAAGAAGTTTTAATGGTAACCTGGAATGAAGAGAGATATTGTTGATTTTATGACCAAATGTTTAATATGTCAACAAGCAAAAGCGAAATATCAAATCCTATCGGGACAGTTACAACTAATTCCCAGTCTGGTATGGAAGTGGGAACATATCACTATGGATTTTGTCATAGAACTACCAATGACACGAGACAGGCATGACGTTGTTCGGATAATCGTTGACTGCCTAACTAAGTTAGCTCATTTTCTACTTTTACTAATGGATTATTCAATAGATAAATTGGTGGAAATGTACGCCAAGGAAATTGTACGATTACATAGGATTCCAACGTCTATCATTTTAGGCAGAGGTCCACAGTTCATCATGAATTTATGATAGAAGTCGCAAACAGCTTCTGAAACCCAAACAAATTATAGCACTGCCTTTCACCCGTAAACAGATGGACGATTTGAAAGAGTAATCAAAATTTTGGGAGGACATATTAAGAGTATGTGTTATAGAATTTAAGGGTGGCTAGAATAGGTATTTGAGTTTAATTGAATATGCATATAACAACGACTATTAATTCAGCATATGGTGACGCCCTATAAAGAATTATACGAAAGAAAACATGGAACACCATAGTGTTGGACGGAATTAAGTAAAGACAAGATAAATTCATATGCGGGTAGGTAGGAGCAAAATCATATGCGGACTCGAAACGAAGGGACATAGAACTCTAATTGGAAGACAAGGTTTTTCTTAAGACTTTCCCATGAAAGAAGTATTAAGATTTAAGCAGAAAAGTAAGTTAAGCCTTAGGGTTATTGGACTATACGAGATCATCAAACACATAGATCAATAGCCTATCGGTTAACTCTATTACAAGAACTGAACAAAATACATAATGTTTTTCACGTTTCAATGATAAGGCAAGATCGTTTGAACTTCCCACACGATATAAAGACAAAACATCAGAGTCCAATCTGACCTCAATTATGAAGAAGAACCAATAGAAATTTTAGCATGAAAAGTCAAAGGATTAAGAAATAAGAGAATTCCTCTAGTTAAAGTGCGGCGAAGGAACTATAGAATGGAAGAGATAATTTGGGAAAGAGAAGGAATAATGAGGATGGAAGCCTAAATTTTACACCCGATCGGCTTCGGGACGAAGCCTAAATTTTAGAGGGGAAGAAATGTCACGACCCAATTTGTACATATGTACAGTACATCCATGTACAGTACATCCGCGTACAGTAACAGGAGCCGTCCCGAGTAATCACCAAAGAACACAAAGTGAAAGGAAGCTCTATAAGACAAAAAGGACCTAACTGAAAAGATTGTAAAAGTTTTGGGGAGGTGACTGTAATTTCAAAAAGTTTTGGGGAGGTAACTATAATTTCCAAAAGTTGTACTGGAGGTTCTTAATAGTGCATATAACAGACTCCAGAAATGGAAAGTAGAGAAAAATTAGGTCGAAACGGAACACCACGGTTTTTCCCGAAAATGCATAGTTTGAGAGATACAGTGGATTCTTGACCAAGGGTATTTTTGTCATTCTTGTGATAATAATTTATACACTGGAAAACAAGACAAGTAAAGGTATCTGAAGTAAATGGAAGGACTCCGCAGTGATCGATGTTGAAGAACGAACCTAAGTGGAGACCCGAATCACGTAAGGACCTAAAGGGAATTTTTACAAAAGTCAAGGACATGAGTGTATTTTTATAAATTAGTTCAAAATCAAGGATGAATGTCGGAAATGGAAACGAGAGGTTGAAAGGACGAGAACAGTATATTTTACGAGTCGTAAAACTACCCGGTTACGAAGAAAAGGCAAAACCTTCCATTGAAGGGTATTTTGGTCTTTTCACTTCCACCCATTTTCTAGAAAAGGGACACATGGCATAGTAATTTTCTAGAAAGGGACACATGGCAAAATCTTGTTTAAGACACTTTTGGGTTGGATGAATCTTAACCCTCCATATGGCACCATCCTAGTTAAGATACTTTTGTGGTGGTTACATCTTAACCCTCCAAAATGAAATTAATTAAATAAATGGAAAATGGAAAAATATAAAAAGGGAGAGAAGGATGATTAAAGAATTAAGGACACATTTTTTCTCCATTTTTGAGAGGTATGGCCGAAATTCTCTCCACCAACAAAAGGGAAGGAATTTTTTTCAAGTGTTCAAGTGGATTTTTGGAAGGAAAAGCTTTATTTTAAGGTAAGGATTCCAATTCTAGCTTTAGTTTATTCATTTGATTGATATTCTTCAAGTTATCAATGAAAGAAAAGTTGGGAAGATTATGGGAAAGATAAGAAAGTGAAGAGAAATTAGAGTAAATGATTCATACATGTAGAAGTGATGAATAAATGGTAATTAGTAGCTTAAGATAGCAAGAATCAAGGCTTGAACATATGGTTTTTATAATGTTCTTATTATGGAAGTTATGAAAATTATAGGAAATCAAAGGGATAAAGAAGAAGAAGGGAAGAAAGAATAAGACAAGCAAGGAACAAAGCAAATAAACAAGGTTTGGTACTTAAATCATTACCTTTTCAATTAATTCACATATTTTGCATTATGGGACTTTTGAAATGGTTTTGAAATAATGTTATTATGTGTGGTAAATATGAGGGAAAGTACTCTTGAACCATTTGTAATCAATTGATTGTGAAAAGAATGAAAACAAAACAAACTAGCTAAACTTTGCTCAATTATCCATAAACTTTGATGAAATTTTAATCACCCCTTTGGTTTGATTTTTGAAAGAGGGACCCTTAGTCTTTCAATGGTATTACAAAAGGAGTCTAAAAATCAATTTTGCAAGAAAAAAATGAATTTCCCTCAAATTTTGAAAATTGGGCCGAATGGTCCCTTTTGGGCACCATTCTGCAGCTTTCATTTTGGGCAGTCCGTTGAAGGAGCAAACGAAAGAATTTTTTGACGAAATTTTACATGCATTTAGTTAACTTATGAAAGTGCTTTCCTGAAAAATTTCAGCCAAAAATAAGTTTGTATACTTGGTCAAAACTGTTGCTAAAGTTGACTGATTTTCAGCAGTAAAAACAGATTTTATCATATAGTAGTCGCGCGCCATTGCGTTGCCGATTTTACACGCCGTGCTACTATTCATTTGGTCATTTTTCTAAATATGTTAAAACTTGAATATTATGATAGATATTGATTTTGTATCATTTAAAATGACATGAAAGGGGTTTGGAATAATCAGAAAGGCATCATGAGAAGTTATCCTAGTAATATATGCATTATGGAAAAATCATGACCTATTGAATATCATGACCAAAGTAATTTAATAAATTATTTATGCTCTACTTGGTATATCAGAACCCTTGAGATAAGGGTATGATGCATCATACTATTACTGCAGTACTGCTTATGACATGATATGATATTCCGGCTGAAGGCCGATGATTACAATGACATGATCAATGATGCAATGATAATGGCCATTGGCACATGTGCAAGAATTATGATGAAAGATAATGAAATATGATCATGATGAGATATGTTTATCATGACCCTTCCTTATCCGCTGATGTTCTGTTAAATCAGTAGAGCAACCAAAATGATAAAAGCAAGAGAAATGATTTAAATTCAAATTATTCGGTCAAGCCTTTTTACCTTCTGTGTTTTGTATTGATTCCTTTCAAGTATTTAAAGTATATAAATGTATGTTCAAATCATTCTTTCATTTTATTTATTTATTGCAATGATTTAAGTACCCACTAAGCAATTGCTTAGCGAGTTTAGTTTCCCTCTAAACTCGTAGGTTAAACGAGAAGACGAGATTGCAGCATGTCCTGCGCAGCTGGCCTTGACTACTACTTTGGGTAGGAGTTTGGATATGATTGATTGTAGCAATATGGCATGTACATAAGCTTGTATGTTCTAGCAAATAAATGTATTAGAACACGTACACCGCTAGTAATTTAATAAATCTTATTTGGGTTTAGCACTTATGTATGCAAGTATAGAAGTGTGAATTCTTCTTGCAGGATTGTAGTTGAGGTTATAAGGGTGGATTATTGGGAGTGTGCTTGAGTTGAATTGTGAAACAAAATATTTTTCAAAAATTAAAAAAATCAGTTTTGGCGACACTTGGGACCTCCATTTTTAGGGGAGGTTCTGGCAAATTTTTTTTAAAATCTGCACTTAAAATTGGCTAAGTAAAATGTTAAGACACAACCACCATGAAATAACAGTCCATCTTGGTCTATAAACGTAGGCTAAGATGGGGTGTTACATGCAGTGCTGCTTTAATATAGAACTTCGGTCCGAGTTATATAGGGTGACGACCTGAGCTATATAGGATTTCGGTCCAAGTTATATAGGGCAATCGCCCGAGTTATATAGGACTCCGGTCCGAGGGCTTCGGCCACAGATTCCACAGGGCTTGATCCGCAATTTTTTTAGGGCCATAGCCACAGAATATATATACAGTTGTTTCAGTTAGTTCCTTACCATACGTTAGTCTACCAAATTACCTTGTGGAGAGAATTGATAAAATGATAATAACTGAATATATGACATGTATGGATTGTTTTTACTGTGATATTATTTTTCAATACAACTCATTGCTTTTAAAAGTGCATTATGCTTTTATTATTTATTTTCTGTAATTAGTTAAAATACCCACTAAGCAATGCTTAGCGAGTTTAGTTTCTTCTAAACTCATAGGTTATTAGCAAGGAGCCAGTAGCGAGCAAAGGAGTCCTGCGATCTGTCGGTCATCAACAAACTTAGGTGGTGCTCTTCATTTTGTATTTTGGTATTAGAAACTAGCATGTACTTATTTGAACTATACAAAGAGATAACTTGATGTAACATGTAAATCTAGTAATGTATAATAACTGTATGGTTTTGAATTGAGTTGGGTTGTGAATATAGAAGTGTGAATTCTTCTTGCAGGATTGTAGTTGAGGTTATAAGGGTGGATTATTGGGAATGTGCTTGAGTTGAATTGTGAAAAAAAAATGTTTTTCAAAAATAAGAAAAATCAGTTTTGTCGACACTTGGGACCTAGAATTTTAAGGGAGACACCATCAAAATTTTTGGAAAATTTTTTATAAGGAACATTAAGTAAGCTGACATAACCAAAGCTCGTATCCCGATGTAGCATTCCTCCTTGGCTTATTCATAGGTCGGGAAGGGGTGTTACAAATAACCCCTTTTTATGTAACTTGTTGAAAACCCAAGACAAAGGTTTCCCCAGATCTAAAAACTGTCTTTTATTTCCTTAGCCAGTAGTTGCATTGACATCCATTTCTTTTTGTACACTCTGACTACAAGATTGGTAGTTCCCTCTTTCACTCCTCCTTCTAAAAAAGTGATTCTTCTCTCATCCCACTCTTCTATTTGCAAGCTGGCTTGGAGAAGATCTTTGAAATCTCTAATAATGGTGTGAGATAGTCTCTCACGAAGGCTGGGTAGGACATCTCTCACTATCATTTTGATCTTGTCGGACTCATCGGGCCTCTTTTTGAGAAGAGCAGCTTTACTTCTCCACACCTTTTCACGTAATCAACAAAATTCTCGTTCTGCTTCTATCTGATAGTTTACACCTCTATCAGGGTTACTTCCAGTTTGACATTGTACTCATATTGCTAAATGAAGGCTTTGCACATTATATCCCAATCTTTTTGGGTACTTTCTTCTAAGGTATTGAACCAGTTTTGCATAACAGTATCCAACAAAAGCATGAAGTACCTTAGAGATTGAGCCTTAGATTCTCAGCCAGAGTGCATTGCAGTGATGTACCGCTTGACATAAAGATGAGGGTTGCTAGTTTCATCAAACTTAGCAAAAGAAGGCATCTTGAATTCGTACAGGACTTCCTCATCTTGTTCAAACAATTTTTCCACCTTCGACATCTCATCAACCTTCAGCATCTTTTTGAACTTCTTTTCTAAATCAACAATCGTCTTTTACATATCTCAAGTCTCAGTCTTTTCCACAGTTACCTCCTCCATAGCCTTAGGCTCTTTCTTCTTATCTTGAGGATCCAATTATCATCATCATTAATTATCACATTGTCATCATCAAAGGCTACCTCACTTACCTTAGTCTTTCCCATGTCCTTCTGCTTCTTAGCACTAGTAGATGTTTCAACAGTGTTTCCTTCTAATAGTGAAGCTAGTTGATTTCTCACGATCTCAACTAGAAGCCCCTTTAACACCTTGTGAGTAGGGATTTTTGCCCCTACTCCCATGTGGAATGGTTCTTGCGACTTAGACACTGTTAGGCTCGGGATCTTAGAGAGTATGGGCCCAAACCAGATAAAATGGAGTCTCCACCTAAATGGGCCAGAAATAAAGAAAGGGGTGGAGACTCGATTCCTAAGGAATCCCCAACTCCCTATTGGGTTCAAAAAGTTAGGTACCCGTGGGGAAGCTGAGAATGACCCAGCACCCCCCACTACAAAAATATTCGGCATTTGCAACGGATATCTGCGAAGGACTTGATTCCATCGCAAATTTGCTACGGATCTGCGACGGATTTGCGACGGAAGTACAAGTTAGAGGAATTTTGAGAAATTGGTCGCAAATCAGTTGCTAATCCGTAGTAAATCTGCGACGAAAATCATTCCGTCACAAATAACCGTCACAAAAGTTGGCGCGGATACTTGGCGGGAGAGAGACCCGCGTATATTTATCGCGAAAATTTTTTCCGTCGCAGATTGGTTGTAGAAAACACTAAAAAAAGAAATTTGCAATGGAGATTTGCTACCGTCTATTGCCGTCGCAAATTTCACTACAAAAATATTCAGAATTTGGGATGGATATCTGCGACGAACTTGATTCCGTCGCAAATTTGCTACGGATATGCGACGGAAGTACAAGTTGAAGGAATTTTGAGAAAGCCGTCGCAAATCCGTCGCAAATGCCGAATAAATCTGCGATGGATTTTTGTGTTTGTTAAGTCGGGTTGATTCGTATTTGAAGTTACTATTATTAGTATTATTATTTGTAAGTGACGACACCGTTTTCCACTTTGTTTTTCTTTTACATCTTTTCCTAGTAGGGTTTTCTTTCCTTTGTTTAGACTCATCATTCTTGTCGTTCATCTGCTCTGTATTTGGTTCCATTCATCTATAATCCTCAGCCTCTCCACTGACATACGCTAAGGTGTTCGTTCTCACTCGCTTCTATTTTAACTGTCACAGCGGTCTTCAACTGAAACCAGGTTTGGATTACTTATTTTTAGGGTTTATTTCTGTTTCTGAATCCCGGTTCTTAATTTGTTAAAATTCTGTTAATGGAAATGGGAAAAATTTTATTATTTTTTGGGTTTTGTCTGGCGGAACACAAGCTTTTTGCATTTGCCCTGCTGGATTTAGGTTTTTCGTTACCCTTAATTGATGGTTTTAGCTTTTTACTCGTTTCAAGTTTTTGCTGATAAACTACTCTGAGATATACATTCGGGAAGGGAAAAGAAGGAAGGAAAAAACAAACCCGACTCAGAATTTAAAACATTAAAATTCTCACTCGCTACCCTTTTTGATGAAGAGGACGAAGGTTATTGAGATTGTGGCTGCACGAGATATTGTTTTTGCTCTTGCACAATCTGGTGTGTGTGCGGCTTTTAGCAAAGGTAATAACAACAATTATGATACTACAAAGAAATATTATCATTGATTAAGGATCTTTATTTTCCAAGCAAGGGAAGACGCTTGTATCTCATGCATTTGTTGGCTATTCTAAATGCAGAGACAAACCAGAGGATATGTTTTTTGAATGTGAGTCCTGATGAAGTTATTCGAAGCGTGTTCTACAATAAGAACAATGATTCACTAATCACAGTGTCAGTTTATGCTTCAGACAACTTCAGTTCCTTAAAGTGCAGATCAACTAGAATCGAGTATGTTAATATCTTCTCTTTGTTTATATCCATCTTTTCAAGCCTTTTATTTTACGCATGAAATTATATGATGCATGTATTGGTATTTAAATATTTAGGTACATAAGGAGGGGCAAGCCAGATGCTGGTTTTGCTCTTTTTGAGTCTGAGTCTTTGAAGTGGCCTGGGTTTGTAGAATTTTATGATGTTAATGGAAAGGTCCTAACCTACTCTGCACAAGACAGGTAACTTTCTATCTGTGTAATGTGCAATTGCAAAATGTCTTGTTTTCAACTCTGACATTATGTTAATTAATCATTATGGTCAGTGTATACAAGGTTTTTGACCTTAAAAACTATACAATGCTGTACTCTATATCGGATAAACATGTACAAGAAATCAAAATCAGGTGACCTCTCACCCTCTCTCATTATCTCACTGCATATGATGCATTCAGTCATACTTACGCTTGGGATCTTAATTGTCTAACTTGTTAAATTATTTGCATCAGTCCGGGCATTATGTTGTTAATTTTCAATAGAGCAAGCAGCCATGTTCCTTTTAAGATTTTATCAATTGAGGATGGCACAGTTCTCAAAGCCTTCAACCATCTGCTTCATCGAAATAAGAAGGTGGACTTTATTGAACAATTTAATGAAAAACTTCTTGTCAAGCAGGAAAACGAGAATCTTCAGAATCTAGATGTGAGTTTACCAGATCTTTTTATGCCACCATCTCATGGCCTTGACCATTTATTTTTAATGTCAGTAATAGTATATTCCTCTTTGCAGGTTCGGAATGCAGAGCTAATGGAAGTTAGCAGAACTGAATTCATGACTCCCTCTGCATTTATCTTTCTATATGAGAATCAGTTGTTCTTAACTTTCAGAAATAGAACCGTTGCTGTCTGGAATTTTCGTGGGGAGCTTGTAACTTCATTTGAGGATCACCTGTTATGGCATCCTGATTGTAACACAAATAACATATACATAACAAGTGATCGGGATCTTATCATTTCTTACTGCAAAGTTGAATCTGAAGACCAGTGGATAGAAGGCAATGGCAACTTTTTCTTTCTACCCTTTTGGTTGAAAACTAATACAAAATTTTAACTTTTTGCAGGTTGAGTTGGTAGAGTACTCGAATCTAATTTCAATATCATTATAATTCTTTCAAACTCTGAGTTATTGTCCATTTTGCATAAACAATTTGGAGTATTATTTCTGAAGTATACAATATACATATTAGACAAAGCAGAATGCATCAATGTAGCAAAAATTCACCTGGATAGGTCTGTATTATTGTATCTTAGTAGATTCTTTGTTAAAATTTTGATCTTGTCACAGACAACACAAAAGTATGTTATTGCATGTGGTGACTGACATTTCATCTGTTCAGAAGGCCAAACTGATTTCTAATTCAAGTTGGCTACAAGGATCAATACCTGATTTCTTGCAACTTGATACTTGATAAAGCATCTATAAAGGTTGCAAATGCTATATAAATTACTATTTTGGATAAGGGGAAAAGTGTGGAATCCCTGACTTTTGCATATACTTGTCCCAGTTCTCTGTCAAATTCTAGCTTTGTTCATTTTAAAGATTATTGGCAGTTGTCTTCATTGGGTATGTACGAGGGAAGTTACTGCATCTCATAATTTTCTTTTTATGCAGCTGGATCAATCAATATCAGTAACATCTTGACAGGAAAGTGCTTGGCTAAAATAAATGCTAGCAATGGTAATCCCAGAGGTGATGAGTGCAGCAGCAGCAGCTCAAAGCGGAGTATCTGTTCTATGAGAAGTACAGTCCCTGAGGCTTTAGAAGACATAACTGCACTTTCTATGATGAAGAAAGGAATGAGATATACACTGGTAATAGGCATGGGCTAGTTCATGTATGGTCTAACTGACAAAGAGCATGATCTATTTTGATCTAGATTCTATAAAATAAACTGCCAGGGATATCCTGTTATGCCTTCACCGATATTGTTAATAGACATGGTCTGCTTCATCTATGGCAAACTCAAGAGTAGGTTTCATCAATTTGATCTGAGGTATGATGTTCCTAGACTTAAGGATGTCCTATCATGCGACCGCTGCTTATGTTGGCTGAATGTCTGTCATGCACTGTGCTGTCAAATTGATTGGGAATGAATTGTATCAGTAGATTTTTTTTTTGTTCACTGTGTAGTAATTTCTAGATCTACATTTGGGAGTTTATCTGTTTCTGCTCCAAAATAAACCTGTAAAATGGTTAATAATTTCCTCATCTCATCTCTATTAATAATTTCATCTACAGCTCTTACCCGCTTTACAGGTTTGAATACTTTTTCCTAGATCCCATAATTTCTTGCTGTCTTTGAATTCACTCTCTTTGCACATTATACCCATTTGTAATCATGCCTATGCATAATGCATTATTGGCATCTCTATCACATGCTCACGAACACTTGTCATCTCTTTGAAAATATCATGGATTTTTTTTTTGTTTACTTCCAATTATGCCCTCATACCATCTCCAGGCATTCAAAAATTGAATGGAAAACTAGAAAAGAATATATGCTAGGAATTTTCAGGAGATTTAGATGACCCAATCATACCAACAAAGTATTTCACCAATGCACCGTATTGTCATGTCTTCATCTGACTCTATATTGCGTATATGTTTGTACAATGCAGGACTTGATTGACACATTCATCTTAATTCATATGTTGTCACAATCTGTGATCCCCATTTTTTTTTCTCTATATATCATATCTATAAATGTTTTTAACTCCACATTGCTGTCACCTGTATTGCAGAGTCTTTGAAGACTCAAATCATTAATAAATCATATGATGAAGTTGCTATCTGCTTCTTTAACACTGTACGACATAATTCTGATGGCTGAATTTCATGTTTTCTTTGGATAATTGCGTACTGACAAGTTGTTGAGTATTAGATGTGGTGTACTAGTATTGATGTTAAGTAGTTATCAGATTTAGCTCATCCTTATTTTATGAATCACTGTAGAGGGAAAAGAGAAATTTACAGGACTTAAATGGTGTTTTTGTATTCAATGTTGCTGAAAGAGAGTATCTAGATAGACCAACTGCTATGCTTATAAAAGATTTTGATTGCATAGAGGGTAAGAATCTGTTTCTCTCAGTTTTTTTTTTGTTTAAAAATTATCTTTTTTGTAGGAGGAATTGTAATTTGTGACCATAATCTGACATGGAATTAAAGTCCATATCAAATTTGCAAACAAATTCGATATGGAGTACGCAAAAATTGGCCCATATTGAAGTGGGAGAGCCCTATTTGGATATGGGGCTGCCCCATATCAAATTTGGGCTTCCCAATTCAATATGGGATCCAAACTAAGGTTCCATATTGAATTGGATTGGTAAGGTCCCAATTCAATATGGGTTGTCCCATATGGATTTGGGAGGCCCAGTTTGACTTGGATGCACCCCTAAATGCCCTAACATCGAATTAGACCCAACTTAACCTTCATAACAAACCTCTTTAGGGTTTTAAAGGTTCGACCATTATACCATCTAATCAAAAGGTTTATGACTCAGGCAATGGACTAATCAGGGCCAAAATCAAGAGTCTATAATTTGCCCCCTGCTTGAATGATCTGAGCCTTCAGTACAAGAGAGTGGAAAGCAACATGATTTTAAGATGATTTTGGATGAGGATGGGTTCTTAATCCGAGGTTGATTTGGGTTCTAGATCCAAAACTAGATTGGGTTTTAGACCCGAAAGAGATTTGGATTTGGTTCTAGAACCAGAATGAGTTCTGTACTCGAAAAAGATTACCCAAATTAGTTTGGGTTATAGATTCGAATTAGTTTGGGTTCTAGACCCGAGCTGAATTTAATTTGGGTACTTAGACCCAAGATCAGGTTTGATTTGGGTACTTGGACCCAAGACTGGGTACATGGACCCAAGACTGAATTTGATTGACATTCTGTCAGTTTAAGAATTCTGGTTTTCTTCTAGCCAATTAATTTTAGCTCTACTAATTAATTGATCTTCCATCATGGCTTTCTTCTAGCCACTTGCTTCAGCTCTTCTAGCTGGACTGACCTTCTGACATCTGGGAATTTTGGCTTTCTTCTAGCCGATTGTTCCATTCTTCAATGGATTGTGGGTCTTCACCCTCAAAATGGATCTTCATCCTTGGACCTCGTATCTTCATCCTTGGACATTGGGTCTTCATCCTTTAAAATGGATCTTCATCCTTGGAGATTGGGTCTTCACCCTTTAAAATGGATCTTTATCCTTGGAAATCGGGTCTTCACCCTTTAAAAGGGATCTTCATCCTTTAGACATAGGGTCTTCACCCTTCAAAATGGATCTTCATCCTTGGCAACGGGTCTTCACCCTTCAAAATGGATCTTCATCCTTGGACCTTGGATCTTCATCTTTGGACATCGGGTCTTCACCCTTCAAAATGGATCTTCATCCTTTGGACATCGGGTTTTCACCCTTCAAAATGGATCTTCATCCTTTGGTCATCGAGTCTTCACCCTTCAAGATGGATGGATCTTCATCTTTGGACAACCATCTTGCTTTGACTTCAGCTCGTCTAGCTGGGTTGATCTTTTGTTCTTTAATCTTCATTTCTTTTGGGGTTCTTACTTTCTTATTATTTTTCTCTTTTTGTTTTTCCTTTTGAAAAAAATTTTAACTATTTTTTTAGCTGGCCCTTATATCCTCTCATGCCCCCTGCATGGCAAAATATTGAAAGTGAGTCTGAAAATATTTTGTATATGCATAAACTCAAAAATTGAAAAGAGGAAGTTTTACCCCATGTGTAGGCTCAAACCAATGATTTTTCTCATGCAGGCTTTGATTGAAGTTTGTATTTTGGCTGGTTCCTTGCATAATCATGCATCTCTATTTTTATAAAGTGACTGGAGCTTCCTCATGCAATGGCCTTCTATGCCCCCTAATTCCGTATCTGCTTCTCAATTGCTTCATAGAGTATCTTTTGTTGACTTTGACAAAGAATAGGCAATACAAGACAACAAAATGCAGTGTGATATGCTCATGTATGCATGATATGCATGAATAATACTTACAGTGGTTCCATTGACTCACAAATCGAGGTGATCAGCTAAAGTGTTCTCATTGGTTCCTTTCAGATGCTCATTCAGGTCTTGCATTGGTATAGCAGAATCCTTCACATCTATGGCTTTTATTTTCCAAGATTAAATCATGAGTAGTGGAGGCCCCAAGAAGCAGAGATGCATCCATTTCAAATTATGATTCAGCACGCCAGTTAGTAACTTCTTCATAACCTTGCAAATAATCATTTATTTTGCCCAATGTGTCCTTCGAGTTTTGATGATGCAATATACTTTCCTTAACTTGAAGGCTTTGTGTGACAAAAACACATTTTTTTTAAATTTTAATTTTAAAATCAAATGTTGACTTTGTCAAATCAGTGTCATTTTAGGACTCAATTTTGCAAATTAACATATCTATAACATGACAACCCTAGTTACCATACTAAACTCGGGAATCATTTTCATTTGAGCAAGAACTGTTGCACTTCAAATAGGCACATACACATTACTTGGCCAAGGTCTCATTAAGTTTAAATATTGTCTATCTCATATGCATGCTTATCCGAGCTATCTTCACTAGTAGACTCTACCTATCTAGAGAGATCAACAGGTCTTTGATATGCTTAAAACGGGGTCTATAAGGACACGGGTTAAATGAAGGCCATCTTTGAGCTGGAGCTGATGTGACACAGCTGATAAACCTTCGTATTATAATCTTTGTTGGAGCCATAGACAGCTGGGAGCAATCTTGCTAGACTTCAATTTCCTTCTATCTCCTTGGAAGAAATATAGAACTGATTAATACAATCTTTATTTTTTGCTTTTGCTCAAACTCAGGACCCATTTTTTTACTTTCTTTTTTCTTTTTTCTTTTTTCTTTCTCTTTTTGTTCTTGCTTTTTATATTTTTTTCTGTATTTTTTGCTCTTTTTTTATATTTTTGTCCAACTCTAAGAAGATTGCTCTGTCTGAACCATTCTATGCTTTTGACTATGGATGAGTGGAGTAGAGTGAGTTTGCTTCAACAAGGATAAATCATTTGTTGTCCTAATGTCATCTTAATAAATTGGAGATATTAGGTCTAGCATCAGGTGAACTTCAACTACCCCTATGGTCTTGAGAACATCAACTATCCTTATGGTCTTGACTATGCATTCCTTTCTTTGATCTTCTTGCCTCTTCACTTTAGTGATCATTAGATTTGTCATAGAAGTTACAACAGCTTAGGGTAGGTTATTGGGTTTACTAGCCAATGAAGAGTAAGCTAAAATTTATGAAGGCTCAAAGGGACAACTAGGGATTGATATTTAATTGGGTGGATACTAGTTGTTGGCTTACCAAACAATGTCTAGATCATCTCTCCCTTAGATAAGCAGAGTTCAATTTTCCCTCGAAAGTTCATCAAAGCATGTTCTAAGATGGATTTGGACCTAGACACTCATAATTATGCAGGAGCCCTCTCTAAGTAAGCATTCACAGCTCAATGTTGTAGAATAATTCCCTCACCTAGTAAAGCCATTCAAATTATGATGCATAGATATACTAATATATGAACATCAAGCTAGACTCATCATCGGTTGAGCACCAAAATGAACAAATACCAACAAAAATTTTGATGAAAGTAATTTATCCAAACAATCTTAATTTAAAAAACATAATTGTTCCAATTAAATATTAAAGAAAGAAAAATAAAAGAGAAACATTCAAGCCAAGGGAAGTTCATTGAGTTGAGCTTCTTCTCTCTTCACATCTTTAATACTCTCATCTTGAAAAGAGGATAAGATAAAATCTTCCTCCAATCCTCTTCCTACCATGAAGGTCGCTAGTGGTGGCATTCTGTTGAACCTAGGCAAAGGATTATCCTTTGTGTTGGGCTTATCAGGTTTAGGTAGCTTTCCACTATCAATCAGATCTTGGATCTCATGCTTCAATCGGGTGCATCTATCTGACTCATGTCCTTTAATTTGATGAAATTGACAAAAAGCCTTGGTATCAAAGTTTAGAGGTAAAGGATTCGGCAAGGGAAGCCAATGGTTGTAACAACCCCTTTTTCTGTAGCTTGTTAAAAACCTAAGATAGAAGTTTTCCCAATTCTAAAATTTGTCATCTATTTCCTTGACCAACTGCATTAACATAGACTTTCCTTATGTGTACTTTGATTGTCAGACTGATAATTTCATTTTGCAGAAAAATGGTTCTTCTCTCTTTCCCACTCTTCTATTTGTAAGCCAGTTTGAAGATCTTTGAAATACCTTATAAGAGTGTGAGACAACATTTCACAGAGATTAGGTAACACCACTCTCACAATCATCCTGATCTGGTCAGACTCATCAAGCCTCTTCTTAAGTAATGCATCCTTATTCCTCCATCTCTTCACATAATCAACAAAATTTTCATTCTGCTTTTGCCTTATTGATTCTACCTCCATAAGAGTCACTTCTAGTTTGACATTGTACCCATATTATTAAATGAAGGCCTTGTATAGGGAATCCCAACTCTTCTAAGCACTGTCCTCTAAGGTGTTGAACCAATTATGCATAACAAGATCTAACAAGATCATAAAGTACCTTTGAGTTTGAGCCTTAGTAGCTCTGGCAGATTGCATGGTAGTGATGCACTGCTTAAAATGCAAATGAGAATTTTCTGTACCATTGTACCTAGCAAAGAAAGGCATTTTGAACTTATAAGGGACCTCCTCATCTTATTCAAACAGCTTGTCTATTTCTGACATCTCATATGCTTTCAGCTTCTTTTCAAATTTCTTTTCTAAATCAACAATTAGCTTCTCAACATCTGAAGTGTCAGTCTTTTCCATGATTGATCTTTTAACAACCTTTGGCTTCTTCTTCTTATCTTCAGGATCTTGAAAATATTGAGCCTAGTAGTCATCATCATCAATGACTACTTTATCATCATCAAAGGCTACTTCACCATTCTTAGCCTTTCCTTTGTCCTTTGGTTTTTTGGTGCTGGCAGATGCCTCAACTATGTTTCCCAAAAGTGCAGCCAGTAGGCTCTTCATAGTCTCATCTAGGACTTTATTCCATCTTGGCATTGAGGGCACCATCCACCATCCTTTGAATCTATTCGGGATCCATTGCTCTTAGTGAGAAGCTAATTGAATTGCTGCTGTATTCTACATCACTGGCATAGGTTGGGTTGTCATATGCTCTTGAACTGTGAGCCAGAAAAGATTTAATGACATGTTATGCAATGCATGTATATAAAAGTAACAAACAAACAAACCAAAAGAGTAGGAGCAAACCTTCCAACCTTATATCTTCTGCACACGAATGGTAAGTCTCTTTTCCTAGGTATATGATCAACAAAATATCAATATGGGATATTCTGTTTTTGAAAAATTTCCTTGGATGATTTTAACCAATAGTTATATTTTCAAACATGGAAGTCGGTCCATGATAATTCTTTTTAATTAAGCTTTAATCCATCCAATCAATTAAAACAACATTTATGCTATATTTGTAATATCCCAAAATTTTTAAAATTTTCTAATTTTAGGAAAATTTGATAAAATAAATTATAATTTAAAAGGATAAATAAAATTAATGGTTTTAAATGAAAAATAAAGTATTTTAAATGAGAAAGTGTAATATATATGTGATATATATGCAAAATATACATAACATATAAAAGTCAACACTTTTTAAAAAGAAAAGTCAAAGTCCAATGGTATTTTTGTAAATAAATTTTAGAAATTTAAAATTGATAAAATAATTTAAAAATAAATTATTTTTGAATGGAAGAGGGAAATTAGGACTTTTAATTTATTAAATAAATAATTAAATAATTAATTATTAAATTATTTTAATATATATATATGGTTTAAAATAAAGATGAAAAAAAAAATTAAAAAGTCTTCATCATCTTTTTCTTCTTCATCTAGGCCGAATATCCATGGGAGCTTAGACCAAGATTTTGATTCTTCCATACTCCACAAATTGAAGGATTTAACAAGTTTTAAGTGGATTTTTGGTGATTTCCACCAAATTTAGTAAGTTTCCAACTATTTTCTTTGAATTCCATGAAAAATTGATTTATATGAGTTTTGGACTTTTGAAGTAGTATGTTATAATTGTTGGAATTGGTGTGTTTGATGTTATTTTAGGCAGTTAACAATGATTTTAAGGTTAGATTGAAGAGATGATGGGGTTTGGATAAAGAATGGTGAAGAGAGAGAATTTAGGGCTATGGTTTTTTTGGGGATTTGAAAACATGGGCTTTAATTGTGAAAATTGGTTCTAAATGTGTTGTTTTGATTCATAAACAAGTATTTTAAAGTCAAATATTGGATTTGGTTGTGTTTGGTTGGAGTTTGAGAATGGAAGTGGACATTTAGGGTTTTGGAAAAGTGATTTTCTAAAGTGGTTGAATTGTGTGATTTTATTTGTTTGAGCATGTTGTTTAGTATTAAAAGTGATGAATATAAGCTTGAAATGAGTAATGGATTATGTTGGAATGGAAAACCTTCAATGGGGGAAGGTTATGCCATTTTTGAGATTTTGTGTATAAGAGTGTATTTTTATAATGTAAATTATTTAAATGTCTTAAAATATATTTTTAATAATATAAATAAACTTAAAACACTAATTTAATTGTAGTAAAATGGAATTCTAATATTAAAGTAAGGAAGGGCTAAATTTTTGAAAATTTGTAGGAGTGATGTTTAACTATGGTTAAATATTGGAAATGCCATTAAATGTGATACTAAATGATTTTTTTGCTATCACAATTGGTTTAGGCATTGAGGGAGGTTGATTTGCTTCATCCAAGTGGTGAAGGGAAAGTTGGAAAGATAGGATTGGAGGTTATTTTAAGCTTGCTTTGGGTTGTTAGTGGAGGAATGTACAAACTTTGAATGTATTGTTTATATTTGCATGACATTTGGGCATAACACATTTTGGTTGAAAAATGTGTTAAGCTACTTGGTACATTGATTGTGTATGAATGATGTGCTATGACATTTATAATGTCATATCTATGTTAAATGCATTGTGAAAAACCATTGATAATGGCTAAATTGTATAAAATGTGAAATATGTATATTATGTGGATATACCCAAAGTAAATGGGTAATGTGTTGTTAATGCAAAAATGAGATATGTGGTATAATGAAATAAATTGATATTGATAAAAATGAGAAAAGTGAGAAAAATGAGAAAGATGTGAAAAGTGAGAAAAGTGAGAAAAAAAAAGTGAAAATAAGGCAATGTGCCTAGATTGAATATGTGAAAATGAGAAAGAGATTAATAATGAGAAATATGAATAAATTGTGTGTCTAGTATGTTATTCAATTTTCAGAGTTCTGATTTTGGCGGCATGCCTATGATTGCCTATGGGCTAGACGCTAGGCGTTATTGTGAAAATACTTTTGAGGTAAAAAGACCAGGTCGTAAGCCTCAAAAACAAATATTTAAAGCTAGGATGAGTGAAAAGACTAGGTCGTAAGCTCATGGCTAGTTGGAATATTCCATTGATATATTGCCTACGGGGTTAGACACATGGTGTCATTATACACCAAAACAATAACTCTGGAATTTGAATAGTAAATTAGTTATCTTTGGGCCTATGTTTGTGTTTGTTTATATGAGAATTGTGATTATGAAATATTTGAAAAATATAAGAAAATGGAATGATGTGACTTCTATATGCAATGTGCATTGACATTGCATTAAGTTTTATTGTTATTATCAAGTTTGTACCACTGGGCTTCGGCTTAGTGCGATTGTTTCCATCGCGCAGATGACAGGGTATGTAATATCCTAAAAATGTGCCCTAGAAGTTTTAGTATAATTGTTGTTTTATTTGAATTAAAATGTATATGTTAATTTGGGAGAGAAAATAAATTTAAAAGAAAGTGTATATGTTGTGTATATGGAAATATATATAACATATATACAAGTCAAATGTGATGGTCAAGGGATGAAGATATTTAATTTGTTCTTTGTGAAATTACTAAATAGGGTAATAAGTGAAAGAGAAGTAAAATAAATAGGTGAGGGTATTTAAGTAATTTTCTTTTTAAATTACTTGGTGGAGGTTTAAAGAAGAGAGTAAAGTTGACTTTGCCATTCATTTTTATTTTTCTTCTTCTTCCTTTGTGGTTTGGCCGGCCATCACTCAAGCAAGAGAGCAAAAGAGGGATTTTATTTTCCAAGACCAAAATTGAAGGAGATTTCAAATAAACAAGTTGGAATTTCAAGAAATTTCATTATTTTGGTAAGTTCTCTCTTGATTGCTCTTGTTGTTTTTGAAGTTATTTTTGAGTTTGATGAAGTGTTGTTGATAATATGGTTAGGATTGCTTGTGGTGTGTTTGTAAGTGTTGAAATGGAATTAAAGATAAGAAGTTAGGTTGGTGTTGGTGATGGAAGAGGAAGAGTTGTGTTTAGTGAAAATTTTTCTGTTTTACAATTAGTAAATGCTGTGACTTATATGATTTTTAATTAAATATAGAAAAATGTTCTTGAAGTGAAGTTTTGATATGTTGTGCCTCTATGATTCTAGAATGACTGAAAAATATGTTAATTCGATTTTGGGATGGTTATGATTTTGGAAAGATTATTTTTATTAGACCTGTTTCAACAGGTACCTTAACTGAGACAGCTATATTTCAGGATTTTTAATATAATGTAGAAAAATCATATTCAATTGAATTTTGGATATGTTGTTACTTAGTGAGTCTATTATTTGAGAAAAATAATTTGGAACCACGTTGATTGAATTTAGTTTATGGAATTCACAAAGTTCAGAACTGCTGCCAGGATGCAGGGCAATTGGGGCAGTCTGGTTGGGTGAACTATTGGACCAAGATTTTGTGTTCAGTTTGATCTGAAATTTTAAAGGAATTATTTTAAGATGTAAAATTTAGTTCTGTAAAAATTTTAGAATTTTTAGTCAAGTAGATTATTTTATACAATTTTTCAAAATAAGGATAAAGTGGAGTCTAAAACCAGAATGTACTATTCATATGGTCATTTTGCTAATACTCCTTTTGGAATAGGTTGTGAAGAGGTTGAATTGCCCTAGCCTAAGTGTTGAGGATTCTTGGAAGAGTAAGTGTATAGATTGGTGTGAGTTGGTTTTAAGGTAAGTACAAATTACATTATTTCATACATTCATATGATGTTGAGATTTAACATACATTTGATTGTAAATGTGTTAAGAAATCTAATGCAATGTTAATGCATATTAATAATGTATGTTTGGTATGATGTGAATGTTGTGATGAGTATGTAAAATATGTGTTAATGCCATTGATTATATCCATTTGAATGATGAAATGAAATAGGGAATATGAAATGTAAAAGATGTGATGATGAAATGAAATGTGAAAGATATGATATTATGAAGAATTGCCCTATTGTGATTTGAGATCATATGAGATATGAGGCATGGTTGCCTAATCAATTATGAGAAATGAAATGAAAAGAAATTGATAATGAGATAAATGAATTCATTGTGTGCCTAATATGTTTATTCAATTTTCAGAGTTCTGGTTTTGGCGGCATGCCTATAAATAATTGGATAGGTGAAATGACCGGGTCGTAAGCCGATTCCAGTTGAAAAATGTGAAATGTGATGTTTTTGGGGTGAAATGACCGGGTCGTAAACCTCAAAAACAAATTATTCAAAACTAGATTGGGTGAAATGACTGGGTCGTAAACTCAAATCTAGTTGAATATCCATGGATAAATGTATTGATGATTATGATTATAGACCAAAACAGTAACTCTGAACTTTGAATAGCATATTAGAGTATTTTTGGGCCCATGCATGTGTTTGTTTAAATGTGACTATTAAATGGTGAAACAAATGAATAATGAGATGACTACTATACATACATTATTGAAACCGGTAAGATTTGAAATATAATATTCTCTTGAATTGATCTTGAATCTTTATTGTGTGACATTAGCATGGCATTAAAGCATCATAGTACTGTAATTTGTACCACTAAGCCGTTGGCTTAGCGTGAATGTGATTCTTCGCGTAGGTGACAGGGAAGAACCAGAGAGTTTCTCTAGGCCGAGTCAAGTCTAGATTTTGAGGTGTTGATAGTGGGCTTAAAGATCAAAGACTGATTGCCAAAGAAATGTATAAATTTTATGGGTTGTAAAACTTGAGTTTGGATATATATGAATTTGTAAATATTGTTATTTTCCGCTGCATAGTGAACAAATATTTTATCTACTGTATTTCATAATAAACCTTTACTTTATGTTGTACTAGAAGTGTAAATTCTTTTTGCAGGTTGTAGTTGAGGTTATAAGGAGGATTTATTGGGAGTGTACTGAGAATGATTTTGTTTGCATTGGTTTGTGTAAAATGTTTTTAAAAATCAGAAAAAAAAACCAGTTTTGTCGACACTTGGGACTCAATTTTTAGGCAAAACTATGGCAAAATTTCTGTAAAAATCGGAACTAAAAATTTGACTAAGTAAAATTGGTAGCAACATTAGGATAGTGTGTCGCCTCTACTCTGCTTACATATGTAGGTCGGGAAGGGGTGTTACAATTTTTGGTATCAGAGCCTAGGTTTGAGATTCTCAACCTAGGTCAATTGTAAGAAAAAGAATATTTTGATTTTAAAGTGGGTTTTTAAGTAAAATACATGTTTTGGTATGGCAGTCTTTGATCTTTAATGAGGAATATTCTGCTGTGTTTGCAGATATAGGTAGAGATGGCATCTCATTAACGACAGTCTGTTGAGGGTAGTGCAGAAAGTGTAGCTCCTGAAGAGAGTAGAGATGGAGCTAGATTTGAGAGGGTTAGTGAGGCACCTGTTTCTGTGCTAGAGAGATCAGCTGCTGAGGAGGCTCCGCTGGGTTGGTTAAGGCATATGGTAGAATTGTTGAGGGGAGCACCAGTGCAGCCACCACCACCACCACCACCACCACCACCACAGCCTCAGATGCCGATAAGACATTATGACAAGTTAAGGAAATATGGGGCTGAAGATTTCTTGGGTACTACCGATCCTGCAGTGGCTGAGCAGTGGTTAGATAAAGTGCAGAGAATATTCATCCAGTTGCAAGCTACTTTAGATGAAAAATTTGACTATGCCAGGTCCCTCCTGCAGAAAGATGCCTATGATTGGTGGAAGATAGTTCCTCATGCTATGGATGATCCACCTACATTGTCCTACAGTGATTTTCTACGGGAGTTTGAGCTGAAATATACTCCGAGGGAGTATAAAGATGTGAAAAAGATGGAATTTCTGAATTTGAAGCAGAACAGCCGGACTGTGACAGAATATGAGGTCGAATTCATCCTGTTGAGTCACTATGCTGGAGGTATTATTTCGGACGAGATAGACCGGTGCAGAAGATTTGAGGAGGGATTGAGGCCCTCTATTATGTGTCTTGTGGCTGGTTCTAGATACCAGGATTTTTCCCAGCTTGTTGCAGTAGCTAGGAGTGTGGAAAGAGCCCAGGGTATTGCAGCAGTTGCTACTGAGGAAGAGACCAGGGTAAGGAGATCCCAGTTTGAGACAGGGTCTTCATCTATGAAGAGGGGTCGAGGAGGTTTTGTTCCGAGAACCAGTAGAACCCAGAGATAGACGGGTAGATCAGTTCAGTATCAGAGACAGAGGCCGAGACCGACAGCTTCTGTAGCTAGTGCTCCGACCCCTGTGGTTCAGAGGTCTACTCCACCTGTATGTGAGCATTGTGGTAAGACCCATGGGGGTGTTTGTTGGAAGATTAGTGGATCAGCTGGGTGTTATAAATGTGGGTCACCAGCTCATTTTATTAGAGATTGTCCTGAGATGCAGGAGTATAGGCAGGCTGATACTGCAGCTTCTCGACCTAGTGTCAGTAGAGGTGGTCGAGGGGGCAGAGGTTTTAGTAGGGGTGGTAGATCCGGGTTTAGTCAGAGAGGAGGATCTTCATCCAGAGACAGTAGACCGGACGAGGCCGGATCTTCTCAGAGAGTATATGTGATGCAGGGGCAACCAGATGCTTCAGCAGTTATAGCTGGTACATTCTCTTTATTTGGCATTTCAGTTCTTGCTTTGATTGATCCAGGATCTACTCATTCATACATAAGTGCATCTATCTTGCCTGTGTCTGAATTACATTCAGAGTCCTTAGGATTTGATGTCTTAGTGACCAATCCTTTAGGACATAGTGTTATGGTGAGTAGGGTGCATCGTGAGAGTGCTGTTGTGGTTCAAGGTGACGAGTTTCTTGGTGATTTAATTGAAATGCCTTTTAAAGAATATGATTTGATCTTAGGCATGGATTGGTTGTCTAAGCATGGAGCTACAGTGGATTGTCAAAAGAAATGTGTTACTTTGAGAACTGGTGATGGTAGAAGTATATTAGTATCTAGTGAGCAGAGACAATTTGCATCCTTGTTTGTATCAGCTGTAACAGCCAGAAAGTTGATTAGAAAAGGGTGTGTTGCTTATCTTGCTCATGTTATGGATACCAAAGTAATGGGTTCTCAACTTAATAGCATACCCACAGTTGCGGAGTTTTCAGATGTTTTTTCTGAGGAGTTGCCAGGGTTACCCCCTGAGAGAGAGGTTGAGTTTGGTATCGATTTGTTGCCTGGTACCACTCCCATCTCTATCACTCCATATCGAATGGCACCTGCTGAATTGAGAGAGTTGAAGGTGCAGTTGCAGGAGTTGTTGGATAAAGGTTTTATTCGCCCTAGTGTTTCTCCGTGGGGAGCTCCTGTGTTGTTTGTGAAGAAAAAGGATGGTACTTTAAGATTGTGCATCAATTATAGGCAATTGAACAAAGTAACTATCAAGAATAAGTATCCTTTGCCTCGAATTGATGATCTCTTTGATAAGTTGAAGGGAGCAGCAGTGTTTTCCAAAATTGATTTGAGATCAGGGTACCATCAATTGAGGGTTAGAGCTGAAGATGTTTCTAAGACAGCTTTCCACACAAGATATGGGCATTATGAGTTTTTGGTAATGCCTTTTGGATTGACGAATGCACCTGCAGCTTTCATGGATTTGATGAATAGGGTGTTTCGGCCCTATCTGGATCAGTTTGTGGTGGTTTTCATCGATGATATTTTGGTGTATTCACGTAATGAGGAAGAACATGACAAGCATATGCGAATTGTGTTACAGATTTTGAGAGAGAAGCAATTGTATGCTAAGCTATCAAAGTGTGAGTTTTGGCTTGACCAAGTAACTTTTCTCGGTCATATAGTTTCAGCAGATGGTATAAGAGTTGATCCGAGTAAAGTTGAGGCCATTTTGAATTGGAGTCCACCAAAGTCAGTAACTGAAGTCAGAAGTTTTCTGGGTTTGTCAGGCTATTATCGAAGGTTTGTGAAAGGTTTTTCTTTGATAGCTACTCCATTCACCATATTGCTTCGAAAGGGAGTTAGATTTGTGTGGACAGATTAGTGTCAAGCTAGTTTTGATCAGTTGAAAGAAATGTTGACTCAAGCACCTGTTCTTACTTTACACATGGAAGATAAACCATATGTGATTTACAGTGATGCTTCACATAATGGTTTAGGATGTGTCTTGATGCAAGAGGGTAAAGTTGTAGCTTATGCTTCTCGGCAATTGAAGCCGCATGAGCTTAATTATCCGACACATGATCTGGAATTGGCAGCTATAGTATTTGCTTTGAAGATTTGGCGACACTACTTGTATGGGGAGAAATGTTTTATCTATACGGATCATAAAAGTTTGAAATATTTGGGTGTTCAGAGAGAGCTGAATCTTCGGCAAAGGCGATGGTTAGAGCTGATCAAAGACTACGACTGTTTGATTGATTATCATCCTGGTAAGGCAAATGTAGTTGCTGACGCCTTGAGTCGGAAGTCTCTGGCAGGTTTGGCTGTTTATTCGCTCTCATTGCTTGTTGAGTTGAGAGCGTTACATGCTAGTTTTGAAGCATGTGATGATGGTGCATTGTTGGATCAGTTGCAATTGAGACCAGTATTGTTAGATCAGATTAAGGAGGCTCAATTGATAGATGAGAAAATTCAGAAGATTGTTTCAGATTGCCAAAACAGGGAGAGCCGAGATTTCTTTGTGAGAAGTGATGGTAGCCTTTGGTTTAAGGATAGATTGTGTGTTCCTGATAATGATAGTTTGAAAAAGGTTATTTTGGAGGAAGCACACCAATCGGTTTTTGCTATGCATCCGGGAAGTACAAAGATGTACCATGAATTGAGACAGCATTATTGGTGGTCTGGTATGAAGAGAGACATAGTAGAATTTGTGTCCAAATGTCTCACTTGTCAGAGGGTGAAAGCTGAACATCAAGTTCCAACAGGATTGCTTCAACCTTTAACGGTGCCTGAATGGAAATGGGAGAGAATCACAATGGATTTTGTGTCTGGTTTGCCTATGACACAGAGGAAGCATGATGCCATTTGGGTGATTGTTGATAGGTTGACAAAGACTGCTCATTTTCTTCCGGTTCGGATGGACTTTTCACTTGAGAAGTTAGCTGAATTGTACATCAATGAGATAGTAAAGTTGCATGGAGTCCCAATTTCTTTAGTGTCTGATCGAGATCCTAGATTTACTTCAAGATTTTGGAAGAGTTTACATGGTGCTTTGGATTCTCAATTGCATTTTAGCACTGCTTTTCATCCGTAGATAGATGGGCAGTCAGAGAGAGTGATACAGATTATTGAGGATATGTTGAGAAGCTGTGTCATTGATTTCTCTGGAAGTTGGGACAGATTTTTGCCACTTGTAGAATTTGCTTACAACAACAGTCATCAATCCAGTATTGGAATGGCACCATTTGAGGCATTGTATGGAAGAAAATGTAGAACGCCTCTATGTTGGAATGAAATTGGGGAAGGCAAATTGGTTGGTCCTGATCTGATTAAAGAGACTGAAGAAAAAGTGAAGATGATTCGGAATAGGTTGAAAACAGCTTCAGACCGACAGAAATCTTATTCAGATTTGAAGAGGAGAGACATAGAGTTTGATGTTGGAGATAAAGTATTTTTGAAAGTGTCTCCTTGGAAAAAGATATTGAGATTTGGTCGAAAAGGGAAGCTAAGTCCTCGATTCATTGGACCGTATGAGATATTAGAAAGAGTTGGACCAGTTGCTTATCGTCTTGGTTTGCCGCTTGAGTTGGATAGAATCCATAATGTCTTCCATGTTTCTATGTTGCGAAGGTATAGATCTGACCCATCTCATGTTTTACCAGTTGAATCTATTGAGGTGAGTCCGGATCTAACTTTTGAAGAAGAACCAATTGCTATTTTGGCACATGAAGTGAAAGAATTGAGAAATAAGAAAGTGCCACTTGTAAAGGTTCTTTGGAAGAATCATGGTAGAGAAGAGGCAACTTGGGAGAGTGAGCAAGCGATGCGAGATCAATATCCTCAACTGTTTCAGACTTGATATCAGGTAATTTCGGGGACGAAATTTCTTTTTAGAGGGGGAGAATTGTAATATCCCAAAAATGTGCCCTAGAAGTTTTAGTATAATTGTTGTTTTATTTGAATTAAAATGTATATGTTAATTTGGGAGAGAAAAGAAATTTAAAAGAAAGTGTATATGTTGTGTATATGGAAATATATATAACATATATACAAGTCAAATGTGATGGTCAAGGGATGAAGATATTTAATTTGTTCTTTGTGAAATTACTAAATAGGGTAATAAGTGAAAGAGAAGTAAAATAAATAGGTGAGGGTATTTAAGTAATTTTCTTTTTAAATTACTTGGTGGAGGTTTAAAGAAGAGAGTAAAGTTGACTTTGCCATTCATTTTTATTTTTCTTCTTCTTCCTTTGTGGTTTGGCCGGCCATCACTCAAGCAAGAGAGCAAAAGAGGGATTTTATTTTCCAAGACCAAAATTGAAGGAGATTTCAAATAACAAGTTGGAATTTCAAGAAATTTCATTATTTTGGTAAGTTCTCTCTTGATTGCTCTTGTTGTTTTTGAAGTCATTTTTGAGTTTGATGAAGTGTTGTTGATAATATGGTTAGGATTTCTTGTGGTGTGTTTGTAAGTGTTGAAATGGAATTAAAGATAAGAAGTTAGGTTGGTGTTGGTGATGGTGATGGAAGAGGAAGAGTTGTGTTTAGTGAAAATTTTTCTGTTTTACAATTAGTAAATGATGTGACTTATATGATTTTTAATTAAATATAGAAAAATATTCTTGAAGTGAAGTTTTGATATGTTGTGCCTCTATGAGTCTAGAATGACTGAAAAATATTTTAATTCGATTTTGGGATGGTTATGATTTTGGAAAGATTATTTTTATTAGACCTGTTTCAACAGGTACCTTAACTGAGACAGCTATATTTCGGGATTTTTAATAAAATGTAGAAAAATCATATTCAATTTAATTTTGGATATGTTGTTATTTAGTGAGTCTATTATTTGAGAAAAATAATTTGGAACCACGTTGATTGAATTTAGTTTATGGAATTCACAAAGTTCAGAACTGCTGCCAGGATGCAGGGCAATTGGGGCAGTCTGGTTGGGTGAACTATTGGACCAAGATTTTGTGTTCAGTTTGATCTGAAATTTTAAAGGAATGATTTTAAGATGTAAAATTTAGTTCTGTAAAAATTTTAGAATTTTTAGTCAAGTAGATTATTTTATACAATTTTTCAAAATAAGGATAAAGTAGAGTCTAAAACCAGAATGTACTATTCATATGGTCATTTTGCTAATACTCCTTTTGGATTAGGTTGTGAAGAGGTTGAATTGCCCTAGCCTAAGTGCTGAGGATTCTTGGAAGAGTAAGTGTATAGATTGGTGTGAGTTGGTTTTAAGGTAAGTACAAATTACATTATTTCATACATTCATATGATGTTGAGATTTAACATACATTTGATTGTAAATGTGTTAAGAAATCTAATGCAATGTTAATGCATATTAATAATGTATGTTTGGTATGATGTGAATGTTGTGATGAGTATGTAAAATATGTGTTAATGCCATTGATTATATCCATTTGAATGATGAAATGAAATAGGGAATATGAAATGTAAAAGATGTGATGATGAAATGAAATGTGAAAGATATGATATTATGAAGAATTGCCCTATTGTGATTTGAGATCATATGAGATATGAGGCATGGTTGCCTAATCAATTATGAGAAATGAAATGAAAAGAAATTGATAATGAGATAAATGAATTCATTGTGTGCCTAATATGTTTATTCAATTTTCAGAGTTCTAGTTTTGGCGGCATGCCTATAAATAATTGGATAGGTGAAATGACCGGGTCGTAAGCCGATTCCAGTTGAAAAATGTGAAATGTGATGTTTTTGGGGTGAAATGACCGGGTCATAAACCTCAAAAAAAAATTATTCAAAACTAGATTGGGTGAAATGACTGGGTCGTAAACTCAAATCTAGTTGAATATCCATGGATAAATGTATTGATGATTATGATTATAGACCAAAACAGTAACTCTGAACTTTGAATAGCATATTAGAGTATTTTTGGGCCCATGCATGTGTTTGTTTAAATGTGACTATTAAATGGTGAAACAAATGAATATTGAGATGACTACTATACATACATTATTGAAACCGGTAAGATTTGAAATATAATATTCTCTTGAATTGATCTTGAATCTTTATTGTGTGACATTAGCATGGCATTAAAGCATCATAGTACTGTAATTTGTACCACTAAGCCGTTGGCTTAGTGGGAATGTGATTCTTCGCGCAGGTGACAGGAAAGAACCAGAGAGTTCCTCTAGGCCGAGTCGAGTCTAGATTTTGAGGTGTTGATAGTGGGCTTAAAGATCAAAGACTGATTGCCAAAGAAATGTATAAATTTTATGGGTTGTAAAACTTGAGTTTGGATATATATGAATTTGTAAATATTGTTATTTTCCGTTGCATAGTGAACAAATATTTTATCTACTGTATTTCATAATAAACCTTTACTTTATGTTGTACTAGAAGTGTAAATCCTTTTTGCAGGTTGTAGTTGAGGTTATAAGGAGGATTTATTGGGAGTGTACTGAGAATGATTTTGTTTGCATTGGTTTGTGTAAAATGTTTTTAAAAATCAGAAAAAAACCAGTTTTGTCGACACTTGGGACTCAATTTTTAGGCAAAACTATGGCAAAATTTCTGTAAAAATCGGAACTAAAAATTTGACCAAGTAAAATTGGTAGCAACATTAGGATAGTGTGGTGCCTCTACTCGGCTTACATATGTTGGTTGGGAAGGGGTGTTACAGGGTAGACTCGGCTAAGCCATATAGTTCTTTTAGACCAGGTCGGGTCTAGACTTGTAGTTGAGCTTGTTGATTTGTTATTGAGATCAGAAACACTGTCAGCAGCATGTATATATTTTTATGTTATTGTACATTTTGGGTATAATGCATAATATATTATGTTTTGGATTTTATGTATTGTATATTATAAAGAATGTTTGGGTCAATGTATTTGAAATGGGAGAGTAAATGTGCTTTAAATTGTATATATATCTATATATAAATGTTTGAGAAACTTGGTGAAATTGAGGAGTATGGTTGAGATGGTGAATTAAAATTATTTGGGATTTTTTCTTTTCGTAGGTTGTGTTTTGCTGAATTTTGGGATGTCCAAATTACAGACAAAACTCTGATTTGACTCATTCTTACATCATTGCATCCATCTTGCCTGTGAGTGATTTGCATTCTGAGTCCTTAGGATTTGATGTTTTGGCCACAAATCCTTTAGGGCATAGTGTTGTGGTGAGCAGGGTGCACCGAGATAGTCCAGTTGTTGTTCAGGATGAGGAGTTTCTCGATGACCTAATTGAGATGCCTTTCAGGGAGTGTGATCTTATTTTAGGCATGGATTGGTTATCCAAGCATAGGGCTGTGGTAGACTGTTAGAAGAAATATGTTACTTTGAGAACACGTGATGGTAGGGATGTGATAGTATCTAGTGAGCAGAGGTATCTTTCATCCATGTTTGTTTCATTACAAGAGAAAAGAAATAGAGAAAAGAATGTTTATGTATATGTGATTTGGGAAAGAATTTAGGGTTTAGAGAGAATGGTATATGTTGTGTATATGATGATATATATAACATATAAGTTGGTCAAAATGAAGAGTCAAGGAAAGAAGATATTTATTTTTGTTAAGTGTGAAGTTACTATAAAGGGCATGTAATGAATGGTAATCAAGACAAATGGTATAAGGGTGTTTAGGTAATTACTCTTGTTGAATCACTTGGTGGAGATTTAAAGAGGTGATATTTTGTCTTTTCTTCATTTCCTTCTCCTTCTTCTTCTCTTCTCCACGTTGGTTGGCTCCTCCTTAGACAAGAGAGAGCAAAGTGAGATTTGTTTAATTCTAACATCAAATTGAAGGGAGAATCAAAGGATTTAATTGAAGATTTGTGGAATTCAACAACTTAGGTAAGTTCTTTCTCTTGATTTTCCTTTGTTCTTTTGAAATTGTGTTTGGGATTGGTGAGTTGATATGGATGGTTGATTAAGTGTGTTTGTGATGTGTTTTTAAGTATTAAGTTTTGAAGGAAGTGAATTGTCATTGATTTGGGAAGTGAAGAAGTCTTGGAAAAGGAAGTGTTTAGAAGTGGTGCTTAAGGTAAGTACACACTTGTTTCTCTTGCTAATTGAAGTTGTTTGAAAGTTTGATTGTTATATGTTGGTGATGAAAATGTTGTGATGAGTATGTAAAATAATTGCTAATGGTGTTGATTATGTCCATTTGAATGAGGTTATGTTGTGTACAATGTGTTTTAAGTTAACCAAAAGAAGTTTGGCTACATTTAGGGTTTATGTATGAGAGACGTAATTTGGGGCGGTCGCTATTTAGTCATGTGCGGTCGCGACTTAGGTCGGACTTTGATTGTGAAGTGCGATCGCGACTTAGGTCGGGCTTATGACCGCGAAATCTACTGTGATAAGGTTTCATCGTGTAACTGTATGGCGCGGTCGTATTCAAGTGAGGCGCGACCGCTAGAAGTGTTCTGTTCTGCTTTATTTGAAGCAATTTAATTTTGTAACAAGATTCTCAAATACATGTTAAATAGATCATCCATATGAGTTGTCAAGGATCAAAATAGAGATCATTTGTCTAACATCATTGTTGAGATTGAACAATGTTATATTATGTATTGTGAATGGTAATGTATTATATTGTTTGCATAACGTGACTAGTGTTATGACTTATATAGCGCGAAAGAGGCGATGATCATTCAAAAAGGTACGTACAATGTAATTTGTTATGATAAACGTTTTAATAATGAATGATGTTAATGTGTCTTGAGAAATGGTTGAAATGAAATAAATAGACATATTGTTTATATGACGATGAATTTAAGATACATATGCAATGAAATTAATGATGTATGTTCGAATAATGACATGTTCGTGTAGTTAATGTAATTGGTGTTGTATATATATATATATATATATCAATAATGATGTGTATGATGTGAAGCCATTGTGATTGGCTATGATGATTCAAATGTGATATAATGAATGAAATGTGATATGATGATTCAAATGTGCAATGATGATTTAAATGTGATATAAAGCCATTGTGATTGGCAATGATGATTCAAATGAGATGTGAAGCCATTGTGATTGGCTATGATGATTCAATTGAAAGAGATAAGGCATGTTTGCCTAATTGATGATGAGATTGATAATGAAATAATAAATGAATTGTGTAACTAATGTGTTATTCGATTTCAGAGTTCTGGGTTTGGAGGCATGCCTATAAAATGAAAAAGGTAACAGTCTTGCCGGGTTGAGGATCTCTTCATTTTGAGTTGAATTGAGATCCAAGAGACTGGGTCTGTTACACTATGAGAAATTGTGATTATGAGATATATGATTGGTAACAGTTTTGCCGGGTTGAGGATCACCTCGAGTTTAGCCGAGTTGATGATCCAAGAGACTGGGTCTGTTACGCTATCCATGGATAGAGATATTGATATATGATGCCTACGGGCTTGATAATTATGATTATAGACCAAAGCAGTAACTCTGAACTTTGAATAACATATTAGTGTTTTGGGCCCGAGTCTGTCTTTATTGTCAATGTGAAAGTATTGAAATATTGATTGTGAGTATTAATAATGAATTATGCTTGGTGAATTGTGAATAATATAAGTGTAATATGTAAATGAATTGTGGTTGATGATAAAGGTTGTCTTTATTGGAAATGTGATTTATGATTTGTATGATATGTAATTTTGTGTATTGCAATAATGATTGGTATGGCATATATAATGTAGGGGTATTAATATATTGGTTTTGAGTATTGGTGATGCATTGGGGTTGGTGATAATATTATGTATATATGTACATCATATTTGAAATTAGCTAGGATATATTAAAGATGAAATTAAAAAGAAAAGAAGATATGATAAGAACTAATTATATATTGAATTGATGTATCATTATATGTCAATACTTCTATACTATATGTTTATATTTTATAGTTGGACTACTAAGCTCTCGGGCTTAGCGCAGGTGTTTATTCGCGCAGGTATATAGATGGAAGATATGAAGTCTTTTATTATGCCACAAGAAGAGTAAAGTTTGTCGAGACCAACTAGAGGGTAATGCATACATGTATAAATTTTAATTATGATGTATTTCTGAACTTTAATTATGATGTATTTCTGACGAGAGAGTATTTATATGTATAAATGAAGTTTTGATAAAGATAATGATTTTGTAAATGTTATTTAAATTAATGTATTATGGTTTGAACTCTGTTACATGTTTTTAAAAGGTAACGAAAAGTGACATCCTTATACTTTATATATTTACTGTATGTATACTAGGTATACGCATAGTACTTATATAGGGTATCGGGGTGTTACACCATTAATTTTCCCAAAACACTTAAACATACATATAAACATATACATAACCATTATTTACAAAAATACAACCCCAAGTTTTCTAAATTACATCATTTACATATTTATAATATAATATATATATTTAAAAGTTCAGTTGTCAAAATGAACATATTACATGTTTACACGGTCCTAGTCTGTGGTGGCCAACTCAAAACTCTAGAAAGCAGGAATGCTCTATACCTGCTCTGGTCCAGCAAGGCTTTATGCAGCAACTCTGTTACCTGCGTGATACACAAATCGAGGTAAGCAAAATTGCCTAGTGGTACATAATTTTAAATAAAGAAAATCACATGAATAATGAAAAATGCATTTCTTCCAAAATGTAAACTTGATATGCATTTCCATAATGCAAGTCAATCAATTAACACTTTCAAACTAACAGATTTCTCAGACACATGCATTGGTCCCAAATGATCCTATATAATATTCAAATTCTAGAGATATTGTTCTAGACTCACATTTGACACCCAGCGTCTGGCCCGAAGGTAAATGTCTGGTATACCATATCACACCAACACCAATACTCTGGAATTTGACATTACATAAGGTTACACACATTACTTAAACCATTTCACATTCTTCTCAATATTTGGTAAATATGCCAATTTTAATTTTTCTTCCATTATTTCTCATTTATTTCACATATTTTTATGCATTTTTCACAAACATTCATCACGATGCTTTTAGCCAAGTCAAAGTGGCTCATAAACACATAAATTATGCATTTCAATTTTAAGAAAATACCTATGCACTCTTTATGTGAATTCACACATCAAAGTGGCATAGTAACCAAATCACTCAATCACAAATTATGTTAAACAGATGCAATTTAATGCATAACAATCAAAGTATGTGTGTACCTCTATGCAAAGGCACTTCCAAGATAAAAACACCAATTTTACAACTTCACCAAAATTCCTTTGCTTATTAAGTTGTTGGAATAACAACTTACTCAATACCTAACAAAAATATGAATAACAAACACACATTAGCATCACATTTTAAGGTGTTTAAGCTACCAAACATCAATTAAAACTCAATCCTTCATTTTCCCCTTTCTTAAGCCATAAGGAACTACAACTTTGGAATTCTAATCCATCCAATACCAAATTGAGTTTTAAGCTTAATTATGCCTTAGCCAACACATTTAAGCACATATTAAACTATAAAACTCAATTTAACGACATTCCTTTCAAAAATACTAAAATATGCCTAAACACACTTTAATATTAAAACTTCATCCTCAACATTTCTAAATTGATTTTAAAGCTTAAATATATTACAAACATTATATTTTAACAAATACAAAGCATTAAAATACAATGTATCTTTCTTCCATCAAAATTCCAAAATTCAAACCCTAAGCTACTTTGATTTTTATTTAGCGTTTTAACCAATTCCAATTGTTAATTTATGTTCATTTCTATCATTTAAATCATTAAACAACATAACTTAAATGATAAAACAAAATAAACTACAATCTTGAACAAACCCCTTTTCCATAACCTAACCTTACTACCTTTCTCAAATTCCACCAAAACTTAAACCTATCAACCATTCAACCATAAAATCATTGCCTACTCATTAAAATAACATGTTTAGCATGCATTATAACAAAAAAAAAAACTAGTCCATCAAAACCCCAAATTACACATAATCTAAAAATTCCATAAAACTTAGAAAATAATAAAGAAAGCTTACTAATTGTTGGAAAAATCACCAAAAATCACTTTGATCCTTTGAAATCCTTCAAAATTTGGAGTTTGGAGAAAAAATCATCATTGGCTATGGTGGAATTTCGTAGTGGAATGAAAAAAGAAGAAGATGATAAATAGTTACTTTTTTAATTTTTCTTTCTTAAAACAATTTTCCACCATATATAAATATTTAATTAATTTTTATTTATTATTTATTTTATTATTTTTAATTCTTTAATTTTCAACATCCATTCAAAAATAAAATTATTTTTGAATTATTTAATTAATTTTTAATGTAAAATTACCATTTTACCCTTTTATTATTTCACTGTTGACTTTTTCTAACTCATGTTTGACTTTATATGTAATCTATATTTTTATTATATTTCACATATATATGATATTTTCTCACTTCTAACATCTCATTTAACTCCCCAACTTATTAATTTAATTTAATATTTTGTAAAATAACGAATGTTACATAAACTAAGGTGGTGACTCGCCAATCTTTGCTTTTCAAAATAAAAGCCACATCCCTTTTCAAAATAAAATGAGAGTTTTCTTTTTTCAAAAAGATCAATTTTAAATTCGTGTTTACTGAGCTGATTAGAGATCGTACGCAGTGGTATTGTATGAGACTAAGCCCAAATGAGTATTCTGGCTCCTTAGCGGGCCAGATCGGTGTTCGGATGAGGCCTTACAGCTTACGACTCCACTAGGGACACTTTAAGATTTTCAAAACAAAATTTTAATGGGCTCTTTTCAACAAAAACATTTTTACTCTCATTGATTGGTTTCATCTTTTATCATGCATAAGGGTTCCTTACCCTTTAGTTTTAGGGAAACATTGGGTAGCAAGTAGCAACCACATAGCAACGTTCATTAGGTATGCTGAGGGATAACAAAAGCATTGAACCAACGACAAAATCCTCAATCCTTTTGAGGTGAAATGGACATGCACGTACTGTTGGACCCATACTAGATTCATTATTTGTTATGTGGTTAGGTATATCGTTGTTCTAGTATGATGGGACCTTTGGATTAAACCACCCTTTTGCATATAGAGGCCATAGACGTCGCCCATAAGTGGTATGCATCATAATACCTTCATGAAATAGCTTTTATTCATGCACCCATGCATCATCTCATATCATAAGCAATAATCTTCTACTACACCTACAATCACATTTGATCCAAAATGATAAAATTTACCCCTGCTTGAGTCTCAGCCACCCGGTTATGCTCATCCTTAAAAAAAATGCAATAGCCATGTTACCCAACAATCGGGAAGGCCCCACTGGCTTAACTACTTTAATCCAAAAGAGAAATTAACCTTACTCATCAAAGCATGAGCCCCAGTTTTAGGACCCTCCACCATTGATGGTTAAAATTTTCTAAAAACAAATCTATAGGCCACTCAAAATCCCTGGTTCTTCTTGCCTTTCCTTGGCCATAAAATTTACATGAATACTAACATCATAAAATGCATAATCTGGTTCAAAACAATAACCAACCTTTCTTTCATTTACTCAAGGTATACATGGATCCAACCATTAAATCCCATGAAATGCAAGCTTTTGTCGAAGCCATCCACAAGAAGTAGAGGAGAGTTTTAAGAAAATGGTTGTTATCCAACAAACTAATTTCAATAAGACACTGATTGATTTGTTGAGTGCACAACACAACTCAATCATGACTGAGGTACAAAACATGATGCATGGGAAGCAGCCGGATATTGGTTCATCTTTCAATCAGTCCCCACCAGTGGTTGACCTCACTCAATAAGGGGTTATAGTTGAGACACCAAAAGCTCCTCCACCTAACCCCTTGTAAATCCATTTCAAAAGGGGGAGCACCCTAAGACCTAAATTCTCCTATAGAAGTTAGAAGTAATTGAGAAGCGAATTGAGAATTTTAAACACCGAGATAAAACCTTTGACCTTGAGTCCTTAATCCTATATCATGAGGCTCACTTGCCACCCAAGTTCAAGATGCCTGAAATGGATAAGTTTAATGGCACCACTTGCCCCAAAATTCACCTCAAGATGTATGTGGGAGCCCTCAAGCCTATGGAACTCAATGACGAGCTCCTTGCTCAACTGTTTCAGAGATCCCTCACAGATGTGACTGTGAGACGGTTCATGGACCTTGATAAGAAGAAATATCAAACATTGGAGGATTTTTACAATGCTTTCACTAAATAGTACCACTATAACATAGAAGTGGATGTCATAAGGCAAGACCTTGAAACTACCAAGTAGAACCAGTAAGAGTCCTTCACCTCATTCTTTTTCGAGATGGAGAGAAAAGGCAACCCAAATGGTCAATCACCCTTCATAACAAGAACAAATTGGCATTATTATCAAGAACCTATTGCTTGTCTACCAGACTTACATGAAAACCCAATGCCTACCCACTATCATCAGGGCACTGGCCATAAAACCAACTTATGCATAAACCTTAAACATAGGATCTAGGATCTCATTGAAAATGGATCCATCTTGCCACCTATATTACTATCTTAGCTTGTGGAAAGACAATACCGATGGTGTTGATTGACAATGGCTCGACATTGAATGTTTATTTGCTCAAAGTGGCAAGTTGCCCATGAATCGAAATGGATGAGCTAGTACCTTCTGATTAGATTGTGAGGGCATATGACAACACAAAAAGGGAAGTTTTGTGCATGGCTAGCATCAAAGTTACAATTGGACCTATGGAACAAGAAATCTTTTTTCAAATTCTAGATGTCCCAGCCTGCTTTAATCTATTATTTGGAAGACCATGGATTCATCAAGCCAAGGCCATCCCATCCTCTCTCCATCAAAAACTCAAATTCACATACAAGGATGGAGTGGTTACTATAAGAGGAGACCCAAGTGCCAATCTTGGAAATTCAGTCAAAATCTTCAGTTATAGCCCTGTCTAGTTTCACCATTGATTCAGTTCAATTTATAGAAGAGGAGGTAGGTAAAGAACTAGTACCCTTTGATTTTGACCCATATAGAAACTCAACGGTTGCTAACATCCTCAAACACATGCACTATTTTCCTAGGATAGGGTTGGGTAAAAACCAACAGGGAATACAACAATTCTCATATTACCCTTTAGTCTAGCCACTATTTGGTTTGGGCTATAAACCAACCCCAAAGCATTTGGAAGAGATGGAAGGGAGAGCCAAACAAAGATCCCAATGCAAAAATCCGGAGAGATATTTGACTGTCCCATGAGACCATATTTCAAAATGTTGAATAGATATTTTGTTAGAGAGGGAACAGACTCCCTTTATTATGGATTTCCTGAATCATGGTTGAATCCTATTACTAATGAGCTAATCCTAGGATTTGAAAATTTTTTTTGATGCTAGGCTTAGCTTCGAAGATAGCGGACCTGCCTTAGAGCCAGGGGAAGATTTTGAGGGCAACATAGAACCTAGTCTATTCTATGTTGCCATGTTTGAAGAAGGAGAAGAGTTAGATTGTAGCCACCTAATCCAACCTGCTACAGAAGTACCCAGCAATTGGTATTCTGAAAATAATGGCAGTCCATCATTAGAGTCTAACCAACCCATAGTAGAACCAAGAATTCAGTTAGATCAAGAGTCAAATCTTCAGCTAGATTCTCAGCTTGTGTCAGATACCATGCCAAGAGTTCAGTTTGAATTTAAGAACAAGTCATGTTCTGATTCAAGTCCTAGTATAGAGTCCGAGTCTGATTTTGAGTCTTCTAATTTAGAATCTGAGTCTATTATTTCTGAATCTGATTCCCTGGTTCCATCTAATTCTGAGTCTGTTTGTAAGAGGAACCCTTATAACCATTTCCTTATTAATAAAAGTTCCAATATTTCCTCTTAATTTCTTTTGTCTCCTGATAAGCATTATGGAATATTTAGTATTAATAAGATTAATGAAGATAAAGAAATAATTAATCTGGGAACAACATAAGTGCAAAAAAAAATATATTCATTGCATCTTCATTCATTCATAAACAAGAATTGGTGATGCTTCGTAAACAGTTCCAAGATTATTTTGCATGAGAAGTAAGTGTTATGATAGGATTGGATCCCACTATAGCAGTGCACAAAGTTCCAACATTTGACCACATGAAACTAGTTAAGTAGAAGCTCTGACGACTCAAGCTGGAATGGTCCTTAAAGATTAAGGAAGAAATAACAAAGTTGCTGGAAAACCGGTTGATAGAGCCTATCATGTACCCTCAATGGGTTACTAACATTGTGTCGGTTCCAAAGAAGGATGGGAAGGTTCGAATGTATATAGACTATAGAGATCTCAACAAGGCATGGCTAAAGGATGATTTTCCTCTACCCCATATTGACCTCTTAGTTTATAGATTAGCCGAGTCCATGGTGGTTTCATTAAATGACCTTTATACATGGTATAACCAAATCATAGTCCATCCACCAAATAAAGAGAAGACAACTTTCATTGCAGAATGGGGCACATACTGCTATAGGGTTATGCCTTTGGGTCTCAAGAATGTTGGTCAACCTATCAAAGAATGGCTACTACACTCTTTCATGACATGATGCACCAAGATGTAGAGGTCTATGTCGATGATATGGTCATTAAATCAAAGAAAGCTGAAGTGCATGTAGAGGCCTTAAAGGTGGTTCTTCCTTAGACTTTGTCAATACAACTTAAAACTCAATCTAGCCAAATGTGTGTTTGGGGCAGCCTCAGGAATATTCTTGGGACATATGGTCAGTTCTCAGGGAATTGAAGTGGATCCTGCCAAGTCTAAGACAATCCTTAAAATGCCCACTCCCATGAAAAAAAGGAAATCAGGGGATTCTTGGGTATCCTATAGTATATTAGTCGATTCATTCCTCAAATGGCGATATATGTGTGCCCATCTTAAAATTGCTAAAAAAGATAACCTAACTAAGTGGAATGACAAATATTAGGAAGCATTTGAAAAGATCAAGCAGTATTTGATCTAGCCTCGATACTGCAGCCTCTAAGGTCAGGTGATCCTCTACTCCTTTATCTTTTAGTAAATAAAGAAGCGATGGGGCTATGCTTGCTGAAAATGAGGAAGGATCGAGGATGGAGTTTACTATTTATTATCCTAGCAAAAGGTTATTTAGCTTATGAGCTCAAATACTATTAGATTGAAAAATTGTGCTTGGCCTTAGTGTGGGTATGTCAAAAACTACATCATTAAATGGATTCTTACACCATGCAAGTAATTGTAGAATAGAGCCCCTTGAAATTCCTTATGGAAAAGTTAGTTCTGGATAGTAAGATTGTGAGATGGCTCATAGCATTGGCTACATTTGATCTCAAGTTTGTGGCACACAAAGTAATCAAAGGGAGTATAGTAATTGAACAATTAGCTACCCTCCAATGGTAGATGTGGTGAAAGAGCTAGAATTTCTATATGAGGACATCCTGAGGGTTGATAAAGAAGTATGGATTATGTATTTTTATGGTGCATTTAATCATAAAGGTTATGGTGTGGGAATTATCCTTATTACACTAGAAAAATAATAGATCCTGTTGGTAAAAAAATTATCTTTTGAAGTCCCTAATAATAAGGCAGAATGCGCTGCCTGCATAATCAGGTTGGAAATGGCCCTGGAATTAAAAGTATAGAGAAATGTTGGTAAAGAACTTAGAGATGTATAGAGATTCCACCTTTATTGTTTCTCAAGCATTGGGAAATGGAAAATAAGGGAAGAGCACTTGGTTCCTTACCATAGACACTTGGAAGATGTAGCACATCAGTTCAAGGAGATTCTATTCCATTACCTGCCACAAACTAGGAATTAATTTACTGATGCTTTGGCTACCTTAGCTTCTATGACCCAAAAGGGAAAAGAAATGATAGTTTGCCCCATTATTATTGATGTGAAAACTCAGCCAGTGTATTCTGCTATAGTTCAGGCAATGAACAAAAAGCCATGGTCCTGGGAAATCCTCAATTTCATTCAAAATTGGAAAACTCTAGTCAAGCCTCAAAAATAGACTGGAGGACTTTGAGATAATTAGCAAGCCAATACATTTTCAATGATGTGTTGTACAAAGGTCCTGGAATAACATCCATCTCAGATGTGTGGATGAAGTTGAAGCACAACAAATAATGGAGTGGGTCTATGGTGACGAATAAGGCCCTACATGAATGGAGTTGCTTTGGCCCAAAAGATCACAAATTTGTGTTATTATTGGCTTACTATAAGAAAGGATTGCTCGAGCTATGACAAGAAATGCCATAACTATTAGATATATGTCAAGCTTTAGAAGCTACCATTAGTCCCTTTGCATCCTGCTATGACTCCTTAGTCATTTGTGATATGGCGAATTTACGTGATAGGGAAGATTACACCAAAGTCCTCTAATGAGAAATAATACATATTGGTAACCATAGACTATTTCACCAAATGGGTAGAAGCAACTTCTTATTCCATCCTCAATGCCAAAAAGGTACACATGTTATTCATACTAACATCATTTTTCAGTATGGAGTGCCATTAAAGTAATTTCAGATAGTTTATCACATTTTCAAAAGGAAGTGGTCCAGTTAATGACAAAGTATAAGATACAGTACCATGGGTCCTCTCCTTATATACCTCAAACCAATGGATCCATTAAAGCAACAAATAAAAGTATAAAGAATATCTTATAAAAGATGATGCAAAGTCACAAGAGTTGGCATGAACATGTGTCTTTTGCTCTTTGGGGGTTATAGGACTTCAGTAAGAACACCAACCAAAGCAACTCCTTATTCTTTGGTATTTGGGATGGAAGCAGTTTTCCAATAGAAATAGAGGTTCAATCAGTGCAAACACTCTATGAAAGCCAGATCACTGAGGTTGAATGGGGCAAAGCCTATCATGACCAAATAATGGGTATTGATGAGAAAATACTAGTTACTTTATATAAGGTGCAAGGCTATTAGCAAACGATAGTAAGGCATTATGACAAAAGGGTCAAAGATTGAGGGTTACAAGAGGGGGAAATTAGTGTTAAAAGAAATCAGGGTCCCAGTATATGATCCTAGAGGGAAATTCAAGCCCAATTAGGCCAGACCGTACTTGCTTAAAATGATCCTATTGGGAGGAGCAGCAATACTTTCAAACTTGGATGGCATTGAATTTTTTAGCCCATGCAACATGGATCAACTTAAGAGATATTTTGTCTAAACTCCCTTAACACATTTGTAATCAAGCTATACAGACTTGATTCTAAAAAATGGCTTGATGAATTGAAAACCCAAAAGGGCAAATTGGGTAAAAATTAGAGCAATAAAAATAAAGAGATACATAGGAAATCCTCTTTGGGTTCAGTTTAAATCCTTATATAGCATCCATCCCATGCAATGCTTAAAAAATGATCTTTATTCCATAATACTCATAAAAGGTTCTCATAAAATTTTATGTGTCCAAAATTGAATATCAAGCCAAAATTCAGTGTCTTGCTAAATAGTCTATCTAAAAGTAAGTCCTAAAATCTAGGTTGTCTTGTTAGTAATCATTGTCTCTAGCTCGTTAATCAAAGCTAATTGTTAACCTTCTTTCTAGGGCAAACTATGGTAATGAACCAACCCCTATCCAATCAATAATGTCTATCAGTCAAGATGGTTGCACAACATGAAATCCCTAAGCTCAGCCATTCTATTTGAGAATCCATCAGGTAATGGTCACAAGAATGAGAGTTATACCATCAGGTGGAACTCCCTAAAAATGGCCCATCTATTTGAGAATCCTAATCCTTAGATAGAATGTCAACATGGACAAGCCCAACAAGCAGACAATCCTATAACCAAAAATCATGCTCATGAAAGAACGGATCTGATACCAAGGGTAGTACCACAAAACATCGTTTGGGCCAAGCTCCAATAGCCAAGAGGTCCATTCCCTCTTTGAATCATAGCGAATAAGGATTTTCCTGCCTTGATAAGTAAAGGGAGAATAAGAAAGTATGGATGGCATGGCCACAATAAGGAGATGATCCCTCAACTAAACCTAAAAGCAACAAGACATGTTAAAAAAATAAACAAACAAACCTGAAGAAGGATAGGAGTCACAGACCAATCCCCCTGGACCTTATAAGCCTTGAGAAGACTAATAATGGTCTCATCTAGCAAAAGTGTAGTAATATAATGGGAATTCTCCATTTGCAGAAATAGTGGAATAAAATCAATCAGGCCCCAACCTTGCTCTCTTCTGAATAGGAAACCACTAGTCATGCAAAATGCCAAAGCTCTCAAGGTCTCATTGTGTCCTTGGTATCCTTCCAAAATTCAGTAAAATTGCACATAAATTCACTTTATCATCTCTCACCATGGGTGAAGCCTCAACATCACTCAAGTTGGACAGGTTTTAAAAGGCATGAAAATAGATAGTACGACATTCAGTAATTGCCAGTTTAGATTCAGTGCTACACCCTAAGATAGCACTAAACTCCTCAAAAGCAGGACACATCTCCTTCATCATAGCCCCAAACCTAAATACATGATCCATAGGGTCCCAAAATTTTTGACAAGCCTAAATAAAATCATTATCCAATTTAACCCCTTTCAATGTAATGGCTGGTGCACTACTATATATACCAAGATTAATTTTGTCCAATTTGTCTAAATTGGTGGTCCATCAATGCAAATAATGACTAAAAAAGGATTCCATAGTTGCACAGTCTATTAAAAATTTGCAGAAAAGGCCTAGAATACTAGGAAAAGCTGACAAAAATAGGAATAATAACCCTATATATAGGTAGTAGGCCCTATTTGCTTGACCAGCGGATGCAACATCTGCAAAGTCCTCACATGCACTGTGAACATGTCATGTGCCACGTGACATCCTCATGCTCCGTGGACATGCCATGTACCGCACTGCCACAACATGCAGAGCATGAAAAGAAAACAAAAATGGGAGAGATAATAATAATAATGTTCAGAACATTTCAATTTTATAGAAAATTGTCCCAGTACAATCATCCATAACATTACATGCATCATAGTGCATTGTTAAGCATAAAAGATAAATCTTGTTTGAACATGAAAACAGGTGGAAGAAAAGAAATCTATCTCCTTCCAAGATGGCATCTACCTCCATGCTCTATAGCTAGCTGATTAAAAGTGGTTGACAGATAAGCCTCATAACAATGTACCATTGTGTAGGTATGATCAACCTATTCTTGAGGCCATAGAAAAATGCAACAAGGGATGAAACACCCCAAAATAATTTGTACACTAGACTATAAATAGATGTTGTCAAAACACTCAATTTGATAAAACTTGAAAAGTATTTTCTTATTTAAGATAGGGACATGCATGTGTCAACCATGGCTGACATGGCCATGTGTTTTAAATCAACATTGCCTCTTTAAACAAAACAAGCAACACGGCCGTGTCTAATAGAACGACACGTTCGTGTGTTTTATTTTAAATCTTCCTTCCTAAAAAAATTTTCTTTTCTTAAGTTTTTCATACATTCATTCCTCAAACCATCCATTTCTATTACACCATATAAATTCAAGCAAAACCTCAACATAATTAACATGAACATACATAATATATATACATAAATGAAATTATTGTAATTTACAAAACTCTCATGCTAGTTCACAAAAACTAGACATACACCCATATATTTATATATATAACATACCACCTACAAAGATATACAACTGTCATTCAAAATAAATATCTCCGCCATGTGAACAATCTAAAACTCTTTATACATAATATTTCTTAGAAGACCTTTTTGTGATACAGTTGATTTGGATCTCTATAAATTTCACTCAATAGGCTCTTCTCATCTCGTCTAATCTGTGCATCAAAAACAAATATAACATGCTAAGCAAAGCTTAGTGGTGCTTGTGTATTCATAATATTTAAGAAAATATTAAGAAAGATAACTTTGAATTACATAACTTTGAATTATCATTCATGAAAAAATAATAAAATCATCACTTTGTTACTTTAAAAGAAATTTGATAAATTTGTATATTTGATATACTCAACACAAGAAAACTCAATATTCAATAACTTTAATAAATTAGTAACAAGGTATATTGTTCACATCATATGCAATTCTTTTACTTTACCAGTACACACTGAATTTAGACCTTAGATTCACATAATGGGTCATAGTCAGCAATATAATGCCTAATATCAAAAATATGGCCAAAGGCCTACTTTCAAGTGTATTTACTTTTGGAAAATATGCCCACTATCACTGGTGACATTATGTGTCCACTAATGGCATGAAGTGCCCACTTTCACTATGGATCTCCACCCTCTTGCTAGCCATTTAACCCTAAGCTAGGTCTAACATCAGTATGGTTTGGGCAATTCATTACTTATTCACCTCTAATAACATTTAGATACATATCACTTTAATAAAATGATACTATAATCTTTATCTAATACTTACAAAATTCCAAGGTTTCTTTGTAAACTAACTTGTAGACATTTTCAAAATTTTAACCTTTAATTTGACAAACTTGCATACTTTAGAGTAATAATTATGTTATAAAGGTTAATTGAATAAGATTATTATATTAACATAAGAAATGAAGTGTTTTGGGGTTGAAAAAGAAGAAAATTAGGGTTACAAAGAGGACATGGGCGTGAATAGGAAATCCACATGCCCGTGTTTACCAAAATGTTATTGAAAGTAAAGTTACAGAAGCTGAATAATTCACATGGCCATATGGATCAAAGCCATTTGCTCGTGTTGGTTTTCCAGCGTCTGCCAAACTTAAAAATTTATGTTTATGTGAGCAAACATTGTTCCAACTTGCATTTTAAGCCAAAACAACCTAATTACATTTAATAACTATGACAAAAATGAACCAAAAACTAAACTTTCAAATAAAAAGAACCCAAATTAAACACTTTACTTAATCCCCAATTAATCAAATCTTTAACAATAAACTTAGTTATCAACACTCCACAACCATCACTCTTAACCAAAAACAATATCATCACACTTATTTCTTACAAAATTGAAATAAAGTTCATATAAAGATTCTTTAATCTTCCTTGCACAACATATTTTTTTATTCAATTCTTTAGCAAATAACTCAATTAAAATGATCCAATTAACTTATTCAAGCATTAAAATTCAAATAAAACCAACTATTTGTAAATTACTCATACACAAGCACATACCTCTTTCAATAACTCCTCTCTTTCTCTTTTTTATCTTTACCCCTTTTTGATTTTTGGTGATAATCTTATTGATTCTTCTCATAAACTAGTGGATTCCTATGAAAATTTGGAGTTATAATTAAAGATCTTGATGTTTTAATGTATGGTAATGGAAGAAGATAGAAGAAAAGAGAGAGATGGTGATGGTGAAGAGGTGTTTGGCATGAAGATGGTGGTAGAAGAGAGGAAAAATTTCTAGGCTCCTCTTTATATTATCTATACGCTTGATTATGTAAGGGCAAGCTTATAATAGCTATAGTGCACCCTCTCTCTTAATTTTTAATTCTAATTCAATTTTTAGTCTCTTAAAAATGTAAAAATAGTTTCTCTAGTTAATTTAAAGTTCTACAATTTATATTTTGTAATTTAACTCATTAAAATTCACTTCTAGAGTTAAGAGCATTTTCATAAATTTCTATCACTTTAAGATTCTTTTTTAGAAATACCAATTTCATCCATACTCGGATCAAACCTTCTACTTTTTTAAAGGTTGATTCATCCTACTTTCCTACTTATTTCAAATACCCAAGTCAATTTAATCACTATACATAATCCATTATTAATGGTTAATAGAAAATCACTATTTAAAATTTCAAACATTATAAGGGATGGGTGAAAGTCAAAAATAAAAAGGCCACAAAAAGCAAAAGAAGGAAAAGATCTACCTCATGATGATTTTCTGGCAATGGAGTAATGGAGATTGGAGGCTCAAGAGCTCGGCTTCAACCTTATCATCATCAACAACATACAAGATGGCGTTTACTAACTAATAGTGTAGGGGGATGTTCTCAGGAGGCATTGGGTGGGTCCTAATAAACATTGACAGTGGACCAAAAAGAGGATTGCTTGGCAAGGGAGTAATGAACTCATAATCAGAGCATGCAGAGACCTCGGCCCTTATTTGATGAGATATGTCTGGGCAAGCCCCAACCATATTAATGTCAGGTCGAGAAGCCTCAGAGGAAGGAAAAGCATGCTGAGACAATTTACTCAAGTTGATCTCTGTGAGCGGAGATTTTAGCCCCATCTCCCATGTGAAATGGATCTTTCAACTTCAGCACTGTTAGGCTCAGGGCCTTAGAGAACACAAGCTTAAACCCGGAAAAAATGGAGTCGCCACTTGGACGAGCAAAATAAAAATAAAAAGGGGTGGATGACTCCATTCCTAAGAAATCCCCAATCCCCTATTAGGTTTGAAAAGTTGGGTACGTATAGGAAAGGCGAGAAATAGCCCATCACTCCCATAATGCCCGGTTCATTGGAACAGGCCTCCTTTTCAAGTCTAAATATTATTGAATTTTTAACTTATTAAAATATCATCCATATTACATACAATCATAAAAATAAGTAATCACTTCATTAAAATCACAACAAGCTAAAACAAAATAAATGGGCACCCATACTGGATGGAGACATGCCCTTACAATGTCCAATGTCCAAAACTAAACAAAATAGAATACCCACCATTTAGTGAAAACATGCCCTTTACATTAATCCCAAAATCCAAAATAAATTAAATTACATTAAACCTAACTAATGAGGTACCTGTGAGCGGGGATTTTCGTCCCCACTCCCGGTGGAATAGTTCTTGCGACTTCGACACTATTTAGGCTCGGGGCCTTAGAGAACACGGACCTAAGTCAGGAGAAAATGGAGTTGCCACCCGAACAGGCCGGGAAAAAAAGAAAGGGGTGGATGACTCGATTCCTAAGGAATCCCCAACCCCTAATGGTTTTGGAAAGTTGGGTACGTGTGGGGAAGGTGAGAAATGGCCCAGCACGCCCGGTTCATTGGAATCGGCCTCCTTTACAAGTCTTAATATTATAAAATTCTTAAATATAACAATATTATCCATATTACATACAATAATTAAAATAAAGCATCAATATATTAAAAATCAAAACAATGTCCAAGCAAAACAAATTAATGGACACCCATCCGAGGATGGAAACATGTCCTTACATCCCATGCCTAAATAGGACACCCACCGAAAGGTAGAAACATGCCCTTTACATTGGTTCTAAAATAGAAAAGCAATTTAAATTACATGATAATTAACTAATGAGGTACCCACCAAGTGGAAATATACCTCTTACAGCATTTGGAAATCTAAATAAAATAATAAAAGTAAATAACCATTCATAATAAATAAATCCTCCATCAAAGATATTAAATATCAATAAAAAGTAAACATCCATCCATGATAAATTAAATAAACCAAGCTTTGAACTTAAATAAGTTAAAGCATATAAAATAAATCAAAGCATAATCAAACATAAAATAAGGCAAATAAAGATTCAAATTAGGGCTACTATTTCTATTTAAGATTCTTTATTTCATGTGTTTAGGGTTTTTGAATTTGTGGAATTAGGCTATTGTCAGTTTTTAAAGGAATTGAGATGGAGCCAAGTTTTAGAATTTAATAGGTTGATAAAGTTCTTTGATTAACCAAATGAGTATTTGAGTGGTAAAATCAAGAAATTAGGGTTTGAACACTTTAGAACACTTTAAAACACTTAGATTTATGATTTACGGTACTCATTGAATTATGGTTTTAAGCTTACTGTGTTTGAATTATAATATTTAAATTTGTAAGATTTTAAAGTTTAAAGGATTAGGGTTTAGAAAAATTAGGGTTTAAGGATTTAAGGGAGTTAGGGTTTACTGTTTTGAGTTTTGGAATTGAATTAAGGTTTTAGAATTTTTGATTTAGGGTTTCGGGGAATGCATTAGGATTTTAGGATTTGAAAATCAATTGATAATTTTATGAAACTTTATGAAAATAAACCAAATGATTTAAAGTTTATAGAAGCAAAAAAGAAGTTTTTAGGGCTTTTGGAAAGAAACAGAACTCAATTTAGGGTTTTGAAAATTTTGAAAGCAAATTAGGGTTTTGGGGTTTTGAAGAAACAAAACTAACAACTTTAAACTTTTTGGAAAACAAAGCAACGAATTAAGGTTTTTAAACTTTAGAAAAAGTGAATTGAGGTTCTAGGGTTTTTGAATTAAAAGAAACAACGTGATGATTTAGCTACTGTGAAGAATAGAATTTAAACAATTGATGCATACCTCCATTTATTGGTTCCACCAAAAATTTCTTCTTGGATGAACAAAAACAAAGACAAGCTTTGCTGCCTTTGATGTATTGAATTGCTGTCTACTCTCAAAAAAGAAATCAGGTTGATTCACTATCTTTCCTACTTAGTTTCGGTCTAAATTTTTCTCCCAAATCCGATCCAATTTTTGATCAATTTCTCCTCCAATTTCTTGATTGATTTTTTGTGTTGTTTTTGGTCTTATTTATAGAAGAATTTTATGGTTCATTCCTAATTATTCACGAAACATAATATTCATTAAGAAAAGGAAACCGAAACCTAATTGTATTAGGTTTCGAAAAATTTGCGTCGAAAAAATTTCGCTGGCAAAAAAAACTACTGTGGAAAAAATGCGCTGGTGAAAAAAATTTTGCCGCAGCTGGCTGCGGCAGCGGGCGAGAATGGCCTGCAGGCCATTTCACCGCACTGATTTTCGACGATGATTTTTTTGTCATCAATTTTTCAGTCGCCGATTTTTTTTATTATTGTTATTTTTTATTAATAAAAAATAAATACTAAAGCAAAAATTATTTAATTAAGATATTACAAAAATTATTTTGGACTAATTAAAATATATTGGACCACAAAAAAATTATTTTGGATTAATTAAAATATATTGGACCGGACTGGGTCAAAAAAAGTTTTGGTCAAAAAATCGGCAGTGCACGAGCTGTCGGGCCCGTGGGCTATGCTGGCAGCAATGCGCTGGCAAAAATGGTGTCCCAATTCGCAGCCAGTTTCGCCCCCAGATCATTTATGAGGCGAATTGGGCTGCCGCGCGATGCTCGCTGATCCGTCTGATTTTTTTTTATTTTTTATACTTTTTATTTTTATTAAAAATAACTATGAAATAATATTAGTAATTAAAATATTATTAAAATAAATAAAATACTACAAAAAATTATTTTATACTATCGAATTTGAATGGGTCAAAAATTAAGGGTCTACAGTTTGCTTCTGCTTGAACGATCTGAGACTTTAGAGAGTGAAAAGTAACAAGACTTAATTTTTGATGAGATGGTTATTTGAATTTGTTTTGGGTACTTGGACCCGAGACTAAACTTGATTTAGGTACTTGGACCCGAGATTGGATTGAATTTGGGTACTTGGACCCGAGATTGGGTACTTAGACTCGAGATTGAATTTGATTTGGGTACTTGGACTCGAGATTGGATTGAATTTGGGTACTTGGACCCGAGATTGGGTACTTGAACTAAAGATTGGGTATTTAGACCCGAGATTGGGTACTTGGACCCAAGATTGAATTTGATTTGGGTACTTGGACACGAAATTGAATTTGATTTGGGTACTTGGACCCGGGATTGGGTACTTGGACCTAAGATTGGGTACTTGGACCCGAGATTGATTTGATTTGGGTACTTGGACCCGAAATTGGGTAGTTGGACCTAAGATTGGATTGAATTGGGTATTTGGACTCGAGATTGGGTATTTAGACTCGAGATTGGGTACTTGGACCCGAGATTGAATTTGATTTGGGTACTTGGACCCGAAATTGAATTTGATTTGGGTTCTTGGACCCAGGATTGGGTACTTGGACCCAAGATTGGGTACTTGGACCCGAGATTGATTTGATTTGGGTACTTGGACCCGAGCTTGGACCCGAAATTGGGTAGTTGGACCCAAGATTGGATTGAATTTAGGTACTTGGACCCGAGACTGAACTTGATTTAGGTACTTGGACCCGAGATTGGATTGAATTTGGGTACTTGGACCCGAGATTGGGTACTTAGACTCGAGATTGAATTTGATTTGGGTACTTGGACTCGAGATTGGATTGAATTTGGGTACTTGGACCCGAGATTGGGTACTTGGACTCGAGATTGGGTATTTAGACCCGAGATTGGGTACTTGGACCCAAGATTGAATTTGATTTGGGTACTTGGACCCGAAATTGAATTTGATTTGGGTACTTGGACCCGAAATTGAATTTGATTTGGGTACTTGGACCCGGGATTGGGTACTTGGACCCAAGATTGGGTACATGGACCCGATATTGATTTGATTTGGGTACTTGGACCCGAGCTTGGACCCGAAATTGGGTAGTTGTACCCAAGATGGGATTGAATTTGGGTACTTGGACCCGAGATTGATTTTTGAACTTAGAAGAGATTCTAGGTTCTGGACCTAAGGAAAATTTGGGTTCTGGACCCGAGCTAAGTTCTGGACTCAAAAGAGATTCTAGGTTCTAGACCTAAGAAAAATTTGGGTTCTGGACCCGAGCTAAGTTCTGAACTTAAAAAGAGATTCTAGGTTCTATACCTAAGGGTAATTTGGGTTCTAGACCCGAGCTAAGTTCTGGACTTGAAAGAGATTCTGTAATATCCCTAAGTGTGCCTATAAGTTGTGATAATATTGTTATTAGTGAATTGAATGTGTGATTGATAAGTGGTAATTGTGTATGATTTATTTGGAGGATAATAGAAGTTGAGAAAATAATGTATATGTGTGTAGTTGGAAGGAATGCATTGTGTAGAGAGAAGTGTATATGTAGTGTATATGGTGATATATATAACATATAAGTTGGTCAAAGGGCTTGGTCAAGGGAAGAAGATATTTTATTTGTGATTTGTGAAATTACCTATATGGGTATATATGTGACAAAAGTTTAGTTAAATGGATGAGGGCATTATAGTAATTTTCTTTTGGATGAGTATTTAATGCATGTGGACTTTGTGTTTTCTTCATCATTTCTTCTTCTTCTCCTTGTGTTGGCCGGCTCCTTCATTGGCAAAGAAAAACAAAAGAACAAAGAAAGGTTTTGATGATTTTAAGCTCCAAAGTTGAGAGAGATTTCAAGTAGCTAAGTTGGATTTCAAGGAATTTTATCATCTTGGTAAGTTTTCTCTTGTTTACCTTGATTCTTTTTGAAGTTGTGTTTGGATTGAGTTATGTTTAGTAATAGTATGATTAAGTATGTTTGTAATTTGTTGAGAAGAGTTGAAATAGATTTGAAAAGGAGAAGTAAATTGGTGTTGGTGATGGAAGAGTAAGAGTTGTGTTTAGTGAATATTTTTCTGTTTTACAATTAGTAAAGGCTGTGACTTGTATGATTTTTAATTAATTATAGAAAAATGTTCTTGAAGTGAATTTTTGATATGTTGTGCCTCTATGAGTCTAGAATGACTGAAAAATATGTTGATTCGATTTTGGAATGGTTATGAGTTTAGAAAGATTATTTTTATTAGACCTGTTCCAGCAGGTACCTTAATTGAGACAGCTATATTTCGGGATTTTTAATAAAATGTAGAAAAATCATATCCAATTGAATTTTGGATATGTTGTTGCTTAGTGAGTCTAGTATTTGAGAAAAATAATTTGGAACCACGTTGATTGAATTTGATTTATGGAATTCACAAAGTTCAGAACTGCTGCCAGGATGCAGGGCAATTGGGGCAGTCTGGTTAGGTGAACTATTTGACCAAGATTTTGTGTTCAGTTTGATCTGAAATTTTAAAGGAATGATTTTAAGATACAAAACTAAATTCTGTAAAAAGTTTAGAATTTTTAGTCAAGTAGATTATTTTATACAATTTTTCAAAATAAGGATAAAATGGAGTCTAAAACCAGAATGTACTATTCATATGGTCATTTTGCTAATATTCCTTTTGGATTAGGTTGTGAAGAGGTTGAATTGCCCTAATTTGTGAAGTGAAGAACTATTGAGTGGAGAAGAGTTTAGAGTGGTGTGAAATGTTATTAAGGTAAGTACCAATGTTGCATGATTGCATTGTTAATGCATATCACTAATGTATTTTGATGTGTTTATATCATTAATGATATGTATATATATAATTGTGTTATGGGAAAATGAAAGATGTGAATGATTTGATGAATATTAATGTATGAGAATACAATTGATTGAGTATAATTAAATAATATTAGGTAAATTATTACATTGTTAATCTAATGTGACTTGTATAGTGTGAAAGAGAAGAGGATCATTCAACAAGGTATGAGCTATGCAAATTTATTATGATAAACATTTTTATGAAGAATTACTTTAATGTACTTTGTAATGTTATAGCAATGATGCTATATGTATAATGTGAATCATGTGATTGAATAATGATATGTTCATTTGGTTAATGTAATTGATGTTGAGTATTATAATGATGATGCACATGATACTATATGAACAATACTATGATTTGTGTATTATGAATCTTGTGAATTGTATTGTGCTATATGAATAAGGTACTTTGTAATGTTATAGCACTGATGTTATATGTATCATATGGATTGAGATATGATATGTTGTGAAGCCATTGTGATTGGCTATGATGATCTAATTGAAAGAAATAAGGCATGTTTGCCTAGATGATAATGAACATTGAGATTGAAATTGATAATGAAACAATAAGTGAAATATGTGTTTAATGTGTTATTCAGTTTTCAGAGTTCTGGGTTTGGAGGCATGCCTATAAAATGAAAAAGGTAACAGTCTTGCCGGGTTGAGGATCTCTTCAAATTGAGTTGAATTGAGGTCCAAGAGACTGGGTCTGTTACACTATGAGAATTGTGAATATGAAATATATGATTGGTAACAGTCTTGCCGGGTTGAGGATCTTCTCATGATGAGTTGATGGTCCAAGAGACTGGGTCTGTTACACTATCCATGGATAGAAATATTGATATATGATGCCTACGGGCTTGATGATTATGATTATAGACCAAAGCAGTAACTCTGAACTCTGAATAACATAGTGGTGTCTGTTGGGCCCGAGTCTGTCTTTGTTGTCAATGTGATATACAAATGTTGAAAGAAATGGATAATGAAATCTTTGGTATATTTCATTGGACATGTGATTGATGATATGTAATATGTGCGTTGAAATATTGATTATGAGCACTAGTGATGAATCATTAATGTTGAATTGTGAATAAAGAAATGTTATGATTGGTATGATGTATAATGTGTGTATTAGCATTGATTGTGAATTCAATTGATGAATTGTGGTTGATGACAATGATTGTCTTAATTGGAAATGTGACTTGTGATAGGTATGATGTATAATGTGTGTATTGAGATGTTGATTGTGAATATTAGTGATGGGTTGGACTTGGTAGAAATGCTATTTTTATATGTGTATAAGATGTGAGATTAGTTGAAAGATATGAAAGGTGCAAATGAATAGGGATAAACTTAATAAGAACTAAAAATATATGGAATTGAGATATCTTTATATGTTAGTGTTTCCATGATATATGTTTGTATTTTATATTTGTACTACTAAGCTTTCGAGCTTAGCGCGGATGTATTATCGCGCAGGTAGCTTGGTGGAAGACATGAAGTCTTTTGGTATGCCACGAGAAGAGTAAGATTTTGTCGAGACCAACTAGAGGGTAATGCATACATGTATCCACTTTAAGTATGTTATATTATATGTATAAATGAAGTTTTGATAAAGACAATAATTTGTAAGTGTTCTTTAAATTGACCTATTATGGTTTGAATTTTGTTACAGGTATTGAAAGGTAAAAAGAAAAGTGGCATCCTTATACTTTAAATACTTACTGTATGTATACTAGGTATATGTATAGTATTTATATGGAGTATTGGGGTGTTACAATTATTTTGGTATCAGAGCTTAGGTTCGAGATTCTCAGCCTAAGTAAAATTAAAAAGAAAAAGTTTTGAAACGCTTAAAATGAATTAAAAAGAAGAGTTTTGAAAATGAAATTTGTAATACATGCATATGCATTCACACATAGGTTGGTCTCGGAGGTGGCATTATATGATTTATAGTATATCTGTGTTATATGAAATGGATGTTAATGTGTGAATGATATGATGTTATGAGAAAACTGTTTTGTTGTAATGTGAGATGTTGAGGCATGATTACTTAACTTGCTTGTGAAAAAAGAAATGAATTAAAAAAAATATTGATAAGTTTAATGAACGGACCTATCTGTCTCCTGCGGACCCATTGGAATGGGCAACCGAACTTGGACAACCGACCTGGTTGGGGAAGGGTACGTATATAAAGTCATAGTTGTTGGCTATAATGATAAATTTAAATGAGTATAATGAATGATATGAATTTATATAAGTCTAATTGATAATTAAAAAATGGAAATTTATGCAAGTAAAGTGAAGTGTTAAATGTGTTGAAGCATAAAGAAATGAAAAGGAAAATAATATTGAATGAGTTGATTAGTAAAGACAAGGTATGATTATTTAAAGTTTGGGGTATATATATAAAGTCAAGGTATTATTTAAAGGAAAAAGAGATGATATTGGTTATGTAAGAATATAAATTGGTATGGTTATTTTAATGTAAACATTGTGAATTTAAGGTTAGAAATGTGAGATGCTTGGATATTGTGAAAGCTCATGGTAATGGTAATAATATGTGATATTTGAGATTTTTCGAAATGAGCTTAATAATTGGGGAAGAAATATGTGTTGATATTGCTTTATGATATATATATATATATCCGAGATGTTTTTAAAGTTTATTTTAAGAAAAGATGAGTTTGGTAAATTTAAAGTTTAAGCGAAGTAGTAAGTTGAAAAGTTAAAGTTCTACTAGAAACTGATAAAGATTGATTGGATATTGATGATTTAATGTATATTCAATACCTGAGCCAGGTGAAATGATTAATATTGCACATGAAAGTATTATGAATTAAGTAATGTGATTGATGGTATGAGAATTTGTTTTGAAGTAAAAAGAGAAATAGATAAGCAAATGAAAAGGAGCTATTTTAAGTCATTTTATTGCAAAAAAAAAATGTTTTTTAGATATGGAAGTATATTAAATGTTTTTTTTTTTAAGATGAAAGTAAAGAGATGTCACATTGGGAATGTGACCAAGATGGATGTGAAGTGTTATTATAGTCAGAATATATATTTGTAGTGTGATTAAATACTTTTTATCATATTGGAAGAATGAGAATAATAGTATTCAAAAGAAAGTGATAAACACTAAATTTGTAGTGAATGTATGAAAAAGGAAAATAAAAATCAGAGCATATAATTAAGTGTATAGGAGCTATTAGGCTCAATGTGTATATTATTAGGTGTAATGTACATATGTATAAATATATGAGTAAAATATATATATACGTTGAATGGTAAACAAACGGATATAAAGATGATATATTAAATGCATTTCAAAATAAAGGTGAGAGAGATGTCACCTTAGTAAGGTGACTAAGAATTTGTGAAGTATTATTGTAGTTAGGAAATATATATGTGTTGAGTTGATAAATAATTTAAGTTATGTCAAAAAGGGGTAAGAATGATGTTGATTAAGGAAAAGTAATAAATGTTAAATTGTGTTAAAGATATGTAAAAGAGGAATTATATATAATTGTATGACTATGTGTATACATGTATGAAAAATGTGGAATGAGCTTTTCGATATGAATGTAAATGAAAATGTAAGAAATGTGGAAAGCAAGTCATATTGTGAATGTGACCTAAGTATGTGAATGTGATATAATTATTTTTTTAGTGGTGTGGAGAATAATAGGGCATGTATCAGTGGATCTATGAGAGGATAGGTTTTAACCTATGTAGAGTTAGATTATGGGATGAAATGGAGAGTGAGAAAGGACTCAAGTAACACTAGAAGATGAAATTGTTATGATAATAACTGAGTTAAACTATCATATAATGTTTCCTGGATTAAGGATTTTGTTTGTAGAAATTCTATATGTATAAGTATATAATAAAAAGGAAAGTATACTGTATGAAAAGTGTTACAAGAGATAAATTAGAAGTGGAGTAATAAATGGAATTTGTATATGATTAAATGTTGTGTATAAAGATGTTATAGATAATATTGTTGATGTGAGTTAGACTAATGATAATCGTATGTTCAAGAGAAAATTTATGGAGATGGAGTTGAAATGTGTTAACTCTTGGTGTAGTAAAAGTGTGGAGAATGGATATATAATTCTTGTGATACAACTAAATAGTGTAATTAAAAAGTTTGGATACAGAATAATCGAGAAACAGTATTGATTTATGAGTTACAGGTGTGTGACCATTCATCTCCTATGGCTATATGATTTGGTTAGTATGTGTAGCCGATTAATTTTAGTATCCATAAATTTGGGACTGAGACAATATGACTGTAGTACAAATTGGTGAGATTGAAAATTTTGTTTAAGAAGCATAGTTAAATAGTTATTATAAGATTTGGTGGGAACTATACTAATATGATTTGAAGTGATTTGTTATCACAATAATTTGATTGAATATGGATTGGAAAAGATCAAGAAATTGTATATAAGTTTGCCCTAATTGAATTAGATCATATATACATATATGAATATGGTGCAATTTCATGATAAGTTATATAAATTAATCGTTGGATGGAATTGAACAAGATTGGAAAATGGATATATTGTGACAGATAGATCAATTGATCTGAATTGGACTAAGATTATGAAGTATTATTGAGATTTAATATGTATAGTTGTATTAAGAATGTAATTAATTACGTGTCAATGTATATGATGTAAAATATTAAAGTAAGAATGGATAGGAATGTATGGAATTATAGTAATTATAAATTATGATAATAAGGGAGAAGATTGGTTATTTATAAAATAAATTGAAAGGCAATGTATTAAAATGTAAGTTAAGAGAAAAGCATGCTAAAGAGGTAACTCCAATTGTGGAAAATAAGGACCTTGTTATCCATTGAGGGTTGATAAATGTCTATTTAGACAGTGATTGTAATGACGGGATAATTAATGCTAAGATTCAAACCAATAATTGTTGAGGCTAAAGTTAAGAAAGTAATTACATAGAGGTGAAGGAACAAAATATATTGAATATAAAGATTGGATGAAGTATAAGTGTACTATAAAATGATTTGATTCCTGATTAAAAATGTTAATAGGAGATGTAATGAGTATTTTGAATGTTTGATCAAGGAAATAAGAAGGTATATAAACATATAGAACGATGAATTATGGAATTTAGAGGAGATTGTTGATTCTAAAAGAAGGAATTGAAGTTATATGATTGGATGACATAATAATTTAAGCATATATTTAACTTCAGGTGGAAGTGAAGATAGTATTTTTGTTAAGAATGAATTGTTATGGCATGGATAATTTCGAGGACGAAATTATTTAAGGGGGAGAGAATTGTAATATCCCTAAGTGTGCCTAGAAGTTGTGATAATATTGTTATTAGTGAATTGAATGTGTGATTGATAAGTGGTAATTGTGTATGATTTATTTGGAGGATAATAGAAGTTGAGAAAATAATGTATATGTGTGTAGTTGGAAGGAATGCATTGTGTAGAGAGAAGTGTATATGTAGTGTATATGGTGATATATATAACATATAAGTTGGTCAAAGGGCTTGGTCAAGGGAAGAAGATATTTTATTTGTGATTTGTGAAATTACCTATATGGGTATATATGTGACAAAAGTTTAGTTAAATGGATGAGGGCATTATAGTAATTTTCTTTTGGATGAGTATTTAATGCATGTGGACTTTGTGTTTTCTTCATCATTTCTTCTTCTTCTCCTTGTGTTGGCCGGCTCCTTCATTGGCAAAGAAAAACAAAAGAACAAAGAAAGGTTTTGATGATTTTAAGCTCCAAAGTTGAGAGAGATTTCAAGTAGCTAAGTTGGATTTCAAGGAATTTTATCATCTTGGTAAGTTTTCTCTTGTTTACCTTGATTCTTTTTGAAGCTGTGTTTGGATTGAGTTATGTTTAGTAATAGTATGATTAAGTATGTTTGTAATTTGTTGAGAAGAGTTGAAATAGATTTGAAAAGGAGAAGTAAATTGGTGTTGGTGATGGAAGAGTAAGAGTTGTGTTTAGTGAATATTTTTCTGTTTTACAATTAGTAAAGGCTGTGACTTGTATGATTTTTAATTAATTATAGAAAAATGTTCTTGAAGTGAATTTTTGATATGTTGTGCCTCTATGAGTCTAGAATGACTGAAAAATATGTTGATTCGATTTTGGAATGGTTGAGTTTAGAAAGATTATTTTTATTAGACCTGTTCCAGCAGGTACCTTAATTGAGACAGCTATATTTCGGGATTTTTAATAAAATGTAGAAAAATCATATCCAATTGAATTTTGGATATGTTGTTTCTTAGTGAGTCTAGTATTTGAGAAAAATAATTTGGAACCACGTTGATTGAATTTGATTTATGGAATTCACAAAGTTCAGAACTGCTGCCAGGATGCAGGGCAATTGGGGCAGTCTGGTTAGGTGAACTATTTGACCAAGATTTTGTGTTCAGTTTGATCTGAAATTTTAAAGGAATGATTTTAAGATACAAAACTAAATTCTGTAAAAATTTTAGAATTTTTAGTCAAGTAGATTATTTTATACAATTTTTCAAAATAAGGATAAAATGGAGTCTAAAACCAGAATGTACTATTCATATGGTCATTTTGCTAATATTCCTTTTGGATTAGGTTGTGAAGAGGTTGAATTGCCCTAATTTGTGAAGTGAAGAACTATTGAGTGGAGAAGAGTTTAGAGTGGTGTGAAATGTTATTAAGGTAAGTACCAATGTTGCATGATTGCATTGTTAATGCATATCACTAATGTATTTTGATGTGTTTATATCATTAATGATATGTATATATATAATTGTGTTATGGGAAAATGAAAGATGTGAATGATTTGATGAATATTAATGTATGAGAATACAATTGATTGAGTATAATTAAATAATATTAGGTAAATTATTACATTGTTAATCTAATGTGACTTGTATAGTGTGAAAGAGAAGAGGATCATTCAACAAGGTATGAGCTATGCAAATTTATTATGATAAACATTTTTATGAAGAATTACTTTAATGTACTTTGTAATGTTATAGCAATGATGCTATATGTATAATGTGAATCATGTGATTGAATAATGATATGTTCATTTGGTTAATGTAATTGATGTTGAGTATTATAATGATGATGCACATGATACTATATGAACAATACTATGATTTGTGTATTATGAATCTTGTGAATTGTATTGTGCTATATGAATAAGGTACTTTGTAATGTTATAGCACTGATGTTATATGTATCATATGGATTGAGATATGATATGTTGTGAAGCCATTGTGATTGGCTATGATGATCTAATTGAAAGAAATAAGGCATGTTTGCCTAGATGATAATGAACATTGAGATTGAAATTGATAATGAAACAATAAGTGAAATATGTGTTTAATGTGTTATTCAGTTTTCAGAGTTCTGGGTTTGGAGGCATGCCTATAAAATGAAAAAGGTAACAGTCTTGCCGGGTTGAGGATCTCTTCAAATTGAGTTGAATTGAGGTCCAAGAGACTGGGTCTGTTACACTATGAGAATTGTGAATATGAAATATATGATTGGTAACAGTCTTGCCGGGTTGAGGATCTTCTCATGATGAGTTGATGGTCCAAGAGACTGGGTCTGTTACACTATCCATGGATAGAAATATTGATATATGATGCCTACGGGCTTGATGATTATGATTATAGACCAAAGCAGTAACTCTGAACTCTGAATAACATAGTGGTGTCTGTTGGGCCCGAGTCTGTCTTTGTTGTCAATGTGATATACAAATGTTGAAAGAAATGGATAATGAAATCTTTGGTATATTTCATTGGACATGTGATTGATGATATGTAATATGTGCGTTGAAATATTGATTATGAGCACTAGTGATGAATCATTAATGTTGAATTGTGAATAAAGAAATGTTATGATTGGTATGATGTATAATGTGTGTATTAGCATTGATTGTGAATTCAATTGATGAATTGTGGTTGATGACAATGATTGTCTTAATTGGAAATGTGACTTGTGATAGGTATGATGTATAATGTGTGTATTGAGATGTTGATTGTGAATATTAGTGATGGGTTGGACTTGGTAGAAATGCTATTTTTATATGTGTATAAGATGTGAGATTAGTTGAAAGATATGAAAGGTGCAAATGAATAGGGATAAACTTAATAAGAACTAAAAATATATGGAATTGAGATATCTTTATATGTTAGTGTTTCCATGATATATGTTTGTATTTTATATTTGTACTACTAAGCTTTCGAGCTTAGCGCGGATGTATTATCGCGCAGGTAGCTTGGTGGAAGACATGAAGTCTTTTGGTATGCCACGAGAAGAGTAAGATTTTGTCGAGACCAACTAGAGGGTAATGCATACATGTATCCACTTTAAGTATGTTATATTATATGTATAAATGAAGTTTTGATAAAGACAATAATTTGTAAGTGTTCTTTAAATTGACCTATTATGGTTTGAATTTTGTTACAGGTATTGAAAGGTAAAAAGAAAAGTGGCATCCTTATACTTTAAATACTTACTGTATGTATACTAGGTATATGTATAGTATTTATATGGAGTATTGGGGTGTTACAGATTCTAGGTTCTGGACCTAAGGAAAATTTGGGCTCTGGACCCGAGCTAAGTTCTGGACTTAGAATAGATTCTAGGTTCTGGACCTAAGAAAAATTTGGGTTTTGGACCCGAGCTAAGTTCTGGACTTAAAAGGAGATTCTAGGTTCTGGACCTAAGGGTAATTTTGGTTCTGGACCCGAGCTAAGTTCTGGACTTAAAAAGAGATTCTAGGTTCTGGACTTAAAGGTAATTTGGGTTCTAGACTAAGTTATGGACTTAAAAGAGATTCTAGGTTGTGGACCTAAGGGTAATTTGGGTTATGGTGTAATATCCTCATATATGTCCTAGAAGTTGTGATTATGTTGTTGTTGTTGTTATATAATTGGATTGAATATATGTGTTAAATTACAAGAGAAAAGAAATAGAGAAAAGAATGTTTATGTATATGTGATTTGGGAAAGAATTTAGGGTTTAGAGAGAATGGTATATGTTGTGTATATGATGATATATATAACATATAAGTTGGTCAAAATGAAGAGTCAAGGAAAGAAGATATTTATTTTTGTTAAGTGTGAAGTTACTATAAAGGGCATGTAATGAATGGTAATCAAGACAAATGGTATAAGGGTGTTTAGGTAATTACTCTTGTTGAATCACTTGGTGGAGATTTAAAGAGGTGATATTTTGTCTTTTCTTCATTTCCTTCTTCTTCTTCTTCTCTTCTCCACGTTGGTTGGCTCCTCCTTAGACAAGAGAGAGCAAAGTGAGATTTGTTTAATTCTAACATCAAATTGAAGGGAGAATCAAAGGATTTAATTGAAGATTTGTGGAATTCAACAACTTAGGTAAGTTCTTTCTCTTGATTTTCCTTTGTTCTTTTGAAATTGTGTTTGGGATTGGTGAGTTGATATGGATGGTTGATGGAGTGTGTTTGTGTATGGTGTGTGTAAAAGTGTTGAAATGGAATTAAAGATAAGAAGCTAGGTTGGTGTTGGTGATGGAAGAGTAAGAGTTGTGTTTAGTGAATATTTTTCTGTTTTACAATTAGTAAAGGCTGTGACTTGTATGATTTTTAATTAATTATAGAAAAATGTTCTTGAAGTGAATTTTTGATATGTTGTGCCTCTATGAGTCTAGAATGACTGAAAAATATGTTGATTCGATTTTGGAATGGTTATGAGTTTAGAAAGATTATTTTTATTAGACCTGTTCCAGCAGGTACCTTAACTGAGACAGCTATATTTCGGGATTTTTAATAAAATGTAGAAAAATCATATCCAATTGAATTTTGGATATGTTGTTTCTTAGTGAGTCTAGTATTTGAGAAAAATAATTTGGAACCACGTTGATTGAATTTGATTTATGGAATTCACAAAGTTCAGAACTGCTGCCAGGATGCAGGGCAATTGGGGCAGTCTGGTTAGGTGAACTATTTGACCAAGATTTTGTGTTCAGTTTGATCTGAAATTTTAAAGGAATGATTTTAAGATACAAAACTAAATTCTGTAAAAATTTTAGAATTTTTAGTCAAGTAGATTATTTTATACAATTTTTCAAAATAAGGATAAAATGGAGTCTTAAACCAGAATGTACTATTCATATGGTCATTTTGCTAATATTCCTTTGGATTAGGTTTTGAAGAGATTGGGTTGCATTAACCTAAATGTGGAGAATTCTTGGAAAGAAAAGAAATGTATAGATTGATGGGACTAGTTCTTGAGGTAAGTACCAATACATATGATTGTATTTAATTATATAATTTGAGGCTTAACACATTTGTTTGCAAATGTGTTAAGTGATCTATTATATTGTTAACATAATTGGACTAAGGTGATGATTGAATGATGTGAAGGATGTGAAGATCATTAACCAGGTAAGCATAAACCCTATTTGATAGTATATCCTTATATGTCTTTGAACATTAACACATTGGGATGAAAGTGTTAAATAAGCTATATTATATTGTGAATGTAAATGAAGAATATATATAAAGGATGAATTATGAAATGGGAAAGGTAGGAAGAAATGAGGATCATTCTTAAGGTATGTGCAATTTGTTATGATAAATGCTCTAGTAATGAATGATGTTAATGTGTTTTGAGAAGTGAGAAAATGTTATGTTATATGCATTGTGAATCTTGTGTATGGCAATGTATTATATGAATAATATACTTTGAAATGTGATATCAATGATGCTATATGTATCATATGGATTGAGATATGATATGATATGAAGCCATTGTGATTGGCTATGATAATTCAATTGAAAGAGATAAGGCATGTTGGCCTAATTGATGATGAGATTGATAATGAAATAATAAATGAATTGTTTGTTTAATATGTTATTCAGTTTCAGAGTTCTGGATTTGGGTGGCATGCCTAAGAAATGATGAAAGGTAACAGTCTTGCCGGGTTGAGGATCTCCTCATATGTGTTGAGTTGATGGTCCAAGAGACTGGGTCTGTTACACTATGAGAATTGTGAATATGAGATATATGATTTGTAACAGTCTTGCCGGGTTGAGGATCTCCTCATATGTGTTGAGTTGATGGTCCAAGAGACTGGGTCTGTTACACTATCCATGGATAGAGATACATGTATATACATTGCCTACGGGCGTGATGATTGTGACTATGAACCAAAGCAGTAACTCTGAACTTTGAATAACATATTAGTGTTTTGGGCCCGAGTCTGTCTTTATTGTCAATGTGAATTGCAAGTATTGAAATATTGATTGTGAGTATTAATAATGAATTATGCTTGGTGAATTGTGAATAATATAATGTTATTAAGTGTAATATGTAAATGAATTGTGGTTGATGATAAAGGTTGTCTTTATTGTAAATGTGATTTATGATTTGTATGATATGTAATTTGTGTATTGCAATAATGATTGGTATGGTATATATAATGTAGGGGTATTAATATATTGGTTTTGAGTATTGGTGATGCATTGGGGTTGGTGATAATATTATGTATATATGTACATCATATTTGAAATTAGCTAGGATATATTAAAGATGAAATTAAAAAGAAAAGAAGATATGATAAGACCTAATTATATATTGAATTGATGTATCATTATATGTCAATACTTCTATACTATATGTTTATATTTTATAGTTGGACTACTAAGCTCTCGGGCTTAGCGCGGGTGTTTATTCGCGCAGGTATATAGATGGAAGATATGAAGTCTTTTGTTATGCCACAAGAAGAGTAAAGTTTGTCGAGACCAACTAGAGGGTAATGCATACATGTATAAACTTTAATTATGATGTATTTCTGACGAGAGAGTATTTATATGTATAAATGAAGTTTTTGATAAAGATAATGATTTTGTAAATGTTATTTAAATTAATGTATTATGGTTTGAACTCTGTTACAGGTTTTTAAAAGGTAACGAAAAGTGACATCCTTATACTTTATATATTTACTGTATGTATACTAGGTATACGCATAGTACTTATATAGGGTATCGGGGTGTTACAATTATTTTGGTATCAGAGCTTAGGTTCGAGATTCTCGGCCTAAGTGAGAAAAAAAAAATTTTTTTTTGAAAAGTTTAAATAAAAGTAAAAAGGAAAAGTTTTGAAATGAAATTTGTAATACATGCATATGCATTGACACCTAGGTTGGTCTTGGATGTGGCATTATATGAATTATAGAATATTTGTGTTATATGAGATGTTCAATATAGTTGATGATATATGTGTATACTATTTTGATGTGATGAGAAATTATGATTGTTGACAATGATGTTGGAAATGAATTATAATTGAGGCATAGTGCCTAATTGATTATGAGAAACTAATTGTGAAATGTAATATGATATATGTATATTGATGATGCATATGAAAATGTCATGTTGTGTGCAACATGGAATGTAATGTTGATGTTTATGAGCAATATTATGTAGGACATAATATGAATTGAAACATAAAGAAATGAAAAGGAGAATAAATTTGAAAATGAGTTGAAAATCAAATCAAGATAAGAGTATGTACTTTTTCTTCTATACTTTGAACCTCTTTATAATAAAGTTTATGTTGGTTTTGCTAATGTTGAATTTACTAGACAGCGGAAATGATATCGAATTGTTAAAATTGAAAGTTATGTTATTTAAATGAGGAGAGTATGGTGGAATGCTGAATGAGTTGTTTAGTAGAGACAAAGTGTGATTATGTAAAGTTGGGATGTGTATACAGTTAAGGTTGTGTTTAAAGGAAAAAGAGATGATAGTGGTTAAGTAAGAATATAACTTAGTATTGTTACTATAATGCGAGCATAGTAAATTCAATGTTAGAAATGTGAGATGCTTGGATATTGTGAAAGCTCATGGTAATGGTGATAATATGTGATATTTGAGATTTTTGAAGTGAGCTTTATGATTGTGGAAATTATATGTTTTAATATTGCTTTGTGATATATATTTGTAAGATGTTTTTAAAGTGATGATAGCAAAGATGAGTTTGGCAAATTGAAGCTTAAACGAAGTAGTAAATTGAGAAGTTAAAGTTTTAGTGGAATTTGATAAAGATTATTGGGATATTGATAGTTAACTGTATATGCAATGCATGAGCTAAGTGAAATGACTAGTATTGCATATGGAAGTATTATGAATTGAGTAATGTGATTGATAGTATGAGAATTTGTTTTGAAATAATCAAGGAAGTGGATAAGTAAATAGAAATGAGTTATTTTAAGTCATTTTACTGAACAGGGTAAGAATGAATATGGGAGTGTACTAAATATTTTTAAAGACGAAAGTGAAAGAGATGTCACATTGGGAATGTGACTGAGATGAATATGAAGTGTTACTATAGTCGGAATATATATGTTTGTAGTGTGAATAAATACTTTATATCATATTGGAAGAATGAGAAGGATAGTGTTTAAAAGAAAATGATATACACTAAATTTGTATTGAATGTATGAAAAAGGAAAATACTATAAGAGCATATAATTAAGTGTATACATGTATATGATATGTGAATTGAGTTTTCCAATATGAATGAAATTATGATATATAAACACATTTGTGAATCACATTATGAGGATGGCTTATGAAGATATATGTGGTATAATTATAGAATTAGTGATATGGAAAAACAATGTTATATGTATTAGTGGACCTAAGAGAGATTAGGTCTTGAACTGTGTAAAGCTAGATGGATTATGTGATGGAAGTGAGAATGGAAAGAACTTGAGTAATATTGGACAGTGGAAATTGTTATAATGAGTATTGAACTTGATGATTATATTATATTTAGAGTTTCAAAGTATTCACATATGAAAAGTTCTATGTAATTATATTATAAGAGATTGTAGATGGATTAGAAATGAAGTGATGAATAGAAATTGTATAAGAACTGTATATGATTGAATATGTATATAGTAATATTGTTAAAGCATGAGTTAAGTTGATAAGGATCATATAAGCGAATACAAATTGGTTGAAACGAAGTTGGAATGTGTTAACTTCTGTTATACTAAAAATGTTAAGATTGAGAATAGAATTATAAAAGAACAGTATTGAATTGAAAGTTCTAGGTTTGAATATTAATCTCTTAAAGTCATGTGTTTTGTTCAGTATTTTGGATCGGTTAATTTGTTATCCATGGATTTGGATCTTAGATATAATGATTGTAATACGGATTTGGTGAGGTTGACAATTTTGTTTGAGAAGTATAGTTAAAAATTATGATGGTTAAAGTTGTACCTTATTATTATTTTTTTTATGTTAAGAATTTGGTTATAACTATGAAAAAAAATTTAAAAAAATTAAAAAAATTTTGAAATGTGTTGAGTTATGGATAATATGACAAAAAGGTAATCAAAATAAATATACCAATGATAGGAAATGTGAAGAGTTAGTAAAAGGGAGAAATTATATTATATGAATGAAAGTTATACTGAATATGTTTATGGTATGTAACTTGAGGTTTAAGGGAATGAACTCAAAGTTTGAGTGAATGAATTATAGATATTAAGTATGATATAACATTTTTATGAGAATTGGTGGAAATTATACTAAGATAATAAAGAATAAACTATGTGTATATTAAAAGATATTAGAAGTGATTTGTTATCATGATGATTTGACTGAAAATAGATTGAAAGAGAGCAGAAATTGAATATAAGTTTGCTCTTATGGAATTAAGTTATATTTATACTTATATGAAAATTGTGAAATTTCATGATAAGTTAGATTACTTAATCGTTGGTTGGAATTGAACAAGATTGGAACGTGGGTATATTGTGACAGATAGATTAATTGATCTGAATTTGGCTAAGATTATGGATCATTAATAAAATTTAATGTGTATAGTTGTATTAAGAAAATAGGTATTTACATGATAATGTATATGATGTAAATTTTAAAGTATGATTGGACATGAATGAGTGGAGTATAGTAATTGTTAATCATTATAGGAAGAGAAAAAGATTGGTTATCTATAAAATAAGTTGAAAGATAATGTATTAATATGTAAGTTAAGTGAAAAGCATGCTAAAGAAATAACTCCATTTATGAAAAATCAGGATTTTGTTATCTATTGAGAGTGATAAATGTCTATTTAGACAGTGATTGTAATGAAGGGATAATTAATGTTCAGATATAAGTCAATGGTTTTTAATGTTAAAGTTAAGAGAGTAATTATACAGAGGTGAAATAACAAAATATATTAAATATAAAGATTTGACAAAGTATTATTGTGCTATATGATGATCTGATTCTGGTATAAAGATATTAATAGGAAATGTAATGTGATCTTTTGAATGTTTGATTAAGAAAGTAACCAGATGTATAAACATATAGAATGATGAGTTATAGAATTTAAAGAAGGTGGTTGATTCTAAAGAGGAGAGTTGGAGTTATATGATTTGATGATATAATGACTTAAGCGTATAATTAACTTCATATGGGAGTTAAGATAGTATTTTGTTAAGAATAAATTGTTATGGTACTGATAATTTCGAGGACGAAATTATTAAAGGGGGAGAGAATTGTAATATCCTCATATATGTCCTAGAAGTTGTGATTATGTTGTTGTTGTTGTTATATAATTGGATTGAATATATGTGTTAAATTACAAGAGAAAAGAAATAGAGAAAAGAATGTTTATGTATATGTGATTTGGGAAAGAATTTAGGGTTTAGAGAGAATGGTATATGTTGTGTATATGATGATATATATAACATATAAGTTGGTCAAAATGAAGAGTCAAGGAAAGAAGATATTTATTTTTGTTAAGTGTGAAGTTACTATAAAGGGCATGTAATGAATGGTAATCAAGACAAATGGTATAAGGGTGTTTAGGTAATTACTCTTGTTGAATCACTTGGTGGAGATTTAAAGAGGTGATATTTTGTCTTTTCTTCATTTCCTTCTTCTTCTTCTTCTCTTCTCCACGTTGGTTGGCTCCTCCTTAGACAAGAGAGAGCAAAGTGAGATTTGTTTAATTCTAACATCAAATTGAAGGGAGAATCAAAGGATTTAATTGAAGATTTGTGGAATTCAACAACTTAGGTAAGTTCTTTCTCTTGATTTTCCTTTGTTCTTTTGAAATTGTGTTTGGGATTGGTGAGTTGATATGGATGGTTGATGGAGTGTGTTTGTGTATGGTGTGTGTAAAAGTGTTGAAATGGAATTAAAGATAAGAAGCTAGGTTGGTGTTGGTGATGGAAGAGTAAGAGTTGTGTTTAGTGAATTTTTTTCTGTTTTACAATTAGTAAAGGCTGTGACTTGTATGATTTTTAATTAATTATAGAAAAATGTTCTTGAAGTGAATTTTTGATATGTTGTGCCTCTATGAGTCTAGAATGACTGAAAAATATGTTGATTCGATTTTGGAATGGTTATGAGTTTAGAAAGATTATTTTTATTAGACCTGTTCCAGCAGGTACCTTAACTGAGACAGCTATATTTCGGGATTTTTAATAAAATGTAGAAAAATCATATCCAATTGAATTTTGGATATGTTGTTTCTTAGTGAGTCTAGTATTTGAGAAAAATAATTTGGAACCACTTTGATTGAATTTGATTTATGGAATTCACAAAGTTCAGAACTGCTGCCAGGATGCAGGGCAATTGGGGCAGTCTGGTTAGGTGAACTATTTGACCAAGATTTTGTGTTCAGTTTGATCTGAAATTTTAAAGGAATGATTTTAAGATACAAAACTAAATTCTGTAAAAATTTTAGAATTTTTAGTCAAGTAGATTATTTTATACAATTTTTCAAAATAAGGATAAAATGGAGTCTTAAACCAGAATGTACTATTCATATGGTCATTTTGCTAATATTCCTTTGGATTAGGTTTTGAAGAGATTGGGTTGCATTAACCTAAATGTGGAGAATTCTTGGAAAGAAAAGAAATGTATAGATTGATGGGACTAGTTCTTGAGGTAAGTACCAATACATATGATTGTATTTAATTATATAATTTGAGGCTTAACACATTTGTTTGCAAATGTGTTAAGTGATATATTATATTGTTAACATAATTGGACTAAGGTGATGATTGAATGATGTGAAGGATGTGAAGATCATTAACCAGGTAAGCATAAACCCTATTTGATAGTATATCCTTATATGTCTTTGAACATTAACACATTGGGATGAAAGTGTTAAATAAGCTATATTATATTGTGAATGTAAATGAAGAATATATATAAAGGATGAATTATGAAATGGGAAAGGTAGGAAGAAATGAGGATCATTCTTAAGGTATGTGCAATTTGTTATGATAAATGCTCTAGTAATGAATGATGTTAATGTGTTTTGAGAAGTGAGAAAATGTTATGTTATATGCATTGTGAATCTTGTGTATGGCAATGTATTATATGAATAATATACTTTGAAATGTGATATCAATGATGCTATATGTATCATATGGATTGAGATATGATATGATATGAAGCCATTGTGATTGGCTATGATAATTCAATTGAAAGAGATAAGGCATGTTGGCCTAATTGATGATGAGATTGATAATGAAATAATAAATGAATTGTTTGTTTAATATGTTATTCAGTTTCAGAGTTCTGGATTTGGGTGGCATGCCTAAGAAATGATGAAAGGTAACAGTCTTGCCGGGTTGAGGATCTCCTCATATGTGTTGAGTTGATGGTCCAAGAGACTGGGTCTGTTACACTATGAGAATTGTGAATATGAGATATATGATTTGTAACAGTCTTGCCGGGTTGAGGATCTCCTCATATGTGTTGAGTTGATGGTCCAAGAGACTGGGTCTGTTACACTATCCATGGATAGAGATACATGTATATACATTGCCTACGGGCGTGATGATTGTGACTATGAACCAAAGCAGTAACTCTGAACTTTGAATAACATATTAGTGTTTTGGGCCCGAGTCTGTCTTTATTGTCAATGTGAATTGCAAGTATTGAAATATTGATTGTGAGTATTAATAATGAATTATGCTTGGTGAATTGTGAATAATATAATGTTATTAAGTGTAATATGTAAATGAATTGTGGTTGATGATAAAGGTTGTCTTTATTGTAAATGTGATTTATGATTTGTATGATATGTAATTTGTGTATTGCAATAATGATTGGTATGGTATATATATAATGTAGGGGTATTAATATATTGGTTTTGAGTATTGGTGATGCATTGGGGTTGGTGATAATATTATGTATATATGTACATCATATTTGAAATTAGCTAGGATATATTAAAGATGAAATTAAAAAGAAAAGAAGATATGATAAGACCTAATTATATATTGAATTGATGTATCATTATATGTCAATACTTCTATACTATATGTTTATATTTTATAGTTGGACTACTAAGCTCTCGGGCTTAGCGCGGGTGTTTATTCGCGCAGGTATATAGATGGAAGATATGAAGTCTTTTGTTATGCCACAAGAAGAGTAAAGTTTGTCGAGACCAACTAGAGGGTAATGCATACATGTATAAACTTTAATTATGATGTATTTCTGACGAGAGAGTATTTATATGTATAAATGAAGTTTTTGATAAAGATAATGATTTTGTAAATGTTATTTAAATTAATGTATTATGGTTTGAACTCTGTTACAGGTTTTTAAAAGGTAACAAAAAGTGACATCCTTATACTTTATATATTTACTGTATGTATACTAGGTATACGCATAGTACTTATATAGGGTATCGGGGTGTTACATATGGACCCGATATTGAATTTAATTTGGGTGCTTGGACCCGAGACTGAGTTTGACTGGCCTTTTATCATTTGAGAAGTCTAACTACTCCGATTATTCTATGCATTATGGTTTTTCACCCTCAAAATGGATCTTCATCCTTTGAGATCGGGTCTTCATCCTTGAAAATGGATCTTCTTCCTTTGAATCGGGTCTTCACCCTTGAAAATGGATCTTCATCCTTTGAGATCGAGTCTTCACCCTTGAAAATGGATCTTCATCCTTTGAGATCGGGTCTTCACCCTTGAAAATGGATCTGCATCTTTGGAGATTGGGTCTTCACCCTTGCAAATGGATCTTCATCCTTGAAGATTGGGTCTTCACCCTTGAAAGTGGATCTTCATTCTTTAGACTTTGGGTCTTCACCCTTTGAAATTGGATCTTCATCCTTGAAAATCGGGTCTTCACCTTTGAAAATGGATCTTCATCCTTTGGACATCGGTTCTTCACCCTTGAAAGTGGATCTTCATCCTTTAAACTTCAGGTCTTCACCCTTTGAAATTGGATCTTCATCCTTGGAATCAGGTCTTCACCTTTGAAAATGGATCTTCATCCTTAAAAATCGGGTCTTCACCCTTGAAAATGGACCTTCATCTTTGGAATTAGGTCCTTACCTTTGAAAGTGGATCTTCATCCTTAGAGATTTGTCTTATATTGGCTTCAACTCTTCTAGCTGGGCTGATCTTTTGTCATTTGCATCTTCATTCTTTTGATAGTTCTAATGTTCCATTCTTTTGTTCTTCCTTTTTGCAAAAATTCAGCTATTTTTAGTTGGCTTTCATATCCTCTCCTTGCCCCCCAATAATTTTTTTTATGCAAGCTTTGATTGATGTTTTTCTTGTCTAGTTCTTTGCATAAGCACGCATTTCTTCTCTTTGCACAATTACTAGAGCTTTCTCAAGCAATGGGCTTTCCATGCCCCCCTGATTTGACATCTTCTTTTGATTCCTTACTTCACAGAGTGTTTGCTGTTCACTTTGATAAAGAATAGACAATACAAGACAAGAAAGTGTGATGTGATATGCTCATGTATGCATGATATGCATGATAATACTCACAGCGGTTTCATTGACTCACAGACCGAGGTGATCAGTAGAAGTGTTCTTATTGGTTCCTTTTTAGATGCTCGTTCAGGTCTTGCATTGGAATGACAGACTGCTTCACATTTATGGCTTTTATCTTCAAGGCATTGAAAATATGAATAATGGAGGCCCCAAACATTAGAGATAGGGATTCATCTATTTCGAACTATGTTTCAGCATGTCAGTTGATAGCTTCTTCACAACCTTGCCAATAATCATTTCCTTTTCCCAATATGTCCTTTGGAGGTTCAACATACTTCCCTTAACTTGAAGGCTTTGTATGACAAAATATTTTTTTTTGGTTTTTTGAATTTTGATTTTGAAATCAAATGTTGGCTTTGCCAAATTAATGTCAATGTACCTCAGGACTTGATTTTCCAAATTAACATATCTATAACATAACAACCCTAGTTACCATACTAAACTCGAGAATTATTTCTATTTAAGCAAGAACTGTTGCACTTCAGATAGGCACATACACATTACTTGGCCAAAGGTCTCATTGAGTTTAAATACTGTCTATCTCATATGCATGCTTATCCAAACTATCTCCACTAATAGACTCTACCTACCAAGAGAGATCAACAAGTCTTTAATAGGCTTGAATTGAGGTCTATAAGGGACATGGGTTTAAATGAAGGCCATTTTGAGATTGGAGCTGGTGTGACACAAAGGACAAACCTTCATACTACAAATTTCTTGTTGGAACTTTAGACAATTGAGAGCAATCTTGCTAGACTCCAAATTCCTTCTATTTTCTTGGCATTAATTTGGATCTTGATTAGGACAGTTTTTGCCCTTGCAAAAAGTTTGGTTCCCAAATTCGTTTCTTTTCTTCTTCTCCTTTTATTTCTCTTACTCTTCCCTTTTCTTTCTCTTTATTTTCTTACTCCTCCCTTTCTTTGAACATTTTATCATTTTGTCCTTCTTTCTTGTAGGACTGTCAAGTACAGAACTTTCAAGAACTGAATGGTTTTTTTCCTTTTCCTTTGATTTTGATCCAATCTTTGGTTGGGTTGGACCAATTCAAGTCAAACTGTCCTTATAAAACCAAATGGAAGCCCTTTGTTGTCTTAGGTCAGAGAGAACTCAGTTGGCTTTTTGAACCATTTTGGGTTTTCTTTTCTTTTTTCTTTTTTCTTTTCTTTCTTTTTTTCTTGTCTTCTTTTTTCTTTGCTCTCATTTCTCTTGTTTTCTTTTCTTTTCTTTTTTTCTTTTTTTTGTTTTTTTGGTTTTGTTTTGTTTTTCTTTTTTTGTTTTGTTTAGTTCTAGCTCTAAAAGAGTTATCTTGTTTGTACTAACTTGGGCTTCCAATAATGGATGAGTGGAGCAACATAAATCTTCTTTAACAGGGATAAATCATTTGTTATTCCGATGTTGTCTTAATATATTGGAGATATTAGAAAAACTTTAACTACCTTTATGGTCTTAAAAACTTCAACTACCCTTATGGTCTTGAAAATATCAACTATCCTTATGGTCTTGAGGACTTCAACTATCTTCATGATCTTGACTATTCATTTCTTTCTTTGATCTTCTTGCCTCTTCATATTAGTGATCATGAGATTTGTCAAAAGTATAACAACAGCTCAGGGTAGGCTGTCGAGGTTATATGCCAATGAAAAAGAAAGATAAAATTTTATGAAGGCTCAAAGGGACAACTAGAGATTGATATTTAATGGGTGGATACTAGTTGTTGGCTAACCAAACAATGCCTAGATCATCTCTCCCTTAAATAAGAAGAGTTCAATTTCGCCTCAAAAGTTTGTCAAAGTATGTTCTAAGACTGACTAGAACCTAGACAAAGATAATTATGCAGGAGCCCTCTCTAAGTAAGCATACACATCTCAATGCTATAGAGCAATTCCCTCACCTAGTAAAGTCATTCAAGTCATGTTGCATAAATATATTAATTCATGAATTATCAAGCTAGATTCCTCATTGGTTCAGCACCAAAGTGAACAAAGACCAACAAAATTTTTTGATAAAAGTATTTTATTCAAACAAATTTGAAAAACATGACTGTTCTAATTAAATATTAAAGCAAAGTAAAATTGAAAAGCAACATTCAAGTTAAGGAAAGTTCGTTGAGTTTAAGCTTCTTTTCCTTTCATCTCTTCAATATCCCCATCTTGAAAGGATGATAAAACAAAATCTTCTTCAAATCCTTTTCCCACCATGAAGGTTGCCGTTGGAGGTACTCTGTTGAACCTTAGAAATGGATTATCTTTGGTGTTGGGCTTATCCGGCTTGGACAACTTGCCATTATCAATTAAATTCTGGATCTCATGCCTCAACTTCATGCAATTGTCCATTTCGTGTCTAGTCCTTTGATGGAATTGGCAAAATGAACTAGTATCAAAGTTAGGTGGAAGAGGATTAGGCAAAGGACGAGGAGTCAAGGGTTGTAACAATCCCTTCTTTTGTAGCTTATTAAGAACCCAAGACAGTGGCTTCCCTAATTTTGAAAACTGCCTCATTCCTCCTTGACTAGTGGCATTAACATCAACTTCTTTTTGCGTGCTTTGATTGCCCAACTGGTAGTTCCCTTTCTCATTCCTTTTTGTTGAAAAACGATTCTTCTCCCTTTCCCACTCTTCAATTTGTAGACCAGCTTGGAGAAGATCTTTGAAGTCCCTTATAAGGGTGTGAGACATCCTTTCACGGAGATTAGGCAGGATGCCTCTTGCGATCATCCTTATTTGATCAGATTCATCGGGCCTTTTCTTGAGCAAAGCAGCCTTGTTTCTCTATCTTTTCACATAGTCCACAAAATTCTCATTCGACCTTTGCCTAATGGACTCCACTTCCATCAAGTTAACTTCCATCTCGATGTTATATCCATGTTGTTGGATGAAGGCTTTGTAAAGCAGATCCCAACTCTTTTGTGTTCCATCATCTAAGGTATTGAACCAATTTTGGACAACAGGGTCCAATGAGAGCATGAAGTACCTTAGGGTTTGAGCCTTAGTAGCTCGGGCACACTGCATGGCAGTGATATACTGCTTCACATGGAGATGAGAATTTCCAGTTCCATCAAACTTTGCGAAAGATGGCATCTTGAACTTGTACGGGACTTCTTTATCTAGCTCAAATAATTTGTCAACATCGGACATTTCTTTAGTTTTCAGCTTCTTCTCAAATTTCTTTTCTAAATCAGTAATCATCTTTTCAACATCAAAAATTTCGGTCTTCTCCATAGTTGATCTTTCAAAAATCTTCGGTTCCTTTTTCTTCTCTTGAGCATCTTGGTAGTATTGAGCCCAATCATCATCATCATCAATGATCACTTTTTCATCATTAAAAACCCCTTCACCAACTTTGGTCTTCCCTTTGTCCTTTGGCTTCTTAGTGCTAGCACATGCCTCGGCATGATTTTCTAAGATAGTAGTCAATTGGTTCTTCATGGTCTCGGCTAGGGCCTCTTTTATTTCTTCCATTTTGGCATTGAGGGCATCATCCACCATTCTTTGAATTTGTTCGGGCTCCATTGTTTTTGGTGAGCAAGTGATTGAGTCGTTGCTAGATACTTCATCTCCGGCATAGGTCAGATTGTTGTAAGCTTTTGAACTCTCGTAATCCAGGGCTGTGAGCTAGAGAGGACCAATGATATGAGATGCAAATGTATGCATCTATGCATCTATGCACAAATAATCAACAAACAAGGATAATTAGGACGTTCCTTCCAACCTTATAGAAGCAAAAAAGAAGTTTTTAAGGCTTTTGGAAAGAAATATAACTCAATTTAGGGTTTTCAAAAATTTTGAAAGCAAATTAGGGTTTTAGGGTTTTGAAGAAACAAAACTAACAACTTTAAACTTCTTGGAAAACAAAGCAACGAATTAAGGTTTTTAAACTTTAGAAAAAGTGAATTGAGGTTCTAGGGTTTTTGAATTAAAAGAAACAATGGGATGATTTAGCTACTGTGAAGAATAGAATTTAAACAATTGATGCATACCTCCGTTTGTTGGTTCCACCAAAAATTTCTTCTTGGATGAACAAAAACAAAGACAAGCTTTGCTGCCTTTGATGGATTGAATTGCTGTCTACTCTCAAAAAAGAAATCAGGTTGATTCACTGTCTTTCCTACTTAGTTTCGGTCTAAATTTTTCTCCCAAATCCAATCCAATTTTTTTTATCAATTTCTCCTCCAATTTCTTGATTGATTTTTTGTGTTGTTTTGGTCTTATTTATAGAAGAATTTTATGGTTCATTCCTAATTATTCACGAAACATAATATTCATTAAGAAAAGGAAACTGAAACCTAATTGTATTAGGTTTCAAAAAATTTGCATCGGAAAAATTTCGCTGGCGAAAAAAAACTGCTACGAAAAAATTACGCTGGCGAAAAAAAATTGCTGCGGAAAAAATGCGCTGGTGAAAAAAAATCTCCTGCAACTGGCTGTGGCAGTGGCGAAAATGGCCTGTGGTCCATTTCGCTCGCAGAAATAAACTGCGGGCGAGGCCATTTTGCCGCACTGATTTTCGGCGACGATTTTTTCGTCTCCGATTTTTATTTTTATTTTTTTGTTTATTATTTTTATTAATAAAAATTAAATACTAAAGCAAAAATTATTTAATTAAAATAATACAAAAATTATTTTGGACTAATTAAAATATATTAGACTAGACTGGGTAAAAAAAATTTGATAAAAAAAATCGGCATTGCGCGAGTTGTCGGGTCCGTGGGCTGTGCTGGCAGCAATTGCGCTGGCAAAAATGGGAGCAGCGTATTTCGCCGCCGCCGGCATCTGGCTTCGAAATTGATGTCCCATTTTCGCCCCCATATCATTTCTACGGCAAATTGGGGTGCCGAGCGACACTCACCGATCCGTCCGATTTTTTATTTTTTTTATTCTTTTTATTTTTATTAAAAATAACTATGAAATAATATTATTAATTAAAATATTATTAAAATAAATAAAATACCACAAAAAATTATTTTAGACTATCGGATTTGAATGGGTCAAAAATTAAGGGTCTACAGTACCCACAAAGTGGAAACATACCTCTTACATCTTGGAAACTAAAATAGTTAATGTTAAAATAAATCAAATTAATTAATTCATTCAATCAATCATCATGGGCAATAAAAATAAATCATTCATAAAATTGAAACATTAATGAATCATCAAGACATATAGCAATCACACCTAAGTTTTAATCTTAAATAAAGCAATAAATATATCAATTTAGGATTTATGATTCAAATTAGGGTTTAAGCTTCAAGTTAGGGTTTTAGAATTTTTATGATTAAATTAGGGTTTTTAGGGTTTAGGAAAACAAGATTAGGGTTTTTAGGGTTTATAAAAATAAGGTTTACTATTTTAGATTTTCTAGATCAGGATTAGGGTTTTAGTGTTTTGGTTATTAAAAATTGATTTAAGTTTTAGAAATTGAGAAGCTGATTATGGTTTTATAAATTGAGGAACATAAGTTTAGAGTTTTGTAATTCTTAAAAGAACATATCAGGGTTCTATAAAACTTGATTGTTGTACACATGTTAAAGCTATTTTAACATTTGATTCTTGTATGGTTACTGGATATGAATATATATGTAATCAATGTTGTTTCAAAGAAAACAAATTACTAGACATGAATATGTATAATCATTGCTTAAAACCATGGCCAAAGCAACTTGTGCTAAAGTTAAATGGATTAAGTGTAGGGAATGTACCTTTGTTTGTTTGCTCCACCAAATTAATGTGTTGATCCAAACTACCATTTTCTATCTGCCTAGAGCTATTGATTCTTGGTTGGAGATCTCATGATCTAAAGATTAGCTACCACCACTTCGCTTCGCTTTTTGTTTTTAGATTTTTTCTTTCTCGCTTGCTGCTTCTCTCTCTTTTAGTTATCCCTTGCTTATTCTTTAATTCTTTTGGCTGCTAGTTCCCCCTCTCTCTGACTTTAATCCTATATTTATAGGCAAAAATAATTCCTTAACCCTTAAACCTAAACTACTAATATGTGTTCCAAATGAATTATAACTTGATTAGGAAATCAAATTGCTAGTCAGAATTCGGACTTGGAGGAGCTCAAATCGATTTGGAGGTTCCAAATCGATATGAGCCAACCCATATCGATTTGAAAGGTCCAAATCGATATGAGTCAAGGCTCATGTCAATTTTGGCAACCAAATCGACATGATCCATGCTAATGTTGATTTTGACCTATCCCAACAAAAACCTAACTCTAATTTTTAATTTCTTTCAGACCTAACCTATTTTACAATTTAATTTGGGCTTTTATGAATTGTACCCTCTAATATTTAATGGTTAAAATTAAGATTAGGTTTTATAAAATTATAACGGAATAAGGGAAGCTTCCTAAACCTAATACGTGCCAAAATTATAGGCATACAATCTTAATGAAGGGCATCAGAGAAGATCTACAAAAGTCTTCATAGTCTAACTCATGAAGAGTGAAGTTAATGGCAAGAAGGCCAATATAATAGTGAGCGTGAATAGAAGAATTTCTATCTAGCTTCATATCTGCAAGTGGAGCACATGGAACCCGTCTCCTCATAAACATTTAATGCATGAAACACTTACCCAAATAGTATTGTTGGGTCTTTGGTGAGCGAAAAACTACTCGAAAATCAGAGTAGAATATAGTTTATTGAAAAAAACTGAGATTGGAAGGGATAAACCTTTCATTAAAGGAGCACCATTTCACCTGTGTAAAGCAAAATGAAGTATCAAAAAATCAAAATCAAAATCACTTGCATTACTTGTTACTAGATTGTTGAAGATGACCCACAAGAAAGATGTCTAATTGTGGACTTCTTAGGCTAGGCGCCAAATAAGGTATATATTCATAAGCCCATAACTGCAAAAGTTAATAAAGATTAAAAAAAAAATAAGGGAGTGAAGTACACAAACCTCCTAGAAGACATGGGTTCCTCCAATAGAGTGGATCTGCCTTTAAAAAGTTAACCCATGTCCTCATACATAGTGGCTACTATAGCACCACCCCAATTGTATTTATGAAGATGGGTAGGATCTCCCAAACTCATCAGGATGGAAAGTTCAATGGTATCACATCGGGAGTGCCAAAAGGTGCGTTCCAGCAACAACAGAACTATACTACGTGCAATGTGGAAAGAGTGGTCTTCAAGATCACTATGTTTAGCCAGTAAGAAATTGATATGCCCTCTTAGCCAGGTTCAGGTAATTACGGGATCACTAGCATCAGGAATAGGCAGGATGCCACTAAGAAAATCCACAATTTGCTTTTTTGGTATGCCCATCCAGTCCCAAAATAGTTCTAAAGGACGTGTGCCAAATGGGATGCAGTAAAAAATATAAATCTTGAGGCATTATGGTTAGTTTTCCACAAAGAAAGTGGATGGAATTAGTGGTGTCCTACCACTGCTCAACTAGTGCCCGTAGCATGTCATGATTGGGGTGCCCAGTATAGTCAAGAGTTATAAGGTCCATGAAGCCAGTAGGAAGTAGTAATTCCCTCACATCATTGGCAAGGTTGAGGTTTTCCAAGTTGGAATGGACCCCCCCATAATTTCAATTGAGTATATTACTAAAGGTATGATAAATAACGAATTCTTTTATTTAAATTCAGAAGGCAATAAGAAAAATTATTTCAAATTTGTAGAAAAAGAAAAGAGAATACAACATACCTGTATGAGTCCAGTTTGTGAGGCGTGAGTCTGAGAATCCATGAGCAAGTCTCCAATGACCAGCGCATCAGCAGCTTCAAGAGGTGGTCAATTTGCACTGCCTAAGGCCAAATGTTGATTTTGGACTCCTTTAAATAGGGTCCGTCCCTTTTGACCAGGGATCAAATTTTTTGACCCCGAAACTCTGCCAAAATATACTTATAATGCAAATTAATTAAATAATAAAATTCTCTTAATTATTTTGGACTTTTTTGACTGTCATTAATCAATTTTTTTTATTCTCCACGCAAGTGGAGTTCCAAAATGGCAAAGCTCTTTAACCTTTTATCAAGAAAAGTTTCTTACCCAAGGTAATATGTACTTTCCAACCTCTTTGTCAATTCAATAATTAATCAACAATAAAATTCATTAATTAAAAAAACCTTTGCATTCAAATGTATGAACTACTTAAGGATATGATTCCCATACAAATAGGATAAGTAGGCACACTCAGATTATCATTCTGAGTAGCGAGCCCACACCTTAACAACCAACCGCCATTTCTTTTATTTATTTTAATTTCTATTTTCTTTTTCTTCTATATTATACTTTAGTCATCTGTGAGCAAAGATTTTCGTCCGCACTCCTATTAGAATGGTTCTTACAACTTCGGCACTATTAGGCTCTGGGCCTTAGAGAACACAAGCCTAAGCCTAGAGAATTGGAGTCACCACTCAGATAGGCCAAGAGATAGAAAGGGGTGGATGACTCAATTCCTAAAGAATCCCCAACCCCTACTGAGTTTGGAAAGTTGGGTATGTATGGGGGAAGTGAGAATGACCCAGCACCCCCATAATGTTCAGTTCATTAGAGCCGGCCTCTTTTTTAGTCTAAACATTATTAGATTCTTAAATTATTATGATACTATTCATATTACATGCAGTTAAAAGAAATAATTATCTATCATATTATAAACTAAACAACAAAAGAAAATGGGCACCCATACAAGATGGAAACATGAACTTACAACTGTTCAAATAATCCATGAAAATAAATAAAATAGGACACCCACCAAAAGGTGGAAATGTATCCCTTATAATTGTCCCAAAGTAAAATAAATTAAATTATATAGGTAAAAAAAATAGGGCACCCAAAAGTGGAAATATGCCTTTTATATTCTCCTTAAAATCCAATAAATAATAAATGTAATTAAACCATTCATAATCAATAATTAACTTAAACACATGATTGACCATCAAATAATCATAAAATTGAAACTTTAGTTAATAAAACTAAGGTTTAACATCTTTTTAGGGTTAGTTTATATAATTAGGGTTTAAACTTACAAAATAAGGGTTTAATCCTAAAACTGGGGTTGAAATATGCAAAGCTAGGATTTATTCCTAAAAACTAGGGTTTAATCATGTAATTTGGGGTTTAATTTAAAAGTTGGGTTAAATTATGAAATCTATGGTTTTTAACCTGGACTAGGTTTGGAAGGCTAAATTAGGGTTTTTAGAGTGAAATTGGGATTTAAACATGCATAATTAAGGTTTGTTCATACAAATTAGGATTTTTCCTAAACTAGGGTTTTATTCATGTAAATTAGGTTTTAACATCCAAGATTGGTTTTTAACCTAAACTAAGATTCAACATGCAAAATTTTAAAATCTAAGATTAGGGTTTTAATAAAAAGTAAATCATACCCGTGTTGTCAATTCCACCAAAGTGATATACAATTGTTTGGAGTGTCCGGATAAATTAATGTCTTGGATTGTGCTTCAGTGCTTCGAGGATCAATTGCCTTGTTTAAGCTTTCTGTCTCTCCTTCATCTTTTGTAATATTAATTATTTAATTGACAATCACGACTCTCTTTTATTGATTGCGGTTTCTATATTTATAAGCCATAATTAGGGCAATTTTTGGCTCATTAATCTTCATACAATTCAAAAACCCTCTGCTTATTCTAACCTATTTGAATTTAAAATCAACTAAAACTGAATCAAGCCCAAATTAAGGACTCATGGCGAATTGGTTTGGCCAATTCATCATGATCTTGCCTTTTGGTATTGGACCATATCAGTTTGGGATTTTAAGATTGGACCAGGCTTAATTCAAGCTTTTAAAATTGGACCAGGCTTAATTCAAGCTTTTAAAATTGGACCATACTAGGTTTAAGGTTTTAAAATTGGATCGGACTAGATTTAATCTTTTAAAATTGGATTGGATTTTACTTAGCCTCTTTTAATTGGGGCTAAACTTATTTAGGGCCAAAATTAGGGGTCTACAGTCTTACCTCCTGCTTGAATAATCTTGAATTTATTTAGAGACTGAAAAGAAATTTGCTTTGATAGGTTAGGTTCTGGACCCACAACATCCTAGTTTTGGTGGATTTAAACTAGTTTGGGTTCTAGATCCACAATATATTAGTTTGGATTCTTGACCCATAATATCCTCACTTTGATGGACTTGAGCTAGTTCGAGTTCTGGACCCGCAATATCTTAGTTTAGGTTCTAGACCCATAATATCTTAGTTTAGATTATGGACCCATAATATCTGTGGTCTAGTTTGGGTTTTGGACCTATAATAGCATGAGCCAGTTTGGGTTCTGGACCCATAACATTTGAGCTGGTATGGGTTTTGGACCCACAATATCTTAAGTTGGTTTATCTTATTGACCCATAATATCTAAGCTAATATCCAAGCTGGTTTGGGTTTTGGATCCACAATATCTGAGCTGGTTTGTGTTCTGGACCTACATACCTGCAAAAAATTGATTTCAAAAGTTAGCAAAATTTTTTACTATTTTTAGTTGCATGTTATATCGGGTACCTCCTTATATACCCTTGCCACCTATGCAAAAAAATTACTGGTAAAAAATATTTTTAGGCATACATAAATTTAGAACAATAATAAATATCAATTTGCTATGGACATGTAACTCACGCTCTGCAATTTTAGATGAATTATTTATGCTTGCCGGTCAATAATGGTCAAATCTATCAATTCCAATATGATATCTTTTTTTTTGCTTTACTTTATTCCTTTCTTTTCTTATCTTTGTTTTCTTGTCCTTATTGTTCTTTCTTTGCTTTTACTTTTGCTTTGCTCCTGATTCAGCCAATGTTTCTATTTAAATTACAGTGCATTGCCATTTCCTTGCTATTCTACTTCTCTAAATTACTTCATTTCTCTGTTCTTTAGCTTTCTCATTTTAAACTCTCTGCCTCTTTAATTAATTTTCAATTCTTATTTCTTGCAAATGGAGGGTCATCATCACACTTCTAGAACTAGGCCTCATTCCAACATCGAGCTGCTAGAACATAACTAAACTCATGAACACGGAATAGTTTCTTTATTAGCTGGGATGCAGCTTCATCGCATCGCAGGTGAAAAGACCAAGGTTAGTCTTATTTTTCTGTAATTTATTATCTTATATTACAAAACTTATTAGTACAATTTATTTCATGAAAAATAATGTATCCATAACACAAATTTCTAGGACCAATTTAGCAAATTTTCATGAGAAAATAGACAAACATAAAGTTTAAGTAGACTTATTTTGTAGAAAAAGGAACTAATCAACATAATTATTTATGGGCAGGAAATAAAATATGAATTTAAAATACTAGACCTTATGCATGAAGAGAAAATTATTGGCGAAAAATATTAAATTAAAATGCTTAAAATAAAATATTGGACCTTATACATAAAGAGGAAATTATTTAAGTACTAATAATAAAAAAAAGTAAATTTCTAGAGCTTATTTACTTACCTCATATTGACTTAACTATTTGTGACAGCATGATGCCTGTGTCATCTGTGGCAGATGGTGCATTTATAAAGCTCATCAGTAGTACAATCGAGCACCTCCTCCAATGAAGTGAATGATCCTAGAGTGTTGTTTTAAGGATTTCATTTTGTAACTACCATTGCAAGGGGTTTCAAATTGATAGAAGTGTGATCTAGGTGCTCACGGAATAATGGATGGACACCACCTGCTGATAGGGGAGATGACAATTGGCCCGGTTAATTTTTCTGCTATAACGGGCATCCGATGTCATGGGATCCTAGTCCCTTTTGCTGTTGATCTCCTAAAACACAATGAAATTTAGCAATTGATTGGCATGAGGCCCCATAAAGAACCATTTAAGATAAAAAAATATATATATATAACCAATTCGGGAGTATTTGATGAATTACACCTAGCTAGTGCATGGCGAAAGAGCCGAACGGTACACCTGAGGGTTCTTATTATATTTTTTGGGATCCACCATCTTGTGTAGCACATAGTCCGCCATTCATTTATCAGTGTTGTAGGCCCTTGTTAATCTAAATCTTGTGACACTCTATAATTAGGCGGAGGCTGGCCTCTTTTGTATTTATCTCTGGTTTGACAAGCTTTGCAGAAAAAAAATATCATTCATCGGCATTATGGTCATTGTCGAGGTATTATCGACCCTTTACCCCTTTTAATTCAAGAAATAAAATTTCTAGGATTTTGACCTTATTTGCCTCTTTAGGTTTGGGCACATGATCATTGCCTCATGACGGTACCTGGAATTACCAGACAGAGGATCGAGTACCCAAGATGTAACATCTTAATACCCTATATACATTTCATACATACACCTGGTATATGTAAAATATGTAAATACAATACTAGTATGTCACAGCTCAATCTTACTAAAATTTCTATAACTTAAAATTACCTTAATAATTAAATAAAAATATTTAGTAATTTATAATCTAAAAATACAAATTTTAATGAAAAATCTTTGGGAAAAATTAGCTAGAGTTTTGTCTGTAATTTGGATATCCCAAAAATTTCAACATTTCACAACCTGCAGAAAATACACTCCCAAAATAATTTCAACATCCCATACTTCCAAAACTCCATCAATTTTTCTTAAACACTTAAACATACATATATACATATACATAACCATTATTTACAAAAATACAACCCCAAGTTTTCTGTGAGCAGGGATTTTTGCCCCCACTCACATGTGTAATGGTTCTTGGGACTTCAACACAGTTAGGCTCAGGGCCTTAGAGAACATGGACCTAAACCCAGAGAATATGGAGTTGCCACCAGGATAGGCCGAGAAAAAACAAAGGGGTGGATGACTCGATTTGTAACACTCCTAGATCCCATATACGCACACTACATATCACCAAAATGTAATATACGTACATAGAACATAGGAATGCTACGACTTCTTTAAACCATTTAACTCTTTTATAAACCCTAATCCATTTTGTTATTTTTGTACAATATAAGAAATGTATTATAGTATTTAATTTGTAATAGAAATTGAAATGGATATCAACATTTATTTGATACGCAGCGGAAATTATAAAATATTTACATATATTAAAACATCCAAGTTCAAGTTTACAATTACATATATATATATATATACATTAAAATCATTCCTTTACAAAACATAAAGAAACTATACATGGTTGGCAGCACTGCTCTGATCTTTAAGCTATAATGCAAAACCTCAGTGTCTAGACTCACTCTGTCTAGCGGAACTCTCGGGTTCTTCTCTAACACCTGCGCGATGAACACAATCGCGCTAAGCCAACGGCTTAGTAAAGCAACTACAATATCGATATGCTATGATGCAATACTCATGTCACACAATCAAGTTCCATGCACAATGCAAGTAAATATTTCACTTCAATTCATACCATAGTCATCATAATATATTAAACCACAATCATGTTTCATAACATCATATCTTATCTTTACTCATAAGTTTCATCAAACAGTAACCACATATAAACAAACACAAGCATTGGGCCCATAACACATCTAATACGTTATTCAAGGTTCAGAGTCCCTGTTTTGATTCAATATCACAATCATCAAGCCCATAGGCAATATATATATCATATCTCTATCCATGGATAGCGTAACAGACCCAGTCTCTTGGACCATCAACTCATTAACATGAGGAGATCCTCAACCCGGCTAGACTGTTACAAATTTTCAATTGGAAATCAGCTTACGGGCCATCCCATTTCGCCTATCCAATGATTCATAATCATCACATTTCACATTTATCAACTGGAACCAGCTTACGGGCCATCCCATTTCGCCTATCCAGTGATTCATAGGCATGCCATCAAAACAGGACTCTGAAAGTTGAATCAACATATTAGGCACACAAACATTTCATTTATTTCTTTCTCAATTCATTTCACAATTCACAATTCATTAGGCAATCATGCCTCAACTATTCCATTTACATCGTTTTGACCTAATCACAATGGCCTCACATATCATTTAAATCATCAAAAACAATCACATTAGAGCAATTCATCACATCCTTCATATATAGTATCACATTGCATTATCATATAGGCAACTATGCATTAACCATTTTTTTTTTACTTACATCATAAGCAATAAATCATACGGTTCCACACTTTACTACTCAAGTATACATACACAATGATCTTAACATACATTCCACATGCATAACACAATATTCACATAACATTAACAATATGCATCCACAATGCATTAATGCTCTTAACACCTTAACACTCACATGTGTTAAGTTCCAACATCTTATAAATGAATACAATGATGTAGTTGTACTTACCTTAAGAACACTCACACAACTAAGCAATCCTTCCTTCCAAAGATCCTTCACCTCACAATTAGGGCAAACCACCTCTTCCAACACCTAATCCAAAACAATGATGCAACACATTAATTTCTATAACATTCCTCACTTATTACCCTTAGCTTAGACCTTTAGAACACTAAATAAAACTTAACAACCCTAAGCAAAGCCCACGGCCGTGGCCACCTCCAACCCCCACGGTCGTGGCTTTAGGAAGCATTCTGCCCAAAAGTGATCACCTCCCCCACGGCCATGGCTCCCACAAGGCCACGGGCGTGGCATCCAAAATGCTACTGCCCCTTTCCAAAATTATGTGTTCTTCACTTCCAAAACCAATAAACACCAACAACTCAAAGATCAACAAGAATAATCAATCAAACATAACATAAACAACACTTATCAACTCAAAACCCTAACTCAAACTCAACACAACCACTTCCAACATCACACCAACTTAACTTCTCATCTTACAAACAATATCAACACTCAAAATCACCCCATAAACAACCTTAATCAAACCATCATCAAATCAAAATCCAACTCAAGCAAAACTTCAAACATAACAAAAGAAAACAAGAGAAAACTTACCAAATAATGAAATTCCTTGAAAATCCAACTTGTAAATTTGAAACCTTCCTTCACTTTAAGCTAAAAACATCAAAATCTTCCTTTGCTTTCTTGCTTTCCCTTGTCTTTGGTGAGTCGGCCAACACCATGAAGAAGAAGAGAAGATGATGAAGAAAACACAAAGTCAACATTCATTAAATAGCCATCCAAAAGAAAATTACTATAATACCCTCAACCATTCAACTACACTTTTGTCATATATATACCCATTTAAGTAATTCCACAATAACAAAAGAAATATCTTCTTCCACTAACTCCAACACCTTGACTCTCCCTTTGACCAACTTATATGTCATATATATTACCATATACACAACATATACATTTCTCTCTAAACCCTAATTCCTTAACAACTTAACATATACAATTAATCCAAATGAACAACAACAACAACAACAACCAAACTTCTAAGGCACAAATAGGGATATGAAAATTCTCCCCCTCTAAAAAGAAATTTCGTCCTCGAAATTACCTGAAATCAACTCTGAAACAATTGGGGATGCTGGTCTCGCATTGCTTGCTCACTCTCCCAAGTAGCCTCTTCTCTCCCATGATTCTTCCATAACACTTTCACAAGTGGTACTCTCTTGTTCCTCAACTCTTTCACTTCATGTGCCAAAATAGCAACTGGCTCTTCTTCAAATGTCAGATCCGAACTCACCTCGATAGACTCAACTGACAACACATGAGATGGATCTGATCTGTACCTCCTCAACATAGAAACATGGAAGACATTATGGATCCTATCCAAATCAGGTGGCAAAGCAAGCCGATAAGCAACTGGTCCCACTCTCTCTAATACCTCATACGGCCCGATGAACCGAGGACTCAACTTTCCTCTCCGACCAAATCTTAAGATCTTTTTCCAAGGAGACACCTTCAAAAATACTTTATCTCCCACCTTATACTCAATGTCTCTCCTCTTCAGATCTGCATAAGATTTCTGTCGATCCGAAGCTGCTCTCAATCTACCTCGAATCATCTTTACTTTCTCTTCAGTCTCTTGAATCAAATCAGGACCAATTATCTTACTTTCCCCAGCTTCACTCCAACACAAAGGTGTCCTACACCTTCTCCCATACAGTGCTTCGAATGGTGCCATACCAATGCTCGATTGATGGCTGTTGTTATAGGCAAACTCCACAAGTGGCAAAAATCCGTCCCAACTTCCAGAGAAGTCAATAACACAACTTCTCAATGTATCCTCGATAATCTATATCACTCTCTCTGACTGTCCATCTGTCTGAGGATGGAAAGCAGTACTAAAGTGTAATCGAGAACCTAAAGCTCCATGCAAACTCTTCCAAAATCTCGAAGTGAACCTAGGATCTCGATCAGACACTAAAGAAATTAGGACTCCATGCAACTTCACAATCTCATGGATGTACAGCTCAGCCAACCTCTCAAGCGAATAATCCATCCGAACTGGAAGAAAATGAGCTGCCTTAGTCAGCCTATCAATAATCACCCAAATAGCATCATGCTTCTTCTCTGTCAAAGGCAAACCAGACACAAAGTCCATAGTCACTCTCTCCCACTTCCATTCAGGCACTGACAAAGGTTGAAGCAACCCCGTTGGGACTTGATGCTCAGCTTTCACCCTCTGACATGTGAGACATCTAGATACAAACTCTGCAATGTCTCTCTTCATACCGGACCACCAATAATGCTGTCTCAAATCATGGTACATCTTTGTACTGCCCGGATGCATAGCAAAAGCTGATTGGTGTGCTTCTTCTAAAATAATCCTTCTCAAACTATCATCATCAGGCACACACATTCTATCCTTAAACCACAAACTCCCATCAACTCTCACAACAAAATTCCGGCTCTCTCCCTGTTGACACTCTGAAACAATCTTCTGAATCTTCTTATCAGTCAACTGAGCCTCCCTAATCTGATCTAACAGCACTGGCCTCACTTGCAATTGTGCTAACAATGCACCATCATCACAAAGTGTAAAGTTAGCATGCAACGCTCTCAACTCAACAAGCAACAAGAGCGAATAAGCAGTCAAACCTGCTAAAGACTTCCGACTTAAGGCATCTGCAACAACATTAGCCTTACCTGGATGATAATCAATCAAACAGTCGTAGTCTTTAATCAATTCCAACCATCGCCTCTGCCGAAGATTAAGCTCCTTCTGAACACCCAGATATTTCAAACTCTTGTGATCTATATAGATAAAACACTTCTCTCCATACAGATAATGTCGCCAAATCTTCAAAGCAAACACAATGGCTGCCAACTCCAAATCATGTGTCGGATAGTTGAGCTCATGCGGCTTCAACTGACGAGAAGCATAAGCTATCACTTTACCCTCTTGCATCAACACACAACCTAAACCACTATGTGAAGCATCACTATAAATCACAAATGGTTTGTCTTCCACAGGTAAAGTGAGAACAGGTGCTTGAGTCAACATCTCTTTCAACTGCTCAAAACTAGCTTGACACTGATCCGTCCACACAAATCTCACTCCCTTCCGAAGTAATCTGGTAAGTGAAGTAGCTATCAAAGAAAATCCTTTCACAAAGCGTCGATAATAGCCTGCCAAACCCAGAAAACTCCTAACTTCAGTTACAGACTTCGGTGGACTCCAATTCAGAATAGCTTCAACTTTACTCGGGTCAACTCTAATGCCATCTACTGAAACAATATGACCGAGAAAAGCTACTTGATCAAGCCAGAATTCGCACTTTGACAGCTTAGCAAACAACTGCTTCTCTCTTAAGATTTGCAACACAATCCTCAAATGCATGTCATGCTCTTCCTCATTCCGAGAATACACCAAAATATCATCTATAAACACCACTACAAACTGATCCAAATAGGGCCTAAACACCCTATTCATCAAATCCATGAAAGCGGCAGGTGCATTCGTCAAACCAAATGGCATCACCAAAAACTCATAATGCCCATACCTGGTTCGAAAAGCTGTCTTCGACACATCCTCAGCTCTGACCCGCAACTGATGGTACCCTGATCTCAAATCAATCTTAGAAAACACAGCTGCTCCCTTCAATTGATCAAAGAGATCATCAATTCTAGGCAAAGGATATTTATTCTTGATAGTAACTTTATTCAATTGCCTATAATCGATACACAATCTCATAGTACCATCCTTCTTCTTAACAAACAAAACAGGAGCTCCCCACGGTGAAACACTAGGGCGAATGAACCCTTTATCCAACAACTCCTGCAACTGCACCTTCAATTCCCTCAATTCAACAGGTGCCATTCTATAAGGAGTAATAGAGATAGGAGTGGTACCTGGCAACAACTCAATACCAAACTCCACCTCTCTCTCAGGAGGCAATCCTGGCAACTCCTCTGGAAAAACATCAGGAAACTCAGAAACTGTGGGAATGCTATCCAATTGAGAACCTACCATTCTGGTATCCAAGACATGAGCAAGATAAGCTTCACACCCTTTTCTGATTAACTTCCTAGCTGCAATAGCTGAAACAAACAAAGATGCAAGCTGTCTCTGCTCACTAGATACCAACACTACTCTATCATCACTAGTTCTCAAAGTAACACACTTCTTCCTACAATCTACCACAGCTCCATGCCTAGACAGCCAATCCATGCCTAGAATCAAATCAAATTCTTTAAATGGCATTTCAATCAAATCACCACAGAACTTCTCACCCTGTACCACCACTGCACAATCTCTATGCACCTTACTAACAATCACACTATGCCCTAAAGGATTTGTCACCAACACATCAAATCCTAGGGACTCAGCATGCATTTCAGACACAGGCAATACTGATGCACTAATGTATGAATGTGTGGATCCAGGGTCAATCAAAGCAAGTACAGAAATGCCAAATAAAGAAAAAGTACCAGCTATGACTGCAGAAGCATCAGGCTGTCTCTGCATCACATAAACCCGCTGAGAAGGCCCAGCCTCACCTGGTCTGTCATCCCTGGGTGCAGATCCTCCTCTCTGACTATACCCAGATCTACCCCCTCGGCTAAAACCCCTGCTTCCTCGACCTCCTCTGCTAAAACTCTGCCGAGAAGCTGTAGATTCCACTGACCTCTGGTCCTGCATCTCAGGACACCCTCTAATGAAATGGTCAGGTGATCCACAACGAAAACATACTCCTGATCTACCAATCCTCTGACAATTACCCACATGAACCTTACCACAAAGCTCACATGCCGGCGGAGTGGATCTCTGAATAAAGGGAGTAGGTGCACTAACCACAGAAGCTGTAGGTCTCGATCTCTGTCTCTGGAACTGCACTGACCTACTCATCGGCCTCTGACTCCTTCCCACTCTAGGAATAAAGCTCCCTCTACCTCTCTTAACATATGAAGACCCTGCCTCAAACTGTGGTCTTCTCCCTCTAGACTCCTCTTCAGAAACAGATGCTGCAATGCCTTGGGCTCGCTCTACACTCCTAGCTGCAGCAACTAACTGGGAGAAATCTTGATATCTAGAGCCCGCCACAAGGCACATAATAGAGGGCCTCAATCCCTCTTCAAACCTTCTGCATCTGTCTATCTCGTCTGATATAATGCCTCCAGCATAATGGCTCAACCGGATAAACTCCACTTCATACTCAGTTACTGTCCGGTGCTCCTGTTTCAGACTCAAAAACTCCATTTTCTTCACATCCTTATACTCCCTAGGAGTATACTTCAATTCAAATTCTCTGAGAAAATCCGCATAGGTCAATGTAGGTGGATCATCCATAGCATGTGGGACTGTCTTCCACCAGTCGTAAGCATCCTTCTGCAGCAGTGACCTGGCATAATCAAATTTTTCCTCTGGTGTGGCTTGCAACTGAATAAAGATTCTCTGAACTTTATCAAGCCACTGTTCAGCCACTGCCGGGTCAATGGTACCCAAGAAATCTTCTGCCCCAAACTTCCTCAATTTATCATATTGTCTCACTGGTACCTGAGGCTGAGGTGGTGGTGGAGGCTGCTGCACTGGTGCTTGTCTCATTGCTTCCATCATATGCCTAAACCAGGCTGGAGGAACCTCATCACCTGCTGGTCTCCCAGATACCGAAGCAGGCACCTCACTAGCTACCTCCACTCTAGCACCCTCCCTACTCACAATAGGGGCTATACTCTCTGCACTCCCCTCATCAGACTGACGTGAGTGGGGATCCATTACTACCTATATCTGCAAACACAACCGAATATACCTTATTAAAGATCAGAGGCTGCCAATACCAACATGTATTTTATTTAAAATCAACTTTATAATCAAAATATTCTTTTACTTTATAAGTTACCTAGGTTGAGAATCTCAAACCTAGGCTCTGATACCAAAACAATTGTAACACTCCTAGATCCCATATACGCACACTACATATCACCAAAATGTAATATACGTACATAGAACATAGGAATGCTACGACTTCTTTAAACCATTTAACTCTTTTATAAACCCTAATCCATTTTGTTATTTTTGTACAATATAAGAAATGTATTATAGTATTTAATTTGTAATAGAAATTGAAATGGATATCAACATTTATTTGATACGCAGCGGAAATTATAAAATATTTACATATATTAAAACATCCAAGTTCAAGTTTACAATTACATATATATATATATACATTAAAATCATTCCTTTACAAAACATAAAGAAACTATACATGGTTGGCAGCACTGCTCTGATCTTTAAGCTCTAATGCAAAACCTCAGTGTCTAGACTCACTCTGTCTAGCGGAACTCTCGGGTTCTTCTCTAACACCTGCGCGATGAACACAATCGCGCTAAGCCAACGGCTTAGTAAAGCAACTACAATATCGATATGCTATGATGCAATACTCATGTCACACAATCAAGTTCCATGCACAATGCAAGTAAATATTTCACTTCAATTCATACCATAGTCATCATAATATATTAAACCACAATCATGTTTCATAACATCATATCTTATCTTTACTCATAAGTTTCATCAAACAGTAACCACATATAAACAAACACAAGCATTGGGCCCATAACACATCTAATACGTTATTCAAGGTTCAGAGTCCCTGTTTTGATTCAATATCACAATCATCAAGCCCATAGGCAATATATATATCATATCTCTATCCATGGATAGCGTAACAGACCCAGTCTCTTGGACCATCAACTCATTAACATGAGGAGATCCTCAACCCGGCTAGACTGTTACAAATTTTCAATTGGAAATCAGCTTACGGGCCATCCCATTTCGCCTATCCAATGATTCATAATCATCACATTTCACATTTATCAACTGGAACCAGCTTACGGGCCATCCCATTTCGCCTATCCAGTGATTCATAGGCATGCCATCAAAACAGGACTCTGAAAGTTGAATCAACATATTAGGCACACAAACATTTCATTTATTTCTTTCTCAATTCATTTCACAATTCACAATTCATTAGGCAATCATGCCTCAACTATTCCATTTACATCGTTTTGACCTAATCACAATGGCCTCACATATCATTTAAATCATCAAAAACAATCACATTAGAGCAATTCATCACATCCTTCATATATAGTATCACATTGCATTATCATATAGGCAACTATGCATTAACCATTTTTTTTTACTTACATCATAAGCAATAAATCATACGGTTCCACACTTTACTACTCAAGTATACATACACAATGATCTTAACATACATTCCACATGCATAACACAATATTCACATAACATTAACAATATGCATCCACAATGCATTAATGCTCTTAACACCTTAACACTCACATGTGTTAAGTTCCAACATCTTATAAATGAATACAATGATGTAGTTGTACTTACCTTAAGAACACTCACACAACTAAGCAATCCTTCCTTCCAAAGATCCTTCACCTCACAATTAGGGCAAACCACCTCTTCCAACACCTAATCCAAAACAATGATGCAACACATTAATTTCTATAACATTCCTCACTTATTACCCTTAGCTTAGACCTTTAGAACACTAAATAAAACTTAACAACCCTAAGCAAAGCCCACGGCCGTGGCCACCTCCAACCCCCACGGTCGTGGCTTTAGGAAGCATTCTGCCCAAAAGTGATCACCTCCCCCACGGCCATGGCTCCCACAAGGCCACGGGCGTGGCATCCAAAATGCTACTGCCCCTTTCCAAAATTATGTGTTCTTCACTTCCAAAACCAATAAACACCAACAACTCAAAGATCAACAAGAATAATCAATCAAACATAACATAAACAACACTTATCAACTCAAAACCCTAACTCAAACTCAACACAACCACTTCCAACATCACACCAACTTAACTTCTCATCTTACAAACAATATCAACACTCAAAATCACCCCATAAACAACCTTAATCAAACCATCATCAAATCAAAATCCAACTCAAGCAAAACTTCAAACATAACAAAAGAAAACAAGAGAAAACTTACCAAATAATGAAATTCCTTGAAAATCCAACTTGTAAATTTGAAACCTTCCTTCACTTTAAGTTAAAAACATCAAAATCTTCCTTTGCTTTCTTGCTTTCCCTTGTCTTTGGTGAGTCGGCCAACACCATGAAGAAGAAGAGAAGATGATGAAGAAAACACAAAGTCAACATTCATTAAATAGCCATCCAAAAGAAAATTACTATAATACCCTCAACCATTCAACTACACTTTTGTCATATATATACCCATTTAAGTAATTCCACAATAACAAAAGAAATATCTTCTTCCACTAACTCCAACACCTTGACTCTCCCTTTGACCAACTTATATGTCATATATATTACCATATACACAACATATACATTTCTCTCTAAACCCTAATTCCTTAACAACTTAACATATACAATTAATCCAAATGAACAACAACAACAACAACAACCAAACTTCTAAGGCACAAATAGGGATATGACACGATTCCTAAGGAATCCCCAACCCCCTATTGGGTTCAGAAAGTTAGGTACGCTGGGGAAGATGAGAAATAGCCCAGCATCCCCACAATGCCCAGTTCATTGGAACCGACCTCCTTTTCAGGTCTTAATATTATAAAATTCTTGAATATAATGATATTATTCATAACAACATGCAATGATAATAAAAAACAAATACTTTATTTAAAATCATAGCAATGTCCAAACAAAACAAATAAATAGACACCCATCTGAGGTTGGAAACATGTCCTTACATCGTCCAATATCCAAAATTAAATACGACACCCACTATAAGGTGGAAACGTGTCCTTTACATTAATTCCAAAATATAAAAATAATTTAAATTACATGAAGCTTAATTAATGAGGTACCCAATCATGGAAACATACCTCTTACAATTTTAATAAATAAATAATAGTAAAGAAAATATTCACCCATTCATTCATCATAAATTAAATAAATCAACCATGAAAATTTAAGTAAATCATTCATAAAATATATAACCAATCACATAAAAAAATCTAAAATTAAATAAAGTAATAAATGTATAAATTTAGGGTTTTAGAACTTTAATAACCAAATTAGTGTTTAAAGGGTTTTGATTATTGTTTTGAATGATAACATTATTTGCTTTAATTAAAACCTTATTTACTGTATGAAATAACTTATGCTACTGTAGTGTGAGGATGAAATAATTAGGGTTTATGCTACTGCAGGTTATGAAAACTTTATTTAAAACCTTAATTATTTATTGTATGAAATCATCTTAATTAAAACCTTATTTCAAACTAAATTAAAGGAAGAATTTTAATAACCTAAGCAATGTGATTATAATTCGAAAGATAAAGATGATTACTTGATTTTAATGAACAAAAGTTAGATCCACATACCTACGTTTGAAGGCTCCCCCAATAATTAAACGTTGATGCAAAGTATTTGCTTGTACCAAATTTGTTCCTCTTGGTTAGAAGGAAATCAAGACAGTGAGAGTTAGCTACTGCCTTGATAGTGTTTGATATTTTCCATCCCCCATTTGATAAAGTTTTAGAGTTAATTTGTTGCTCTATTGCTCTCCCACAGTTCCGAAAGAAAAGTCCTAGAAAAAGTCTCAAGAGAAATGCCTAATCGTTACTATCGTTCCAAGTTCTGAAATAAAATCAAAATTACCTGAATAATTTGCCCAAATACCCCATCTCAAAAATTCCCAAAAGTCCGTAATAGTTGCTGCCTTCTTTTTTGGTCATCCAAAGAAAAGTCCTCGGTTCTCAATAATTGCCAAAGTCCCTAAAGTCCTCCCTAAAAATCAAAAGTCTCTGAATGATTTCTCCAAGTCCCCCTTTCTATGTTTTAACGTGTTATTTATAGGAAAATCTAAAAAAAAAAACCTGCTACCATTTGGTTTAAGGAAATATAAACTGTTTAGGATATAAAACTTAAAAGCTGAGTAAAATAAGTTTTTAGCAAAAAATCGGCCAACGGGCTAGCATGTTGGCCAGCGGACTGTGAGGATGGGCTGCCGCATTGCTGCTAGGGCTGTCGCATTACTGCTAGGGTTGGGCATTGAGGCACTAGGCATTGAGGCCTGCTGGACATGGGACCTGCGGGCTAGCCATAATTCAAATTGTTTAAAAATATTATACTGGACTTGGTCAAATTTTCTTTTTTCTTTTTTTCTTTTAATATATTAAATAAAAAATAATAAATATTATAAAAATTTAAACTATTTTTAAAATATTAGACTAGACTTGGTCAAAAAATAAGGGCCTATAGTTTGCCACCTGCTTGAACAATCTGAGACAGACTTCAGTAGAAGAGAGTGAAAAGCAACATGATTTTGAGTAGATTTTGGGTGAGGATGGGTTCTCGACCTAAGGTTGAAGTTGGTTTGGGTACTTGGACCAGAGACTGGGTACTTAGACCTGAGACTAAATTTGACTGACCTTTTATCAGTTGAGAATTCTGGCTTAATCGGCTATTCCATTCTTTAATGTATTGTGGGTCTTTACCTACCAAAAATGGATCTTTATCCATTGGAGATCGGGTCTTTACCCTTAAAACATGGATCTTTATTCATTGGAGATTGGGTCTTTACCCTTGAAATATGGATTTTATCCATTGGAAATAAGGTTTTTACCCTCGAAACATGGATCTTTATCCATTGGAGATCGAGTCTTTACCCTTAAATCATGGATCATTATCCATTGGAGATTGGGTCTTTACCCTTGAAATATGGATCTTTATCCATTGGAGATCGGGTCTTTACCATTGAAATATGAATCTTTATCCACTGGAGATCGAGTCTTTGCCCTTGAAACGTGGATCTTTATCCATCAAAATTGCGTCTTTACCTTTAAAACATGGATCTTTATCCATTGGAGATTAGGTCTTTACCCTTGAAACATGGATCTTTATCCATTGAAGATCATGTCTTTACCATTTAAACATGGATCTTTATCCATTTGAGATTGGGTCTTTACCCTTAAAATATGGATCTTTATCCATTGGAGATCGGGTCTTTACCCTTGAAACATAGATCTCTATCAATTGGAGATTGGGTCTTTACCCTTAAAACATGGATCTTTATCCATTGGAGATTGGGTCTTTACCCTTGAAATATGGATCTTTATCCATTGGAGATCAGGTCTTTACCCTTAAAATATGGATCTTTATCCATTGGAGATCGAGTCTTTACCCTTTAAACATGGATCTTTATCAATTGGAGATCGGGTCTTTACCCTTAAAACATGGATCTTTATCCATTGGAGATCGAGTCTTTACCTTGGCTTCAGCTCTTCTAGCTGGACTGATCTTTTACCTTTTGCAACATTATTTCTTTTGGGTTTCTTACTTTCTTCTTGTTTCATTCTCTTTGTTCTTCCTTTGCAGTTTTGCAAAAAATTCAGCCATTTTTTAACCGGCCCCTTATATCTTCTCCTTGCCCACTGCATGAAAAAAATACTAAAAGTGAGTCTGAAAATGTTTTGTACACACATAAACTTAAAAAACTGAAAGGAGAAACTTTTCCCCCTGTGTAGGCTCAAACCCATGATTTTTTCTATGCGGGCTTTGGTTGATGTTTGTATATTGTCTAGTTCTTTGGATAAGCATGCATTTCTTCTTTTGCAAAATGACTGGAGCTTCCTCAAGCAATGGGCCTTCCATACCCCCCTGATTCCATATCTGCTTCATGGATGCCTTATAGAGTATTGTTGTTTACTTTTGACAAATAATAGGTAACACAAGATAACAAAATGCAATGTGATATGCTCATGTATGCATGGTATTTATGGATAACACTTACAGTGGTTCCATCGACTCATAGACCAAGGTGATCAACTGAAGTGTTCTCATTAACTCCTTCCAGATGCCCGTTCAGGTTTTGCATTGGAATGACAGAAGGGTTCACATTTATGGCTTTTATCTTCAAGATGTTGAAAACATGAGTGGTGGAGGCCCCAAGCATGGTAGCCAAAGTCATAGGAGATATCCATTTGGTTGGTAACTGCTTCATGATATGACCTTGCAAGTGATTCTTTCATTAGCCCTCTTTTACCTATAGTGTCCTTTGAGGTTTGACCATGCAGCATACTTCCCTTAACTTGAAGGCTTTGTACAAAAACTTTTTTTCTTCTTCTTCTTTTTCTTTTTTTTCTTTTTTTTTTGAAATCAAATATTAGCTTTGCCAAATCAATATCAATTTACCTCAAGACTCAATTTTTCAAATTAACATATCTATAACATGACAACCCTAGTTACCATACAAAACCTGAGAATCATTTCCATTTAAACAAGAACTATTGCACTTCAGATAGGCACATACACATTACTTGATCAAAGGTCTCATTGAGTTTAATATTATCTATCTCATATGCATGTTTATTCAAACTATCTCCACTAATAGACTCTACCTACTAAGAGAGATTAATAGGTCTTTAATAGGCTTGAAACGGGGTCTATAAGTGACATGGTTTAAGTGAAGGCTATTTTGAGATTGGAGCTGATGTGATACTATTGACAAAACTTTACACCACAAATTTCCTATTTAGACAGTTGGAAGCATGAAAAGATTGAGTTTTGAACATTCTTCTTCCTTCTTGACATGAATCTAGATCTTGATTAGGACAGTCTTTGCCTTTGCAAAAAGTTTGATACCCACATTCCTTTCATTTTCTTCTATTCCCTTTTCTTTCTCTTTCTTTTTTTCTTCCTTTTCTTTTCTTTGAGCATTTTATCATTTTGTCCTTCTTCCTTGTAGGGTTGTCAAGTATAGGACTTTCAAGAACTAGATGGCCTTTCTTCTATCTTTCTAATTTTGGTTTAATTTCTTGTTGGGTTGGACCAATTTAAGTCAAACTATCTTTGTCTTCAATTACTTTAGGTAAAGGAAAACTCGATTGGCTTTTTGAACTGCCATTTTATTTTTTATTTTCCTTTCCTTTCCTTTTTCCTTCTCTTCTTCTTCTTCTTCTTCTTCTTCTTCTTCTTCTTCTTTTTTCTTCTCTTTTCTCTTTTCTCTTTTTATTTTCCTTTCTTGTTTTTCTTTTTTCTTTTTTCTAGTGATCATAAGACTTGTCAAAAGTGTAACAACAGCTCAAGGTAGGTTATTGGGCTTATAAGCCAATAAAGAGAAAGCTAAAATTTCATGAAGGCTTAAAGGGACAACTAGGAATTAATATTTAATTGGGTGGATACTAGTTGTTGGCTTGTCAAATAATGCCTAAATTATCTCTCCCTTAAATAAGCAGAGTTCAATTTCGCCTCAAAAGCTTGTCAAAGCATGTTCTAAGACTAACTAGACAAAGGTAATTATGTAGGAGCCCTCTCTAAGTAAGCATACACAACTCAAGGCTATAGAACAATTTCCTCACCTAGTAAAGTCATTCAAATTATAATGCATAGATATACTCATTCATGAATATCAAGCTAAATTCATCATTGGTTGAGCACCAAAATGAACAAAGACCAACAAAAATTTAATGAAAATAATTTATTCAAACAATCTTAATTTTAAAAACATAATTGTTTCAAATAAATACTAAAGAAAGTGAAATAAAAAGAGCAACACTTGAAGCTAAGGGAGGTTCATTGAGTTAAAGTCGAAGATACTTCATTTATTTAGACATATCAAGGGCAAGGATTGTTTTTCATCATCAAGGATCATTGCTTCATCATCCATAGTTAGTCCAAGCTTGCTAAGTAGCACATCCTCTTTAACAGCTTCTCCATCCATATCATGGTAAGATGACAAGATAAAACTCTTCATGAAGGTTGCAAGCGGTGATGCCCTTCCAAATTTAGGCAGAGGATTGCTCTTAGTGTTGGGCTTATTAGGCTCAGGCAACTTTTCACTGTCAATCAAATCTTAGATCTCATGCCATAATTGAACACATTTATTTGTCTTGTGCCCTTGAGTCTGATGAAATTGACAAAAAGCTTTGGTATCAAAGTTTGGAGGTAAAGGATTAGGCAAGGGTCGAGGAGCTAATGGTTGTAGCAAATCTGTCTTCATTAGATTCTCTAACACGTTTGATAAAGGTTCCCCCAAGTCTGAAAATTTATGCTTCTTTACTGGTTCAATTGTTGCATTTCTCTCAACACCTCTTCTTTCCCTTTGACTTTGCCCACTGGGGTGGTATCCACCCTGTTGCTCCACTTAGACAGCATATGGTTCGACCAGTCTTGTAGAATAGGGATTGATCCCTCATTTTTCATTCGATCTCTATTAGTAGACTTGTTTCTTCTTAATGTTGCCTTTCCCTTCTTCTTTACATCAATAGGAGATGCCTCATTAGCATTATTGATGATCTTTAGAATTTCAATCAACTGGGTCCTCATAATTTCAACCAATTGATCTCGTAGCTCGGCCATCCTAGCTTTGCAACTTCATCGACTATGTTCCTTAGCTGGCTTGCATCCATCCTCTCAATGAAGTGCTTGAATCAAAATCAATGTTGTAGGTGGTGTCATTGTATGCTCTTGAATTGTCATACTCCAAGTCTGTAAGCCAGAAAGGATCAATGATATGTTATGCAATGCGTATATGCATGTATGCATGTATGCAGAAATAATAAACAAACAAAGATAATTAGGACGTCCCTTCTAACCTTATAACTTTCACACGAGAATGGCGAGTCTCTTTTCCTAGGTGTATGGTTAACAAAATATCAACATGGGACATTTTGTTCTCAAAAAATTCCCTTGGATGATTTAACCAATAATTATATTTTTGAATATGAAAATCAGTTCATGATAATTCCCGTTAATTAAGCTTTAATCCATCCAATCAATTAAGACAACTTTTATGCTATATTGGATTAAAACTAAATTAAGAGGTTTATTATAAACATATTTCTCACTTGAAAAAGTAACTAATGATTCTTGCCAAAAATAAGCCCATGATTAATAGTTCTTAGCATAAGATAGGCTCACAATTGATTTTTAATATTTTATAATTGACCTAAATATTTTGTAAGCTCATTCAAAAGGTCATGATAAAGTGAAAATAATTTTATTTCTAAGCCCATTGTAAAAAGATTTTAGAAAAAATGGATTTTGGGCTTTGTATTTGGGTCATGAGAAAAAGAATTTTTGACTTGTTTTGGAAAAGTTTTATGTCCAAAGACCATTTCAAAAATTTTGAAAATAGTTTTGTCTTTTGGATTTAGAGGAAAAAAATTATTTGAGCTCACAATGTAATTAGGTCATAATAGAAAAAGAACAAACCAAATAAGCCAAGGTTCAAACTAAGATAAATTAATCATAGTCAAACAATAAGCATTTAGGGTAATACCCTAAGGAAAGTAACTATGCTAATTACTTGAGCTTTAGTCTTTGGGTTGAAAGGATTTAAGCTCCCATAGCAAGTATATACCAAGAGGTATAAGGCCATGAGTGGTTATACCATACTCAATCTCCATACCTTGAGTGAAAGTATGGAATCCCTTACGTAACACAACATGGGTAACACAGACAACCAAACTCATACACATGATGCAATCTAAATGATGCAATGGACAATATCATAGTAAGAGAGGATAAAATAATATAAAGACCAATGAAATTAACTTTTCTTATTCCCAGTGGAGTCGCCACTGTAAGCAGAAATTTTCGTCCCTATTCTCATATGGAATGGTTCTTGCAACTTCGACACTGTTAGGCTCAGCGCCTTAGAGAACACGGGCCAAAACCAGAAGAATATGAAGTCACCACCCAGATGGGCCGGGAAAAAAGAAAGGGGCAGATGACTCAATTCCTAAGGAATCCCTAACCCCCTATTAGGTTTGAAAAGTTGGGTACACGTGGGGAAGGTGAGAAATGGCCCAGCACCCCCCTTAGCACCCAATTCATTGGAATTGACCTCCTTGTCAGGTCTTAATATTATAAAATTCTTGAATATATTGATATTATCCATATAACATATAATGATAAGAATAAACAAATACTTTATTAAAAATCATAGCAATGTTCAAACAAAACAAATAAATGGACACCCATCCGAGGATGAAAACATGTCCTTACATCATCCAATATTCAAAACTAAATAGGACACCAACCAAAAGGTGAAAATGTGTCCTTTACATTAATCCTAAAATATGAAAATAATTTAAAATACATGAAGCTTAATTAATGAGGTACCTAATCATGGAAATATATCTCTTATAATTTTAATAAACAAATAATAGTAAAGAAAATATTCACCCATTCATTCATCATAAATTAAATAAATCAACCATCAAAATTTAAGCAAATCATTCATAAAATATATAGCCAATCACATAATCAAATCTAAAATTAAATAAAGTAATAAATGTATAAATTTAGGGTTTTACAACTTTAATAACCAAATTAGGGTTTAGAGGGTTTTGATTATTGTTTTGAGTGATAACAATATTTACTTTAATTAAAACCTTATTTACTATATGAAATAACTTATGCTACAGCAGGATTAAATAATTAGGGCTTATATTACTGTTGGTTTTGAAAACTTTATTTAAAACCTTAATTATTTAATGTATAAAATCATCTTAATTGAAACCTTATTTCAAACTAAATTAAAGGAAGAATTTTAATAACCTAAGCAGTGTGATTATAATTCGAAAGATGAAGATGATTACTTGGTTTTAATGAACAAAAGTTAGATCCACATACCTAAGTTTGAAGGCTCCACCAATAATTAAATGTTGATGCAAAGTATTTGCTTGCACTAAATTTGTTCCTCTTGGTTGGAAGAAAATCAAGACAATGAGAGTTAGCTACTGCCTTTATAGTGTTTGACATTTTCTGTCCCCCATTTGATAATGTTTTAGAATTATTTTTTTACTCTATTGCTCTCCCCCAGTTTCGAAAGAAAAGTCCCAGAAAAAGTCTCAAAAGAAATCCCTAATCGCTACTGTCGCTCCAAGTTCCGAAAGAAAATCAAAATCCCTGAATAATTTGCCCAAATTCCCTCGTCTCAAAGATTCCCAAAATTTTGTAATAGCTGCTGCCCTCTTTTTTAGTCTTCCAAAGAAAAGTCCTCAGTTCTCAATAATTGCCAAAGTACCTAAAGTCCTCCCCAAAAATCAAAAGTCTCTGAATGATTTCTCCAAGTCCCTCTTTCTGTGTTTTAACATGTTATTTATAGGAAAATCCAAAAAAAAACCTAATACAATTTAGTTAAAGGAAATACAAACTATTTAGGAAATAAAACTTAAAACTGAGTAAAATAAGGTTTTGGCAAAAAATCGACCAACGCGCTGGCACGCTGGCCTGTGGACTGCGAGGATGGGCTACCACTTTGTTGCGAGGGCTGTTGGGTGAGCGAGCTGCTGTTGGGCATTGAGGCACTGGGCATTAAGGCCTGCTGGGTGTGGGGCCTGCGGGTGAGCGATTAGTTCGATTTATATTTATATTTTATTTATATTTTTATTATTAAAAATAAACATTTAAAATTTCTTTTTTTCCTTTTTTCTTTTAATATATTAAATTATAAATATTAAATATTATAAAAATCATTTTGGACTATTTTAAAATATTGGACTAGACTTAGTCAAAAAATATGGGTCTACATTTTTTACATTACAGTATTTACATATTTACAATATAACTACATATTTAAAAGTTAAGTTGTCAAAATGAATATATTACATTTTTGCATGGTCCTGGTCTGTGGTGTCCAACTCAAGACTCTAGAAAGCAAGAATGCTCTATACCTACTCTGGTCCAGCAAGGCTCTCTGTAGTAACCCTGTCACCTGCGCGATACACAAATAGCGCTAAGCAAAATTGCCTAGAGGTACATAATTTTAAATAAAAAAAATCACATGAATAATGAAAAATACATTTCTTCCAAAATGAAAACTTGATATGCATTTCCATAATGCAAGTTACTCAATTAACAATTTCAAACTAACACATTTTTCATACACACGCATTGAAGTGTTTGTGCTACAACAAGATCAGTGCCACTTTGCTAGCATGTACATATTTTATTTTATAGTATATTTTGACAATATGTATATTATATTATATTTTGGGTGTAATATCCCAAACTATACCCTAAAACTTTTGGAATGATTATTGTTGAAATTGGATTTAATGTTATAATTGTATATATGTTTAAGTGGGAAGATAAAAAGGTTAGAGGAGTGTGTATATGTTGTATATATAGAGATGTATACAACATATACAACTCAACATTTAATTAAGGTCAAAAGGAGATTTATTAATTATTTTTTAAAATAAAAATTTAATTGAAGTAAGTGGAAGATGATATTTATGAACATTATATTATTATAATTGCTTGGGGGAGATTAATTGGAGAATTGTGTGGTTTAAGAGTTGAGAGTTGTTTGTGTTAGTGTATGTGCCCTAGGCCATTTGTTTGGATCTTTATGTTATACATTCATTATTAATAAATGAGGTTTTATTATCATTATTGTTGTTTGCATGTTACACAATTTTGATATTTGTCCCTGGTTTATTATTGTTATAAAGATAAAAAAAAATAAATAATTCTTAACCAGTATGAACATTGATTTGATGATCATCAGATGGTTATGTGTATAGTGATACAAATCAATTTCATAAATACTTGTTAGAGAACAATGTATTGGATAGACCCATCATGAGATTACTACATGGGTTAGTGTCATAAGTAAATCTCATGATAGTTATGTAATAATTCTTTGACTTGAGATTGTCATAGTTTCCAATATAAGGACTATTATATTTTGACATGATCAAACATTATCCGTAACTGGATAGTAATAAAGGTTATTTTCATATATGATAGAAATTATGTAGAGGATAATGAACAATCAAGATAGAATTTGTCCCTCTCTTTGAGAGAGATATCTTTTGGGCCCCTCGATAAGTGAGACTGTGAAATGCATGGCCGTGCTCAAATGAATTGATAATGTGATCAATTTAATTTGTTTTTATCAGTCTACTTGGAGATCGAGTAATCATAAGTTTGGACAATATAAGTATGACGTTGACCATGACTTATGTTCAAGCTAGATATCGTGTGACAAAGGGATTAATGCATATACTATTATTAGGCAAATTGGACATTCCTTATATTAATTGGGTAGTTGTAACGCCTTGCTAGAGGCCAATTATGACTTGTTGATTTAATAGAGATTAAATTGACTGCCAATTAATATGGGCCTATCGGGTCACACACAAGAATGCGTTTTGGGCTGGATATAATATTAATAATATTAATATTAGATATTAATATTTATTATTATTATTATTTTCATTTTTATATATATATATTATTAGATAATATATTCAGAATCCTAATTAGATTTGGATTCTGAATTTGACTTACCTTATCCAATTATATTTATTATTAGATAATGTATTCAGAATCCTAATTAGACTTGGATTCTGAATTTGACTTTCCGTATCCAATTTTGAATTGGATTCTGGAGTGATTATATTCACTCCAGACGTTAAGTCTTCTCAGAGGTAACAATAAAAAACAAAGAGGAACGAAAAAGGTAACCCTAATACGTTTTTAGAGAAAACGTTTTTCCAGCCTTCGCTGTTGCAGAGAGCTAGCACTCCAAACGGTAGCATTCGTGTGGATACGCGATAGAGGGTGTTTCGCGATCGAGGCATCTCTTCAAAACTGTGATTTCGAATCATCAACAGGTTAGTTCTTTGAACACTTTTGTCGAATTAAACGAACAGCATGGATCCTGGTGGGAAATCAGAGATCAAATATTTTTCCGCTGCGTGTTTTTGTTTGCAGTGATCTCCTTAATTTCCTAACAGTGGTATCAGAGCCACTTGTTGTTTTCGTTTAAGTCGAAAATGCCATGTTGATATGATTACATGAGATATATTGATTTCGTATGGCATGTTAACTATAAAACCTTAATTCGTTTTTCATATGATGAGAAAGGATTGGTTTTTGGTTTCGTTTCTGTAAAACCTTAATTCGTTTTTTATATGATGAGAAAGGATTGGTTTTTGGTTTCGTTTCTGTAAAACCTTAATTCGTTTTTCATATGATGAGAAAGGATTGGTTTTTGGTTTCGTTTCTGTAAAACCCTAATTCGTTTTTCATATGATGAGAAAGGATTGGTTTTTGGTTTCGTTTCTGTAAAACCCTAATTCGTTTTTCATATGATGAGAAAGGATTGGTGTTTTTAATTTCGTTTTCATGAGATGATCACGTATATATGATTGGTTGATTAAAATGATTTTCATATGATGAAAACGATTAAGTTTATATGTGATATAAACATTTGGTAATGATTCTGTAATGGGTTGTACATATTCGAAATAAAACAGTAAGAAGGTTAATGAGATTAACGGTTCTGTTTTAGGGTTTCGCCAAAGAAAAATGTTAATGAGATTAACGTTTCTGTGAGTCTTGTTTGCTTGGTAAGATGACAAAGGATCCTTTTACTGGTCATAGTGAAAGGGCTAATGATTTATTGGGCTTGATACATACAGATGTATGTGGTCCTTTTAGCATTAGTGCCAGAGGAGGATTTCGATACTTCATTACTTTTACTGATGATTTCAGTAGGTATGGCTATGTCTACCTAATGAAACATAAGCATGAGTCTTTTGAAATGTTTAGAACTTTTCAAAATGAAGTACAAAATCAACTTGGTAAAACAATTAAACTACTTCGATCAGATCGAGGTGGTGAATATTTGAGCCAAGAGTTTGATGATCATCTAAGGGATTGTGGAATTGTTTCACAACTGACTCCTCCAGGAACTCCACAGTGGAATGGAGTTTCTGAAAGGAGAAATCGAACTCTATTAGATATGGTTCGATCAATGATGAGTCAAGCGGATCTTCCTTTATCTTTTTGGGGTTATGCCTTGGAGACAGCTGCATTCATTCTGAACCGTGTACCATCTAAGGCGGTTGAAAAGACACCATATGAGATATGGACAGGTAAGACACCTAGTTTGTCTTTTCTTAAGATTTGGGGTTGTGAAGCTTATGTGAAAAGACCAGTTTCAGATAAGTTAGCTCCAAAGTCTATCAAATGTAATTTTGTGGGGTATCCTAAGGAAACTAAAGGATACTATTTCTATACTCCTTCAGAGAACAAAGTGTTTGTTGCTCGAAATGGGATCTTTTTGGAAAAGGAATTTCTTTCTAAGAGAACTAGTGGGAGTATAGTAGAACTTGAGGAAACTCAAGTACCACAAGAAATCATTGAGCCGTCTATAGAGCCTATTTCAGAACCACAAATAGTTGTGGAGTCTGAAGATGTAACACAAATCCCTCGCAGGTCTGATAGGACACGTCGTCATCCAGAGAGATATGGATTTCTTGTGACTGATGATAGTGAAGTAATGCTCATAGATCAAGATGAGCCTACTACCTATCAAGAAGCTGTGTCAGGTCCAGATTCAGACAAATGGCTTGCAGCCATGAAATCTGAGATGCAATCTATGTTTGACAACCAGGTTTGGTCTTTAATTGATCCTCCAGAGGGTATTAAGACTATTGGTTGCAAATGGGTTTTCAAGAAGAAAACTGACATGGATGGGAATGTGCAGACCTATAAAGCAAGGCTTGTTGCAAAAGGTTTCAAGCAAACTCATGGTATAGACTATGATGAAACCTTTTCACCAGTTGCTATGCTTAAGTCTGTTAGAATTCTCATTGCCATTGCAGCATACTATGATTATGAGATATGGCAAATGGATGTCAAAACCGCTTTCCTTAATGGAAACTTGCTTGAGGATGTGTATATGACACAACCTGAGGGTTTTGTAAATCCTGAGAATTCTACAAAGGTTTGCAAGCTTCAAAGATCCATTTATGGATTGAAGCAAGCATCTCGAAGCTGGAATCTTCGTTTTGATGAAACAGTTAGGAACTTTGGTTTCATCAAGAATGAAGATGAACCTTGTGTTTACAAGATGGTTAATGGGAGTGCAGTAGTGTTTTTAGTCTTATATGTGGATGACATATTACTCATTGGGAATGATATCCCTACCTTGCAAAATGTTAAGACTTGGTTAGGGAATTCTTTCTCAATGAAAGACTTAGGTGAGGCTGCCTATATCCTTGGTATAAAGATCTATAGAGATAGATCTAGAAGGATAATTGGCCTGAGTCAAAGTACATACATAGATAAAGTGTTGAAGAGGTTCAACATGCAAGATTCCAAAAAGGGATTCTTGCCTATGTCTCATGGCATTCATCTCAGCAAGAGTCAATGTCCTATGACATCTGATGAGCGAGATCGAATGAATAAGATTCCTTATGCTTCTGCTATAGGATCTATTATGTATGCCATGTTATGTACTAGACCAGATGTCTCATATCCATTAAGCGCAACTAGTAGATTTCAAGCTGATCCTGGTGAAGGTCACTGGACAGCTGTCAAGAATATTCTTAAGTACCTTCGAAGGACTAAAGATGTATTCTTGGTTTATGGAGGTTTGGAAGATGAGCTAGTTGTAAATGGTTACACAGATGCTAGTTTCCAAACTGACATAGATGATTTTAGATCGCAGTCAGGTTTTGTATTCACATTGAATGGTGGAGTTGTTAGTTGGAAGAGTTCAAAACAAAGCACTGTGGCTGATTCTACAACAGAGGCTGAGTATATAGCAGCATCAGATGCAGCTAAGGAAGCAGTCTGGTTGAAGAAATTCATCACTGAGCTAGGAGTGGTGCCTAGCATTGCAAATCCTGTGGACATTTATTGTGACAACAATGGTGCCATAGCACAGGCAAAAGAGCCTAGATCTCATCAAAGATCTAAGCATATACTCAGGCGTTTTCACCTCATTCGAGACATTATCGATAGAGGAGATATCAAGATATGCAAAGTTGACACAAATGATAACATAGCAGATCCATTAACAAAGCCTCTCTCACGGGTCAAGCATGATCAGCACACTAGATCTATGGGTCTTAGAAATTTGTAGGCCTAGTGCAAGTGGGAGATTGTTAGTGTATGTGCCCTAGGCCATTTGTTTGGATCTTTATGTTATACATTCATTATTAATAAATGAGGTTTTATTATCATTATTGTTGTTTGCATGTTACACAATTTTGATATTTGTCCCTGGTTTATTATTGTTATAGAGATAAAAAAAAATAAATAATTCTTAACCAGTATGAACATTGATTTGATGATCATCAGATGGTTATGTGTATAGTGATACAAATCAATTTCATAAATACTTGTTAGAGAACAATGTATTGGATAGACCCATCATGAGATTACTACATGGGTTAGTGTCATAAGTAAATCTCATGATAGTTATGTAATAATTCTTTGACTTGAGATTGTCATAGTTTCCAATATAAGGACTATTATATTTTGACATGATCAAACATTATCCGTAACTGGATAGTAATAAAGGTTATGTTCATATATGATAGAAATTATGTAGAGGATAATGAACAATCAAGATAGAATTTGTCCCTCTCTTTGAGAGAGATATCTTTTGGGCCCCTCGATAAGTGAGACTGTGAAATGCATGGCCGTGCTCAAATGAATTGATAATGTGATCAATTTCATTTGTTTTTATCAGTCTACTTGGAGATCGAGTAATCATAAGTTTGGACAATATAAGTATGACGTTGACCATGACTTATGTTCAAGCTAGATATCGTGTGACAAAGGGATTAATGCATATACTATTATTAGGCAAATTGGACATTCCTTATATTAATTGGGTAGTTGTAACGCCTTGCTAGAGGCCAATTATGACTTGTTGATTTAATAGAGATTAAATTGACTGCCAATTAATATGGGCCTATCGGGTCACACACAAGAATGCGTTTTGGGCTGGATATAATATTAATAATATTAATATTAGATATTAATATTTATTATTATTATTATTTTCGTTTTTATATATATATATTATTAGATAATATATTCAGAATCCTAATTAGATTTGGATTCTGAATTTGACTTACCTTATCCAATTATATTTATTATTAGATAATGTATTCAGAATCCTAATTAGACTTGGATTCTGAATTTGACTTTCCGTATCCAATTTTGAATTGGATTCTGGAGTGATTATATTCACTCCAGACGTTAAGTCTTCTCAGAGGTAACAATAAAAAACAAAGAGGAACGAAAAAGGTAACCCTAATACGTTTTTAGAGAAAACGTTTTTCCAGCCTTCGCTGTTGCAGAGAGCTAGCACTCCAAACGGTAGCATTCGTGTGGATACGCGATAGAGGGTGTTTCGCGATCGAGGCATCTCTTCAAAACTGTGATTTCGAATCATCAACAGGTTAGTTCTTTGAACACTTTTGTCGAATTAAAAGAACAGCATGGATCCTGGTGGGAAATCAGAGATCAAATATTTTTCCGCTGCGTGTTTTTGTTTGCAGTGATCTCCTTAATTTCCTAACAGTTTGACTTTTCCATTATCTTCTTCTTTCTTTCTTCAAGAGCCGGCCACCATTATCAACCAAGAAAGAGAGGGTTTTGTGATTTCCTAACTCAATATTTAAAGGTGTTTCAAATGATCAAGTTGGAATTTTAAGGGTTTTCATCACTTTTGGTAAGTTTTCCACTTGATTCCTTGGTTTTCTTTTAAGTTTGTGTTTTGAGTTTGGTGTTTGATTGTTGATGGTATGTGAATATTTGATTTTGGTGTAATTGAGAGTGTTTGGTCTTATTGGTGATTATTTTGGGATTGGTTTGAAGGAAAGGTTAAGTTTGATGTTGGAAAGCAAGTGTTGTGTTTTGTGTATGTGATGAGCTGTGATGATGATTGTGATTTATGTTTGATGTATGTATTGAGTTGTTTTGGTGATTTTACAAGTTTAGTATGGTTTATTGATGTGTTTGGTTAAGTTTGTTTGGAGTGAAAGATGGTAAAAGAAAGAGGTTTGTTGGATGTGGTGTTGTTGTTGCCGGAATCTGGATTTTTGGCCTGACACGACCATAAGCACAGCCAAGTCTTTGGGCATGTCAATGGTTCTATTTTCTGAATGGGTGACACGACCAGTGATACGCCCATGTCACTGAGTGTGTCACAGCTTCTGTGTTGGAGTAGTATTGACACGCCCAGTGACACGCCCATGTCACTAAGCATGTCATAGCTACTGTGTTGAGGGAGGATTGACACGGCCAGTGACACGCCCATGTCACTGAGCGTGTCAAAGCTTATGTGTTGTGAGTTTAGGGCACGGTCAGGGACACGCCCGTGTTGTTGAGCTTGTCATGTGTAGAGTTTGCCCTAGTTGGTTTTTATCTATATTATCTCATGTGTATCTCTAAGTGAGTGTGTATGATCACTTTTGGATTAGGTTTTGAAGAGATTGAGTTGCCCTAATTCAAGTGTTGAGAGTTATCTTGGAAGAGGAGTGGTTAGATTGGTGTGAGTTGCTCTTGAGGTAAGTAAAAACCTTACATGGTTGCATACATTTACATGACTTTGGGACTTAACACATTTGGTTGTAAATGTGTTAAGTAATCTATTACATTATTGATACATTTGATTAATGTTATGAATTGCATAATGTGAAAAATATGATGATCATTCAAAATGTATGTTCAATGCAATTGAGTAAAGTATTGTATATGAAAAGAAATGTGGAAATATGTAATATGAGATGTGAAAACATAATGTAACCAATCGATATTGAGATGAAATAGAAGAATGAGAAAAGATGATATATTAAGGCAATAAGCCTAGTTTGATTATGAGAAATGAAATGAGAAATGAATAATGAAAGAGATTGATAATGAAATAAATGAATTAATTGTGTGCCTAGTATTTTATTCAATTTTCAGAGTTCTGGGTTTGGTGGCATGCCTATGAATTGTTGGGTAGGTGAAAAGACCGGGTCGTAAGCCAAGTCCAACTGAAAAATGTGAAATGTGATGTTTTTGAGGTAAAAAGACCGGGTCATAAGCCTCAAAAAATGTAACAGTCTAGCCGGGTTGAGGACTAAGATACTGGGGCCCTAGGGTCTAGCCGGGTTGAAGTCCAAGAGACTGGGTTAGTTACATTATCCATGGATATATATATCGCCTATGGGCTTGATGAATGTGATTATGGACCAAAGCTGTAACTCTGAACTTTGAATAGCATATTATTTTCTTTTGGGCCCATGCTTGTCTTTGCTTAAATGTGAATCATGAATGATGAAACGATTGAATAATATAATGAAATGTAATGTTATGAAATATGATGTTCTTGTGAATTATTTATAACATTTGAAAGTATGACATTTGCATTACATTATAGCATATTGTTTCATGGTTTGTACCACTAAGCCATTGGCTTAGCGCGATTGTGGTTCATCGCGCAGGTGACAGGGTAGAACCGGAGAGTTCAGTTAGACCGAGTCGAGTCTAGGCTTGTGAAGTGTTGATTGTGGACTTAAAGATCAAAGACGAACTGCCAAGCATGTATAAACTCTATATATTTCATAAATATTGATATTTATGTGTATATATATATATATACCGCTACATTTTCCGCTGCTTAATAAATAAATGTTTCATCTATTATATTTTATAATACAACTGAAATGTTTTAAGTTTCTTATATTGTATAATGTGAAAGATTGGTTTGGTTTAAATAGACCGTAACATTTCTGTATCCGTTATATGTATATTATAGATATGATTGTATATAGTGTGTGTATATGGGGTATAGGGGTGTTACATTGAGAGTATGTTTATATACATTGTAAATTATAAAGGATGTTTAAATAATTAAGTAATGTAAGAATTTTGTGTATTTACATATGTATACATATATTTTTATACAAATGTTTTGAGTAATAAGGGAATATGGAAGTTTTTATTAAACCGAATTGTGACATTTTTATACCGTATATGCATATCTTACATACTAAGAGTGTGTGTATTATATGTTTGTATGGTATAAGGGCGTTACATTTATTTTGGTATTAGAGCCTAGGTTTGAGATTCTCAACCTAGGTGGGTTATGAGAGAAAGTAAATGGGGATTTTTAAATATAGTTTTCAATTATGATACATGCATTGGCACTGGCAGTTTCTTATATCTGATGTGGCAATTTTTTCTCTGTTTGCAGATATAGATAGTTATGGCATTTCAGACGCATCAGTCTGCAGAGGGTAGTACAGAGAGTGTGACTCCTAGTGAGGGTAGAGATGGAGCTAGAACTGAGATTGCTGGAGAGGCACCTACTTCTGTGCCAAAGAGACCAGCAGTTGATGAGATTTCGCCGGGCTGGGTACGGCATATGGTGGAGATGTTGAGGTAGGCTCCAGTTCAGCAATCCCCGCCACCGCAGTCGCAACCATAATTATCGACGATAAAGTATGACGAGCTAAGGAAGTTTAGAGCTGAGGACTTTGTTGGTACTACAGACCCTGTTATAGCAGAGCAGTGTCTATACAAGGTTCAAAGAGTGTTCATCCAGCTACAGGCTACTCCAGAGAAGAAGTTCGAGTATGCCAGATCTCTTCTGCTGAGGGATGCATATGATTGATGGAAGATGATTCCACATGCTCTGGATGATCCACCAGTCCTTCCTTATGACAATTTCCTACAGGAATTCAAGAAGAAGTATACTCTAAGGGAGTATAAGGATGCGAAGAAGATAGAGTTCCTGAGTTTGAGGCAGGATACTAGGACAGTGTCGGTGTATGAGATAAAGTTTACTTAGCTGAGTCAATATGCTGGTGGGATCATTTCTAATGAGATTGACCATTGTCGAAGGTTCGAGGAGGGGCTGAGACCCTCTATCATGTGCATTATAGCAGGTTTTCAGTATCAAGATTTCTCTCAGTTAGTTGCAGCTGCCAGGAGTGTAGAGAGGGCACAGGATTTTATAGCAGCTGCTAGGGTTGAGGAGACCAGAGCTAGTGGAACCCAGAGTGAGGCAGGGTCTTTATCAATGAAGAGAGACTGAGGGGGATATTTTTAAAGATTTAGTAGAAGCCAGGCAGGTCAGTACAGTAACAGAGACAAAGACAGAGACCTGTAGTTTCAGTGGCTAGTGCTCTGACCCTAGTGACTCAGAGGCCTACTCCACTTACCTATGTTCATTATGGTAAAGTACATGGAGGTGTTTACTGGATGATAGGTGGAACAACAGTATGTTATAGATGTGGATCAACAAATCATTGTATTAGAAATTGTGCAGAGCCACAAGATGATAGACAGACATATACTACAGTTTATTGACCTGGTTTTGGTAGGGGTGGTAGATCTGGATCTGGTCAGAGAGGAGGTTCTACACAAGAGGTAGACCAAATGAGGCAGGGCCATCACAGTCGGTCTATATGTTGCAGAGGTAGCTAGATGCTTCAGCTATGATTGCCGGTACTTTTTCTTTATTTAGCACTTTGGTTCTTGCATTAATAGACCCTGGATCAACTCATTCATATATTAGTGCATCCATCTTGTCTGTGAGTGATTTGCATTCAGTGTCCCTAGGATTTGATGTTTTGGTGACAAATCTTTTAGGGCACAATGTTGTGGTTGGCAGGATGCATGCAGATAGTCCAGTTGTTGTTCAGGATGAGAAATTTCTCGGTGACCTGATTGAGATGCCTTTCAGGGAGTATGATCTGATTTTAGGCATGGATTGGTTATCCAGACATGGGGCAATGGTAGACTATTAGCAGAAATGTGTTACTATAAGAACACGTGATGGTAGAGATGTGATGGTATCTAGTGAGCATAGACATCTTTTATCCATATTTGTTTCAGCTATTTCAATGAGGAGGATGATTCCGAAGGGGTGTGAGGCTTATCTTGCTCATGTTGTAAATACCAGAGTAGTAGGATCCCAACTTGATAGTATACCTACAATTATCGAGTTTTTAGATGTTTTTCCTCAGGAGTGTTTTGTTAGTTTTTGTCATAGATTTGTAGTTTGTTTATTATGATAATTATTGTTTTATTTAGGTATTTTGTTAGTTTTTATCGGCTTGTTTAGTGTTTTCATTAATTTTTATAGTTTTAGTTTATTTTAGTGTTTATGTTGTTTTTGATCTAGTTTTTAGTATAGTGTTTATGTTTTGTTGGTTATTGTTTATTTACTTTTTGTTTAAAGTTTGTTTGATGTTTTGTTTTAGGTTAAAAAGCCAAGGAACCAAGACTGAAGGAAGAATGCACAGTAGCTGACACAGGCAGAGGACACGGCCAAGTCACTGGCCGTGTCTCATATCAAATTAAGGAAGAAAGCAACTCACAGAAGCAGACACATACAAGGGACACGGCCAAGTCAGTGGCCGTGTCCCTCCAAAAATACTCCAACACGGCCAAGTCACTCTGACTTGGCCGTGTCTCACCAATTCCAAAGGCAAAGAAGACTGAAAACTCACAGTGGAAGACACAGGCAAGGGACACGGCCAAGTCACCTGGCTGTGTCCCTCCAAAATGCACTCACACGGCCAAGTCACTTCTGACTTGGTCGTTTCCCTCATGAACCAAACACGCACGGATTTTTAAAGCGGACGTTTCGTATAAAAGGCAAAAAGAAAAGCTAGGGTGGAGACTGTTGACGACTTGGAGAGTTGTTTGAGCCGTCAGAGAGCAAAGTTAGGGTTTTAACATTTGTTTTCTTTGATTTTGATTTCACTTTGATTAATCTAGCTTAGATTAGATTTGTTCTAGCCAACGAGACATCCTTCTTGCAAGATTGAACAAGAGATTCTTCAGAAACTTCAAGTAGTTTGTAACTTGGTTTTGTTCTCGAACTTATTCTCTTTATTTTCATTGAAATTGTATTAATGGATATTATCATGTCTATTTTGATTCCTTTGATCATTAATGAGATGAATATGTTTGATTGCATTATAAACTAATTTGATCTAGTCTAGGGTTTGTATGGATCTGCTATGATTGTATGAATTGGTTATTCTCTTAGCTAATAATTTCTTTAGCCTTGATTGAATGAAATATTGTTAATATATAATTGATTGGCCACCAATTATGTGTTTTAGGTATTAGATGATGGATTGAGAGATGAAGTCTAATGCTGGAACAATTCAATTAAGGACTTAGGTGAATTAGAGATATAACCTATTAAAAAGATTATTTCAATTATAACAAGATTAGTTGAAAGAGGTTTGAATGCGAGAGCTTATTTCCTTGATTTGATTAATTGAGTTGTTTGAGATTTAATCTTTGAAATTAAATTAGTTAAGAGGAATAACCGTTCATACATATAAGTAGTGGAGAAGTGCAAACCCTAGACCTTTTTATCAAGTGAATCAAAACATCAGCTTTATTTACTTTTATTTGTTTTAACTTTAATCAATCTTTTTCATTAGTTGTTAGCAATTTCAATTTCTTCATTACTTTTTATTTATAATCTGATAATCAATTAGTCACTTTAGCTTTCTTGAGAGACGACCTTGGGGCGATCACCTTTGCTACAGCTACCTCGTATACTTGCGAGTGACACTTTGTGGTAGAGTTAATTCGAGCGCAACAAGGAGTTACCAAGGATACCCCTAAGAGAGAGGTTGAGTTTGGCATCAATTTGTTTCCTAGTACCACTCCCATCTCTATTACTCCTTATTGTATGGCACCTGCTGAGTTGACAGAGTTGAAATTGTAGTTGCATGAGTTGCTGGATAAAGGATTCATTCACCCTAGTGTGTCCTTGTGGGGAGCGCCTGTGTTGTTTGTGAAAAAGAAGGATGGCACTTTGAGATTGTGTACTGATTATCGGCAGTTGAATAAAGTGACCATCAAGAACAAGTATCCATTACCTCGGATAGATGATCTTTTTGATCAGTTGAAGGGAGCAGCAGTATTCTCTAAGATTGATTTAAGATCAGGGCACCATCAATTGAGAGTTAGAGATGTAGATGTGCATAAGACAGCTTTCCGTACGAGGTATGGGCATTATGAGTTTTCAGTGATGCCCATTGGATTTACGAATGCACCAGCAACGTTTATGGATTTGATGAACAGGGTATTCAGACCCTATCTAGATCAGTTTGTGGTAGTCTTTATTGATAATATTCTAGTGTATTCCCGTGATAAGGAGGATCATGACAGGCATTTGCGGATTATATTTGTAGACCCTTAATTTTGAGCCTATGTTAATACGGTCTTAATTAAAGAATGCCAAAATAAATTCGATCTGATCTACAACTTCTAATAAGTCAGTCTGATTTTAAATGGCACAAACTCAGCTACAAAACCCTAAACCAAGTTTTTTTAGTCGGCCCGGTCCAAAAAATTAAAAAATACAAAATTAGTTCAAGTTGGGAGGGCCAAGCCTTGGCTCATGTTGACCTGGATGCCCCAGGTCAACATGGCCTTTGGCTCATGTCGACCTGGTTGCCCAGATTGACATGGTTTCAATTGTTTTTTTTCTAAATTTAGTTTCCAAATTGAATTAAAATTGGTTTTAAGGACGGATTAATATTAGGATTAAGGATTCTGAGTGAGGTTTTGGCCTATAAATAATAATGTTTTAGACTTTAACAAGGGTCAACAATTAACATTAAGAGGATTAAACAACAAAGCAAGAGACGACAAAAAGGAATTAGCAGCAAGTAAACATTCATAAACCATCAAAGGCAGTAATCACTATCTTCGATCTTTGCTCGGCCAGAAATAAATATTGATGCAGGTAGTAGCTTGGAGTCAATAAACAATTCGGTGGAACCTTCAACACAGGTTTTGTGTCTTAATCTTGAATTTGCTTAAATATTCAATTGTTGTATCATTTTTGTTCTTACTAATTTTCATTTGTTTATTTTTGTTATCACTTTGATTCAATAGTCTAAATTGATAAACCCTAATTATATATTCTGTTCATTATTTTTTAATCAAATAGATAAAAAAAATCTAGAGAATTCCAAATCCTAATCCATCTTGTTAATCCAAAAGCCCCGAACTATTTTCTTAATCATCTAAACCCTAACTTATTTTTTCGAAACTTCAAAATATCTTCTTAATTCTCCAAACCCTAATCTTCTTTACATTTTCTAAAAACTTTAATCCTAATTGTTTCTATAAAACTCTAAACTATTTTCTTAAATCCTAAGATTGAATATGTTTTCCAAAATGTCAAAAACCCTAAACTATCTTATTAATTCTCAAAACCCTAATCCAGTGTCTTAATTCCTTAATTTTCCTAAACCTAATTTTCTTAAAACCCAATCCAGTAAACCCTAGTTTTCCTAAACCCTAATTCTTAAAACATCAAAACCTTATGAAAAGTTCATTAACACCCTAAAGCCCTAATCTAGTGGACCTAAAACCCAATCTAGTAAATTTAAAATCCTAATTCCTAACTCAGTAACCATAATCCTCAGAACCTGAAATCTTAAATTCCAAATCTCAAACCCTAATTTTATTTGCTTGGTGAATTAAATTCCAATTTTAATTGTTTTTTTGGTTTGCTATTTATTATATGATGAATGATTTATTTTACTGATGAATGATTTATTTTACTTATGACGTACGTTTTATTTTAGTTATAGCACTTGAATGATTTAATTTTGCTTAATTATTTATTTGGTATTAAAATTATAAGAGGTATGTTTCCATTATTGGGTACCTCATTAATTAATTTTCATGTAATTTAAATTATTTTTATATTTTGGAATTATTGTAAAGGACACGTTTCCACCTTTCGGTGGGTGTCCTATTTAATTTTAGACATGGATGATGTAAGGACATGTTTCCATCCTCAAATGGGTGTCCATTTATTTATTTTGTTTGGACATTGCTTTGATTTTAATATAATGATGCTTTATTTTAATTGTTGCATGTAGTATGGATAATATCATTATATTTAAGAATTTTATAATATTAAGACCTGCAAAGGAGGCCGGTTCCAATGAACCTGGCATTGTGGGGGTGTTGGGCCATTTCTCACCTTTCCCACATTGTAGAAATTGAGTCATCCACCCCTTTCTTTTTCCCGGCCTATCCGGATGGTGACTCCATTTTCTTTGGGCTTAGGTTCATGTTCTCTGAGGCCTCGAGCCTAAACAGTGTCGAAGTTGCAAGAACCATTCCACTGGGAGTGAGGACGAAAATCCATGCTCATAGTGGTGACTCCACTGGGGATAAGAGAAGTTCATTTCATTGGCCATTAGACTATTCTATTCTTTCTTATCATGATATTATCCATTGTATCATATTAGATTGCATCGTGTGCGTGAGTTAAGACGCCCGTGTTACCCGTGTTGTGTTATGTAAGGGATACCATACTTTCACTCAAGGTATGGAGATCAAGCATGGCATAACCACTCATAGCTTTGTACCATTTGTATATACTTGCTATGGGAACCTAAGCCTTTCAACCCAAAGACTAAAGCTCATGTAATTGGCCTAGTTACTTTCCTTAGGTTTTTGCCCCAAATGCTTGTTGTTTGACTATGGTTAGTTTATCTTAGTTTAAATCATGGCTTATTTGGTTTGTTCTTTTTCTAATATGACCTAAGTACATTGTAAGCTCAAAATAAAATTTTTCTTTAAAGTCCAAAAGACCAAAGCAATTTAAAAAATTTTTCAAGATGGTGTTTGATTATAAAACTTTTCAAAAATTCTTTTCTCATGACTCAAATACTAAGTCAAAAATCCATTTTTTCTTAAAATCTTTTTACAATGGGCTTAGAAAAAAAATTATTTTCATCCAACCTTTTCTTAAAAAGAGCTTACAAATTATTTAGGTCAATTATGAAAATACCAAAAATCAATTGTGAGCCTAGTTTATACTAAGAGTTATTAATCATGGGCTTGTTTTTTTGGCATGAATCACTAGTTACTTTTTCAAGTGAGAAATCTATTTATAATAAACCTCTTAATTAAGTTTTAATCCAAAATAGTATAAAAGCTACTTTATTTGATTGAATGGATTAAAGCCTAATTAATGGGAATTATCATGAATTGATTTCCATTTTTGAAAATATAACTATTGGTTAAAACGCCTGAGGGAATTATTCGAAAATGAGATATCCCATGTTGGTATTTTGTTAGCCATATTACCTAGGAAAAGAGACTCACCATTTGTGTGTGGAAGTTATAAGGTTGGAAGGAACGTCCTATTTATCCTTGTTTGTTTATTGTTTTTGCATACATACATGAATGCATGCATGCATCACATGACATATCATTAACCCTTTTTGGCTTATAGACCTGAAGTATGACAATTCAAGAACATACAACTATACCACCTACAACATTAATTTTGATTCAAGTACTTCATTGGAAGGATGGATGCAAACCAGCTAAGGGACATAGTCGATGAAGTTGTTAAAGCTAGGATGGACGAGCTACGAGATCAATTGGTTGAAATTATGAGGACCCAGTTGATTCAAATTCTGGAGATCATCAACAATGCTAATAAGGCATCTCCCATTAACATAAGAAAGAAGGGAAAGGCAGCATCAACGGAGAACATGTTCACTAGTAGAGACATCTCCCATTGACATAAGAAAGAAGGGAAAGGCAGCATCAAAGGAGAACATGTTCACTAGTAGAGATCGAATGAAAAATAAGGGATCAATCCCTATTCTATAACAAGTCGAACCATGTGCTGTCTATCTAGAGCAATAAGGGAGGCTACCACCCCAATGAGCAAAATTAAAGGAAAAGAAGAGGTGTTGAGAAAAATGCAGCAACTGAACCAACAAAGAAGCATAAATTTTCAGACTTGGGGGAACCTTTGTCGAAAATGTTGGAGAATCTAATGAAGAAGGGATTGTTACAACCCTTAACTCCTCGTCCTTTGACTAATCCTTTTCTGCCTAACTTTGATACTAAGGCATTTTGCCAATTCCATCAAAGGCTTGGACATGAAATGGACAACTGTATGAGATCCAGAATTTGATTGATAGTGGAAAGCTGCTTGAGCCTGATAAGCCTAACACTAAGAATAAGCCTCTGCCTAAAATTGGAAGGGTGCCACTGCTTGCAACCTTCATGAAGAGTTTTATCTTATCATCTCATCATGATATGGATAGAGAAGCTACTAAAGAGGATGTACTGCTAAGCAAGTTTGGATTAACTGTGGATGATGAAGCAATGATCCTTGATGATGGAAAAAATCCTTGCCCTTGATATGTCTAAATAAATGAAGTATCTTTGACTCCAACTCAATGAACCTTCCTTAGCTTGAATGTTGCTTTTTAATTTTTCTTTCTTTAATTGGAACTATTATGTTTTTTTAAGATTGTTTGAATAAATTACTTTCATCAAATTTTTCGTTGGTCTTTGTTCATTTTGGTGCTCAACCAATGAGGAATCAAACTTGATGTTCATAAATTAATGTATCTAGGTATCATGATTCGAATGACTTTACTAGATGAGGGAATTATTCTATAGCATTGAGTTGTGTATGCTTACTTAGAGAGGGCTCCTGCATAATTACCTTTGTCTAGGTCCTCGTTAGTCTTAGAACATGCTTTGACAAACTTTTGAGGTGAAATTAAATTCTGCTTATTTTAAGAGAGAAATGATCTAGGCATTGTTTGGTTAGCCAACAACTAGTATCCACCCAATTAAATATCAATCCCTAGTTGTCCTTTTGAGCCTTCATAAAATTTTAGCTTTCTTTTCATTTTCTTACAAACCCCAGCAACCTACCCTGAGCTGTTGTTACACTTTTGACAAGTCTTATGACCACTAAGATGAAGAGGCAAGAATATCAAAGAAAGAAATGAATAGTCAATACCATAAGGATAGTTGATGTTCTCAAGACCATAAGGGCAGTTAAAGTTCACCTAATATCTCCAATCTATCAAGATAACATCAGAGTAATGGATGATTTATCCTTGTTAAAGGAGATTTATGTCATTCCACTCATCCATTATTAGAAACCCAAGTTGGTACAAACAAGACAACTCTTTTAGAGCTAGAACAAAAAAAAGAAACAAAAAAGAAAAAAAGAAAGATAAAACCTCAAAAGACGGTTCAAAAAGCCAACTGAGTTCTCTTTTACCTAAAGCAGCAAAAGGCTTCCATTTGGTTTATAAAGACAGTTTGACTTGAATTGGTCCAACCCAACCAAAGATTCGATCAAAATCATAGACAAAGGAGAAAGACCATCCAGTTCTTGAAAGTTCTGTACTTGACAGTCCTACAAGGAAGAAGGACAAAATGATAAAATGCTCAAAGAAAGGGAAGAGTAAGAAAAATAAAAAGAAAGAAAAAGGAGAAGAAAAAAAGAAATGAATTTGGGTACCAAACTTTTTGTAAGGGCAAAGACTGTCCTAATCAAGATCCAGATTAATGCCAAGAAGATAGAAGGAATTTGGAGTCTAGCAAGATTGCTCCCAGCTACCTAAAGTTCAAACAAGAAATTTTTAGTGTGAGGGTTTGCCCATAGTGTCACAACAGCTCCAACTTACAAATGGCCTTCATTTAACCCATGTCCCTTATAGACCCCATTTTAAGCCTATCAAAGACCTATTGATCTCTCTTAATAGGTACAGTCTATTAGTGGAGATAGTTTGAATAAGCATGCATATGAGATAGATAATATTCCAACTCAAATAAGATCTTTGACCAAGTAAGGTGTATGTGCCTATCTGAAGTGCAACAGTTCTTGCTTAAATAGAAATAATTCCTGAGTTTAGTATGGTAACTAGGGCTGTAATGTTATAGATATATTAATTTGAAAAGTCGAGTCTTGAGGTAATACAGCACTGATTTGACAAAGCCACTGCATCTAATTAAAAAAAAGTAAAAGTAAAAAAAAAGTGTAAAAAAAAAATTCATCATTACAATTTTTGCTTAATTTTATTACAAGTTTTATTGCAAGTTCTATATTTTTGTCACTACGAGGAAGGAGGAGGTCCATAATTAGACAAAGCCCTAAGAAAATCATCACCAATTGGAGGAGGGGGCATATTATCCATCCAATATCCGCTCAAAGAAGAAATATCTAAACCTCTAGGACTTCGAAAATTAGTTCTATCATCGCCTAAATAGGGAGGTGGTATATCATGGATAACAGTTCGGGATCCCCTTGATGAAGAGCCATTTGTTTCCCTCATGCCTTGAAATTGAAAGTATCAGAAGTCCCATGCCTCTTGTTGATACATTTCCTCAAAATGGGCTGCATGTCGAAGACTCGCAGCTAAATCCTCCTGAAGCTTCTTGTTTTGCTCATTAAGCATCCGCTGTGAGCCAGAAAATGAAAGGGTAAATCCATACATTTTCATGCACACATTGTTGCACTCTAATTAACACTACTAGAACTACACTCACAAGTATACGAGGCTGCTATAATATTTTGGTGAACACCTCAAGGTCATCTCACAAGGAAGCTAGATAAGCTAATTGTTTATCAAATTACAAATAACAAATTATCAATAAATTTAAATTGCTAAACAACTAATGAAGACAGATCGAGTTGAATTTAAAAACAATGAAAATAAAATGAACTGGTATATTGATTCACTTATAAGAAAGGTTTAGGGTTTGCACTTCTCTACTAACTTATATGTATGAACGGCTATTCCTCTCAACCAATTTAATTTCGAAGATTAGATCTCAAGCAACTTAATTAATCGAATCAAGGAAATAAGCTCTCGCATTCAAACCTCTTTCAAATAATCTTGTTACAATTAAAATGATCTTTTTCTTAGGTTTATATTTCTAATTCACCTAAGTCCCTAATTGAATTGTTCCAGCATTAGACTTCATTTCTCAATCCTTCATCTAATATCTCAAACACATAATTGGTGGCCAATCAACTATATATTAACATTAATCCATTCAATTAAGGCTAAAGAAATAATTCAGTAAAGAGCAATAACCAATTCATACAATCATAGTAGATCCATACAAACCCTAGACTAGATCAAATTAGTTCATAATAATGCTATCGAACAAATTCATCTCATTAAAATTCAAAGAAATTAATTTAGACATAATAGAATTCATGAATACAATTCCAATGAAACTTAAGAGATAAAGTTTGAGAGCAAAACCAAATTACAAACTTTCTTTAGCTTCTAAAGAATCTCTTGTTCAGATCTTTGCTAGAGAAATTGTAACACCCCTTCCCGACCTACGTGTATAAGCTGAGTAGAGGTGCCACACTATCCTAATGTTGCTACCACTTTTACTTAGTCAAATTTTTGTTCCTATTTTTACAGAAATTTTGCCATAGTTTCGCCTAAAAATTCAATCCCACGTGTCGACAAAACTGGTTTTTTTTTCTGATTTTTGAAAACATTTTTACACAAACCAATGCAAACAAAATCATTCTCAGTACACTTCCAATAAATCCCCCTTATAACCTCAACTACAACCTACAAAAAGGATTTACACTTCTAGTACAAAATAAAGTGAAGGTTTATTATGAAATACAGTAGATAAAATATTTGTTCACTATGCAACGGAAAGTAACAATATTTACAAATTCATATACATCAAAACTCAAGTTTTACAACACATAAAATTTATACATGTTTGGCAGTCAGTCTTCGATCTTAAAGCCCACTATTCACTCTTCAAAATCTAGGCTCGACTCAGCCTAGAGGAACTCTCTGGTTCTTCCCTGTTACCTGCGCGAAGAATCACATTCGCTCTAAGCCAACGGCTTAGTGGTACAAACTACAGTGCTATGATGCTTTAATGCCATGCTAATGTCACACAATCAAGATTCAAGATCAATTCAAGAGAATATTATATTTCACAATCTTACATTATTTAATAATTAATCAAAACATTCATGATTCACATTGAAAACAAAGACAAGCATGGGCCCAAAAAGGATCTAATATGCTATTCAAAGTTCAGAGTTACTGCTTTGGTCCATAATCACAATCATCAAGCCCGTAGGCGATATATATATCTCTATCCATGGATAGGGTAACAGACCCAGTCTCTTGGACCTCAACCCGGCTACCCGAGGAGATCCTCAACCCGGCAAGACTGTTACCAAAACAAATATAACAGACCCAGTCTCTTGGATCTCAACCCGACTTAACTCGAGGAGATCCTCAACCCGGCAAGACTGTTACTATAATTCACATTTCACATTTATCAACTGGAATCGGCTTAGGACCCGGTCTTTTCACCTATCCAGTACTTTATAGGCATGCCGCCAAAAACAGAACTCTGAAAATTGAATTAACACATTAGGCACACAATCATTTCATTTATCTCTTTATCAGTCTCTTTTCATTTCATTTCTCATAATTAATTAGGCAACCATGCCTCAATTTTATATTTCATTTGCATTATCATAGCCAACAACCATGGCCTCATATCTCATATGATCTCAAATCACAATAAAACAACTCTTCATAACATCATATCTTTCACATTTCATTTCGTCATCACATCTTGCACATTTCACATTTCGTTATATTTCAAATCACATTAATCAATTCATTATTCAAATGGATATAATCAATGGCATTAACACATATTTTACATGCTCATCACAACATTCACATTATACCAAACATAACATTATTAATATACATCCACAATGCACTAGATTCCTTATCACATTTATAATAAATATGTCTCAAGTCTCAATATCATATGAATGTATGCACTAATGTAGTTTGTACTTACCTTAAAACCAACTCACACCAATTTATACACTTACTCTTCCAAGAATTCTCAACACTTAGATTAGGGCAATCCAACCTCTTCACAACCTAATCCAAAAAGGAGTATTAGCAAAATGACCATATGAATAGTAAATTCTGGTTTTGGACTCCACTTAATCCGTATTTTGAAAAATTGTATAAAATAATCTACTTGACTAAAAACTCTAAAATTTTTACAGAACTAAATTTTACATCTTAAAATAATTCCTTTAAAATTTCAGATCAAACTAAACACAAAATCTTGGTCAAATAATTCACCCAACCAGACTGCCCCAATTGCCCTGCATCCTGGCAGCAGTTCTGAACTTTGTGAATTCCATAATTCAAATTCAATCAACGTGGTTCCAAATTATTTTTATCAAATACTAAACTCACTAAGAAACAACATATCCAAAATTCAATTAAATATTATTTTTCTACATTTTATTAAAAATCCCGAAAGATAGCTGTCTCAGTTAAGGTACCTGCTGGAACAGGTCTAATAAAAATAATCTTTCCAAAATCATAACCATTCCAAAATCGAATCAACATATTTTTCAGTCATTCTAGACTCATAGAGGTACATTATATCAAAAATTCACTTCAAGAACATTTTTCTATATTTAATTAAAAATCATACAAGTTACAGCCTTTACTAATTGTAAAACAGAAAAGATTTCACTAAACACAACTCTTACTCTTCCATCACCAACACCAACCTAACTTCTTATCTTTAATTCCATTTCCAACACATACAAACACACCACAAGCAATCCTAACCATATTATCAACAACACTTCATCAAGCTCAAAAATAACTTCAAAAACAACAAGAGCAATCAAGAGAGAACTTACCAAAATAATGAAATTTCTTGAATTTCTAACTTGTTTTTTTGAAATCTCCTTCAATTTTTTTGAGCTTGAGCACAAAACTCTCTCTTGCTCTCTTTTGTCTCATTAAAGTGGCTCTTTCCTTGCTCTTTTCCTCTAATTCTTGAGTTTATGGTGATTTTCTTGAAAAACCACACATAAACTATCTAATTCCCATAAAAATTTGAATTACTTCCAATGGATTCTAAGTTTCAAGTAAAGAAATGAAGGAAGATGAAGAAAGTAAAAGAAATGGTGATGGTGAAGATGGAGTCCACGTTTTATGGAAGGAAGAAAAAAGAAAATGAAAAAAACAAAAACAAAAAGAGACAAAGTCAAATTTATAGTCTTCAAACATTCTCCACCAAGTCTTTTAATAATAAAATAATCAATTATTTCCTCTTCCACTCATTTATTTCTTCTAATTAATTCATTAATTCAATAATAAACAAATATCTTCTTTAGTTGACCATCCATTTTGACTTGTATATATGTTATATATATTTCCATATATACAACATATAAACTCTCTCTTAATTCTTTTTTCTTTCCAATTACACATATACATTTAATTCGAATAAAACAACAATTATATCAAAACTTCTAAGGCACACTTTGGGATATTACAATTCTCCCCCTCTAAAAAGAAATTTCGTCCTCGAAATTACCTGATATCAAGTCTGAAATAGTTGAGGATACTAATCTTGCATCGCTTGCTCACTCTCCCAAGTTGCCTCTTCTCCACCACGATTCTTCCAAAGAACCTTTACAAGTGGCACTTTCTTATTTCTCAACTCTTTCACTTCATGTGCCAAAATAGCAATTGGTTCTTCTTCAAATGTCAGATTCGGACTCACCTCAATAGATTCAACTGGTAAAACATGAGATGGGTCAGATCTATACCTTCGCAACATAGAAACATGGAAGACATTATGGATTCTATCCAACTCAAGCGGCAAAGCAAGACGATAAGCAACTGGCCCAACTCTTTCTAATATCTCATACAGTCCAATGAAACGAGGACTTAACTTCCCTTTTCAACCAAATCTCAATATCTTTTTCCAAGGAGACACTTGGATACAAACTCCGCTATGTCTCTTTTCATACCTGACCACCAATAATGCTGTTTCAAATCATAGTACATCTTTGTATTTCCCGGATGTATAGCAAAAACCGACTGATGTGCTTCTTCTAAAATAATTTTTCTCAATTTAGCATCATCAGGAACACACAATCTATCCTCAAACCAAAGGCTACCATCACTTCTTGCAAAGAAATCTCAGCTCTCCCCGTTTCGGCAATCTGAAACAATCTTCTGAATTTTCTCATTTGTCAATTGAGCCTCCTTAATCTGATCCAACAATAATGCTAGAAAATTTATGAATTTTGTATACATATATATCTTCTCTTTTATTTTCTTTTATATTATTTTATATATATATATACACAAAATATAAAATTGCATGGAACATCTAGCTTAAAATGTAGAGGAAAAGAATAATCGACTCATAGTCAAATACAATGTGCAAAGTATGTTTTTCAGCCCCAAATCTTACTAAAGCAATACTATTTTTTTTTTAATTGCTTACCCCACACTTATGAATTAAACCACCCTATTGTCATATCATAAGAAACTCCATTCCATAATGCAGGTATGATGATAATAGGAAAATGTTGAGTTGTGAATTGTGTTGATCAATCAAGAAAAAGTCAAAGGCTCAACTTGGCTCACTAAGGAATTCATAATTAAGGGAGGTCTTTTTAAGCTAAAGGGATAATCCTAATTTGCCTTCATCATTTTAAAACTTGAGATGAAATCATAATGTGAGTTCAATTAGTATGCAAAAGCAAACTCTAGAGATGCAAAATCATGAAGGTGCACACTTAAGAAAAGAAAATCAATTGACAATAATATTCAATCTATCAGGCTCAAAACTCACAAAGGGTGGGTTCTCAAAGATTTATATGTCATGAATTGCAGAATGTGAAAATTGATCCTGAATGAATTCAAATGCTAATCTCTATGCTAATACTAAAGGCTCAAATATAATGCTAGAATCACAGAAAAGTCAATAAGTTTCCAACAATTATGCCATGCACAACACACAATATAACACACAAAGACAAATAAAACAAGAATTAAAGGAAAGCTTAAAGATTACCCCACACTTATAAATTACATTGTCCTCAATGGAAACAAGGATAATAAAGAAAAAGAGTGAAGGTACAACTTTTTTCCATCATTCCCTTGTGAGGCAAACTCTACCTTTTCATCACAAACAGCAATTGTTCAAAAACAAAATACAATATATAAAATAAAAATCCAAAATGTTAACATTAAAAACAAAAACAAAAAATAACAATGAAAATATGCTATAACTAAAGACAAGAAATTAAGGAATTCTCTCAAAAGATTAGAGCCAATTTGATCTAAGGTGAAGGAGGATGTGATGATGATGCAGCCGAAGGATGGAGACTCATAATCTTAGCAAAGTTGCTATTGATTTGGTCCAGCTGTTGCAAGACCGCAGCATGGTTACGATCGACCTTGCTTTCCAGTGCCTCTATCCTATTAAGCATCTCCTGATTATTCGGGACCAGAGCATCTTCATCCAAATCAAGAGAATCTAAGTCAGACTCCTCACGGACTCGTGTTCTCTTTTATCTGCCCCCCGGTGCTTCTGGCTTAGCTGAAGCCATCACATAGGCCCCTCCCCTGTTCACAACCATATGCATCTTCTCAAGTGTGGCCAAATCCAATGAATCATTACCTGTAATTTTAGTCATACGACAGGTACTCGGGTCAAAATCATCAAGAAGGTCTGTTGCCAATGTGGTAACCAATCCTCCAATACAAATAGCCCCTTTCTTTTTGTTTTCCACATTATCAAAAACATCGGCCAACCAATAGCTGGCACTAATGGGTATTGTATTACAAGCACAATCCAAGAAAAAGAGCTCAGTAATTTCCACTACACCTGGGCTTTCCTTCCTTGCAAAGAACCCACAAGACATAAAGCGATGCAAATACCTAAGAGCGGGATTACGCAATTTAGTTGCCTTGGCCGATTTGGCCACATAAGTTCCTGAGCCCAATGCTTCCCAAGCAAATTGCTGTTTAAAATCCTTAGGTACAGACTTTTCACCGTGTTGATGGAAACCAAATATAACATTCAATTGCTCAATACTAACTACAAATGATTTCCCAAGAAATTTAAAATTCAACCTAGAGCAAATCTTCTGTTGATCTCTTTCAACCTTAAGAGATGTTAAAAATTCCAAAGTAAGCTCTTGAAATTGCAAAGGTTGAAAGGAGACTAGTTTTTCCCACCCAAGATTTTGAACATAACTATAAAAATTATCCCTAATATGAAGAGCATTAAGGGATTCATCGCTTACATGCCTCGTAGAAAAGAAACCCCTAGCCAAAAAAGTTGCTCTCTTTAAATATGTAGAAGATGAAGATGCAGCTGCAGTTGGAGGCTGCTTCCTCTTGTGGTGGGACACCATCTTTGTTCTTGGCATAATGAAAGATCTGGAAAAATTTGAAACTTAAATAGATTAGATTGATTTTTATAAGAGAAGAAGAAGATTGAACGGATTAATTTCAGTTTTGGTGAAGAAAATTGAGAATTAATGGGATTTTAGAAGCTTTGAAAGAACAACAATGGAGGTTTTTTTAGAGAAAAAGTCGAGAGAGAGAAAGGAAACAAGAAGAAAACTAGGGATTGAAATAAAATAAAAGTGCCAAAACCGTGTTTTTAAACTTTAAAATTGAAGTGACACGGCCAAGCTTGGGTTAGCTTGGCTGTGTTTGATGAGTTTGGAGGGACACGGCCAATGACTTGGCCGTGTCCCATGGGTGTGTTTGACACTGTAAACAAAAGGGTTGCAAAACAAAGAAGAGGGACATGGGAAGAAGCTTGGCTGTGTCTATGTGACACGACCAAGGACACAGCCAAGCTTGTTGGCCGTGTCAGGGTCTGTGTGAATTTGGTAAATTTGGGTTGGCTTGACACGGCCAGTGGCTTGGCCGTGTCAAGTGGCAGTGTCCTTCACTGCCATTTTGGCTTTTTTTTATATTTAATAATTTTTATATTTTTGTGTCACCAAATCTTAAAGAAATGCAATCCTCTTCTTTGATTAACCCTGAAACACATTAAAAAAATAAAAACTGATCAAAGCACCCATTCCATTTATTTAAACCAAACATAAAATCAAAATTGCTGAATATAAAATTATAACTCTAAAAAGAAATGCAAACCGATGGGTTGCCTCCCATTTAGCGCTTCTTTAATGTCATGTAGCTGGACATTACTGCAAGACTTAAGGATCGTAGATTAAAGTGCTATCGATGATCCTTACTGTTAGACAAAAGATCTCTATTTTGATCCTTGACAACTCAAATGGATGATCTATTTAACTTGTGTTTAAGAATCTTGTTGCAGGATTAGGTTGCCTTAAGTAAAGCAAGACAGAACAATTCTAGCGGTCGCACCAGACCAGAATACGACCGCTACATGCAATTACAGAATGAAACCTTATCACAGTAGGTTTCACGGTCAGAAGTTCGACCTCAGTCGCGACCGCGCCTCAAGAATGGCGGCCGTCCAAAATACTTGCCCGACCGCTACTCAAGGAACTTAAATCATTACAATCACAGTAAGGTTCGCGGTGACAAGAACGGTGAATGATTCGACCTCGCTAATCAATTTAGCGACCGCCCATTCAGAATCGCGACCGCCCAACAATTCAAGAAGAAATTGCTCAAAGAGACAGTAGTGTTCGCGTCCACAGGTGCGTCCAGAAGTTCGACGCAAAACTGTGAGTTCGATCGCGAGATTCTGCATAGGGCGACCGCGAGATTCAAATTATGGCGGACATTCAGTTTTGCTCTGTCAGAGAATGACACGTAATATGACCGTTGTAAACCCACTTGAAGATTCAAAAAGGGCGACCGCACCTATGCTTGGCGCGACCATCCCGACAAACAAAGCATGGGCAAGAAACGGTCCGACAAACACAGCATGGACAAGATTCCAGCTGCAGAGCACTAAAATTCGACCATTGTAGCTTTTTCAAAAGCAGCGACCGTCCCTTGTTAAAGGACGACCGCGAGAAGCATGAGCGCGACCATCCTTGCATGAAGGGCGACCGCGAAGTGCTTCGGACAGTTTAAGTAAAGAAGGTCTATTCTGCCAAGACTTTATTCAAAACTTCAATAACGGCTAGTAAGACCACATTGGCTATAAATACAATGTCTCTATGAGAAAACAATATAGTGAAGTGAAAAGAACAATCAAGAAATCAGATTTTCATAGCCAAGCAACAAATTTTCTTTTACTTAAACTTACAATTAAATTGTAATGAATGTTAGGTGTGATCATTGAAAACACCATTGTATAAGTTTGAGTGTAAGCTTGGGAAACACTTGGGTTGTGAGAGTGAGCCTTGTAAAACTCTTGATTGGGTTGTAAGTGTGAGCCTTAGAAAAACACTTGTGAAGTTAGGTGTGAACTTGTGAAAACACCAAAGTTGGAAGTGAGCTTGTAAAAACTTCAAAGAATAGTGGAACCTTAACAAGTTGTTAAGGAAGTGGATGTAGGATTGAGGTAAATCCGAACCACTATAAATCTTGTGTGTTCTTTCTTTCTTTCATTACTCAACCAACTTTCTATTCCGCATTTGTGTTTGTTGAGTTTTTTAATTTGCCATCATTTCGTGAATCTTGGGACAACAATTGGTATCAGAGCCCTGAGATTTCTTAAACTTAATTGTGAAATCTGATCCACTATGGCAACTTCTTCTTCATCAAGCTCTCATGGAAATCTTAACTCTATTCTTAGACCCTATTTTGATGGAACTGATTACTCATACTGGAAACACAAAATGTACTTGTTTCTAGATAGTGAAGGGATTGAACTATGGGATTTCGTGGAAAGTGAGTGGAAATCTCCTACTCATGAAGTTGATGGTATTCAAGTTCCTCTTCCCAAAGCTCAATGGTCAACTAGCAATATCAGAGATCGATTCAAGAACAATAGAGCTGCTTCCATCTTGATGAACTCCATTTCAAGAGAAGAAGGTGGAAGAGTTCAACATTTAACTTGTGCACATTGCATTTGGAAAACACTTGAAAACTACCATGAAGGTACGACTCAAGTAAGATTCACCAAAAAACAAATGCATGTTCATGAGTATGAGCTATTCAAGATGAAACCAAATGAAAACGTCACCGACATGACAAATCGCTTTCTTGCTATTGTCAATGAACTAAAGAAGTATGGCAAGGTATATGATCAAGGTGATGTAAACAGTAAAATCTTGAGAGCCCTAAGAGCTAGAAAGAACTTTGAATCCAAAGTATCATCCATAGAAGAAGCTCATGATCTCAGCACATTAAGAACCGACGAGCTAGTTGGTAAATTACTCACTTTTGAGCTGCACAGTGAAAAAGAAGAAGATCAAGGTGAGAAAGAAAAGAGAAAACCAATTGCACTCAAAGCAATCAAAGAAGCTGAGAGCTCAAGCAATGAAGGTACTGATGATGAAGATGAAATGGCAATGTTCTCAAAAAGAATCAATGAATGGAAAAGAAAGAAAAGATTACAAGCAAACAAAGGTACACCTCCTAAATTCTCCTTCAAAGATAAAGAAAAGAAAAATGAGGTAAAGTGCTATGAATGTGGAAAAACTGGTCACATCAAATCGGATTGCTACAAATTAAAGAACAAAAGGAAATGGGATAAAGAAAAGAAAAAGTCTCTCAAAGCCACATGGGATGACTCTTCTTCAAGTGAGGAAGAAGAAGAAGAAGGAATTGCAAATCTATGTCTCATGGCTATTGAAGATGACTCCAATGAGGTAAGTACTCAATCCTTTGATCTTGTAGCACATGATGATATAAATGATATAGATGATAGTGATTTGATTGAGCACATGAATTTTAAAATAGAAAAATATTATTCTAAAATGATGCTTTACAAAGAGAAAAACTCTAAGTTAGAAAAAGATTATATATGCTTAAAGAATTCTACCTTAGAATTGAAAACCTCAAATGAACACTTGATGAACACAATAGGAGAATTAAAGAAAAGCTCACATGACTTAGAAAAAGTGATTAAAGAGAATGAGACATTGAAGCATGAACTAAAAGAACTAAAAGAATCAATTTCCAGATTTTATAAAGGAAAGGAAGCATTGAACACATTAATTAATAATCAAAGATCACCTTCCTTGAAATATGGATTAGGATTCAATGGCTCAACCAACATTGCACCTAGCAAACCAACATTTGTAAAAGCATCTACAACTAAAATTTCTGATGTTCATATCAAAGATGCTTGCACCAAGTCTAAAAGAACTAGTTATGGTTCACTAGGAGATAAAGCCAAAAATAATTATGCATTGTTGTTCACTAAATTTGCACAAAAGAAATCACATACTTGTAGTTGTATGTATAATGCAAAAAGAAAAATGCAGAAGAATAGAATACCATGGCAATGCACATATTGTATGAAATTTGGACACAAAAATTTTTCTTGTTATATAAGAAAGGCACATCTCAAGTTAGAAGGCACTTTTTCTACTAACCATCAAGGACCCAACTTCAAGTGGGTACCTAAAAGAAGATGATCACAATTGTTTTGCAGGTATGCCTAAAATCTACTACCAATGAAAGCACATGGCTTGTGGATAGTGGATGCTCAAGGCATATGACTGGAAATGCAAAGCTCTTTACAAGTATTACCTACAAACATGGAGGTAACGTAACTTTTGGAAACAATGCTAAAGGTAAAATTCTTGGTGTTGGCTCCATTGGTTCTATTGGTAAGGATTTAATTGAAGATGTATGGCTTGTTGATGGTTTGAAACATAACTTGCTAAGTGTTAGTCAACTTTGTGATAAAGCATACTTTGTCGAGTTTGATTCCAAGGAATGCAAAATCACAAACTCAAATGATGTTATCATATTTAAAGGTACTAGAACAAACAACACTTACAATGTCAGCATACATTCAAATCATACATGTTTAATGTCCACTAATAATGATGCATGGTTATGGCATAGAAGACTAGGACATACTGGTATGGATCAATTGAAATATATTTATAATGAGAACTTAGTTGATGGCTTACCTAAGATAAAATATGATAAAGACAGAATTTGTGAACCTTGTCAACATGGTAAGCAACATAAAAGCTCATTTAAATCAAAGAGTATTATAAGTACCTCTAGACCTTTAGAGCTCATTCATTTAGACTTGTTTGGACCAAATAGAGTTACAAGCTTAGGAGGCAAATCATATGCATTTGTTCTTGTTGATGATTACTCTAGATTCACATGGGTTAATTTCTTAGCTCAAAAGAATGAAGCCTTTAATTGCTTCAAAACATTTGCACAAAGAGTTCAAAATGAAAAAGGATATGTGATCACATCTATTAGAAGTGATCATGGTAAAGAATTTGAAAATGAAAATTTTGAAACCTTTTGCAATGAACTTGGCATTTCACATAATTTTTCTGCTCCTAGAACTCCACAGCAAAATGGTGTAGTTGAAAGGAAAAATAGAACTTTAATTGAAATGGCTAGAACAATGCTCAATGAATATGATTTACCATCTTATTTTTGGGCAGAAGCCGTTAATACAGCTTGCTACATTGCAAATCGTGTTTACAAAAGGCATTTAACTAATAAAACTTCTTATGAGCTATGGAATAGAAGAATACCCAGAATTGGATATTTTAGAGTATTCGGATGCAAATGCTTCATATTGAATACCAAGGATAATCTTGGAAAATTTTCATCCAAATCAGATGAAGGCATATTCTTAGGATATTCATCATATAGCAAAGCATATAGAGTATTTAACATGAAAACTCTAGTAATAGAAGAATCAATGCATGTTGTATTTGATGAATCATCTAAACTTGATCAAAAGAAAGGTATTACTTTTAATGACCCTGCAGATAATCTTGAACCTCTTGAATCTATTGATGCTCCAAAGATCAATCAACTTGAAGAAAAGACTCAGGATCTACCTAAGGATTGGCAATACAAGAAAGATCATCCAAAGGAACTCATCATTGGAGAAACATCTAAGGGAGTAATCACTAGATCTAAAATTAATCATGTTGATGTTAATTTTGCTTTTGTTTCTCAAATTGAACCAAAAACTGTTGAGGAAGCTTTAAATGATGAAAATTGGATAACTACAATGCAAGATGAACTTAATCAATTTGAAAGAAATAATGTTTGGCAACTTACTCCTAGACCTAAAGATCATTCTATAATAGGATGCAAATGGGTTTATAGGAATAAGCTTGATGAAAATGGTCACATTATTAGAAATAAAGCAAGATTGGTAGCCAAAGGTTATAATCAAGAAGAAGGTATTGATTATGATGAAACCTTTGCCCCTGTAGCCAGATTAGAAGCTATTAGAATATTACTTGCTTTTGCATGTCATATGAATTTTAAGCTTTATCAAATGGATGTTAAAAGTGCATTTCTAAACGGACTCATAAATGAAGAAGTTTATGTTGAACAACCTCCTGGATTTGAAAACTACAAATTTCATGATCATGTTTTCAAACTTACCAAAGCTTTATATGGATTGAAACAAGCACCTAGAGCATGGTATGATAAACTTAGTGCATATTTGCTTGAAAATGGTTTTGCAAAAGGAAAAGTAGACACAACTCTCTTTGTTAAAAAGGATAAGCATAACATTTTGATTGTACAAATTTATGTGGATGACATAATATTTGGAGCTACTGATGAAGCCTTGTGCAAAGAATTTGCTTCTTGTATGACCAGGGAATTTGAAATGGGCATGATGGGTGAACTCAAGTTCTTCCTTGGATTGCAAGTCAAGCAATGTAAAGATGGGATCTTCATCAACCAATCCAAATATACAAGAGAACTCATGAAGAAATTTGGAATGGATGGCTGCAAAACTAGCAAAACTCCCATGAGCACATCCTTGAAATTAGGTAAAGATGACAATGGTAAAGCAGTAGATGAGAAGAAATATCGAGGTATCATCGGATCACTACTTTACTTAACCGCATCTAGGCCTGATATAATGTACAGTGTATGTCTATGTGCTAGATTTCAAACCTGTCCTAAAGAATCACACTTGAATGCCACTAAAAGAATCTTGAAATATTTAAGTGGTACAATGCAATTAGGACTTTGGTATCCAAAGAACACATCATTTCATATTATAGGATTTTCAGATGCAGATTATGCAGGTAGTATCTTAGATAGAAAAAGCACTACAGGAGCATGTCACTTTCTTGGTAATTGTTTAGTTTCTTGGCATAGTAAGAAACAAGCATCAGTTGCTTTATCCACAACGGAAGCTGAATATGTTGCAGCTTGTTTTTGTTGCACACAAGTATTATGGATGAAACAACAATTGCTTGACTATGGTAAAGTTTTTAACAATATTTCCATTAAATGTGACAACACTAGTGCTATCAATTTGTCTAAGAATCCTATACAACATTCTAGATCCAAGCATATAGATATTAGACATCATTTTTTGAGGGAAAATGTGCAAAATCAGAACATAATTCTAGAATTTATTAAAACACAAAATCAACTTGCGGATGTCTTTACAAAACCATTGAATGAAGATAGACTTAATTTTATTAAACTTAATTTAGGAATGATTGATGGAAATACTTTGAATTAATTGCCTATCAATGAAGTTTCTATGTGCATGAATTTAATGGTTCTTAACACTCTAGAAATATTTTCTATCTTTCCATGAATCTTTCAATTTTTAAGTCTTTAGTGGTCGCTCCAGAGTCCTTTTGCGATCGCTATCTTGTCTGACAGTTTCATTTAAACTAATGAATCTGTGCGCGGTCGAGAAAATTTTGTGCGCGGCCGCACCAATTTGAATAGTTTCGACCGTTACAGACAATTTCTTCTCTCGCGAGCGTACTTATCTTGAAAATGGTCGCTAGACCTCATTTCGCGATCGCACCTTGTTCAATGTGCGACCGCACCCTGTACACTCTGCTCGAAAATTTATAACCGTTGGCTGTGTGACAGGTCGCAAATCTTGACTTTCAACAGTCATAAACGGCTATTTTCGTTATTTCATCTATTTAAGAGCATAATAAATAATTTTCTTTGATATTTTGCTTCTAAAAACATTCTGAAACCCTAAAATCTTCTCCTCATCATCTGTCATTCAATTGAACCTCTGTTTTCCTGCTCTCTTCTGTTCTTTCTATTTCAATGGCTCCCAAAAGAAAAACCACCTCCAAAATTAAGGGTCAAGCCAAGAGAGTTCCAGGAATCACCATTAGAGAACCTGTTGTTGAACCTCCATCTCCTCCTCAATCCAAAAGAGGTGAGAAAATTCACAAACCTCACCACCAAACCTCTGAGGAAGACATTAGGTATGCTATGCTTAAGAAAAAGAAGGTTGAAGGCACCAAATCACCTTTTGGTGGAATGCTTTCTGCATTGGGCATCAAGGAAGAAATTGAGAGATTGTTGGATGTCCTTGGATGGAGAAAATTTGTCTTTCCAGAAGAGGTAGGCTACTCTAGTCTTAGCAAAGATTTTCTGATGTCTCTTCAAATAGAAAAGAGTGCAAATTCTGCACTAGGGTGGTATGGAGTTAGATTTAAGCTCTTTGATCAATACCAAGCCCTATCTCTAGAAGATTTTGGTAGCATTTGGAACTTCCCTTCTGAAGGTATAACCTCTTACAATGACCAAATGTTCTCCAACCGAACCCTTTCTGATTTCTGGCAAGAAATTTCCATTGAAACTTCCTTTGAAAAAGAATCCAAAGCCAGACATATCAAAACTCTCACCCACTGGATGCTCCATAGGATTATCACTTATACCATCCACCAAAGAGCAGATGGAAATGAGAAAGTCACCAAAAGAGACCTCATCTTTATGTATGCTTTCACCTAAAACATCAAAATAAACTCCACCAAGTTCTTGATAGACACCTTCTTTCATCATGCTGTTACAAGAACTGGTACATTCTTCCTATCCTCTCAAGTTACTCAGATAGCTAGGCACCTAAACCTTCTGAATGATTTGAACTTAGCTACCTTGAGAAACCCTTTCACTCTAGCTTCCAGTGCTATCACAATAGATTACTTAGAGCATGCTGGATGTGTTAGGAAAATTGAAGGATCATATGTATACTACTTTGGCAAGAAAGGAGTAATGGATAAACAAAAGAAGAGGCCAAGATATACAATTGAGGAAGAAGGAGATTCAGTTGAAGTTGCTGTGGAATTACCTCCAAAAGCAACTTCATCAAAAGTTGCTCAAGAAACTAATTCATCCTCCACTCAACTCATCCTCCAAGCTATCAAAACTCTTTCCAGGAAATTCTCCAAGTTCAAGAAAAGTGTCTCCAAGAGATTTCAGCACTTGAACAAGAGAATTGACCTTATATCTCATATGCACCATGATCTCTATGACATGCAAGGAAAATTGGACTTGCCTCAGTGCAACCTTGAAGATTGGGATATAAGTGATCATACCCAAAGCATTCCTGAAGAAGAAGAGTCCATCAGCACTAGCTCTGCCTCTGTTGCTCCTAAAGATAAAGGAAAAGCTCCTTTAGTTGAAGAAGAACTAGATGTAGATGATGACTCTGAATAGCTTAAAACTTTTTGTCTCTATTGTTTGCATTTTCATATGATTATTGCTTTATTTTCTGCCTTTGTACTTTTCTCTATCCTTAATAAACATGTTTGTTTCAAATGTTATTTGTTTTTCCTTATTTGTTGTTGTTTTGATTGTTGCTTTTAATATCTTATCCAATGGAAGACACATTTGTTTAAACATTTGATTTATTTTGCCTATGACAATGGGGGAGAAAATAACAACATAATGGAATGAAACTCAGTAAACATAATAGGGGAGAAACAATGGGGGAGAAAATAGTACAATGAATTGTTTAAACTGTTTATACATAACCTAATGCACCAAGATTATCACAATGCTCTTAATCATGACTTATGCATAAATCAAGGGGGAGCATTTTAGACTTATTATTTTTTCATCATTCCATTTGAATTGTCAAAGTCAAAATGAGGGAGATTGTTAGACAAAAGATCTCTATTTTGATCCTTGACAACTCAAATGGATGATCTATTTAACTTGTGTTTAAGAATCTTGTTGCGGGATTAGGTTGCCTTAAGTAAAGCAAGACAGAACAATTCTAGCGGTCGCACCAGACCAGAATACGACCGCTACATGCAATTACAGAATGAAACCTTATCACAGTAGGTTTCGCGGTCAGAAGTTCGACCTCAGTCGCGACCGCGCCTCAAGAATGGCGGCCGTCCAAAATACTTGCCCGACCGCTACTCAAGGAACTTAAATCATTACAATCACAGTAAGGTTCGCGATGACAAGAACGGTGAATGATTCGACCTCGCTAATCAATTTAGCGACCGCCCATTCAGAATCGCGACCGCCCAACAATTCAAGAAGAAATTGCTCAAAGAGACAGTAGTGTTCGCGTCCACAGGTGCGTCCAGAAGTTCGACGCGAAACTGTGAGTTCGATCGCGAGATTCTGCATAGGGCGACCGCGAGATTCAAATTATGGCGGACATTCAGTTTTGCTCTGTCAGAGAATGACACGTAATATGACCGTTGTAAACCCACTTGAAGATTCAAAAAGGGCGACCGCACCTATGCTTGGCGCGACCGTCCCGACAAACAAAGCATGGGCAAGAAACGGTCCGACAAACACAGCATGGACAAGATTCCAGCTGCAGAGCACTAAAATTCGACCGTTGTAGCTTTTTCAAAAGCAGCGACCGTCCCTTGTTAAAGGACGACCGCGAGAAGCATGAGCGTGACCATCCTTGCATGAAGGGCGACCGCGAAGTGCTTCGGACAGTTTAAGTAAAGAAGGTCTATTCTGCCAAGACTTTATTCAAAACTTCAATAACGGCTAGTAAGACCACATTGGCTATAAATACAATGTCTCTATGAGAAAACAATATAGTGAAGTGAAAAGAACAATCAAGAAATCAGATTTTCATAGCCAAGCAACAAATTTTCTTTTACTTAAACTTACAATTAAATTGTAATGAATGTTAGGTGTGATCATTGAAAACACCATTGTATAAGTTTGAGTGTAAGCTTGGGAAACACTTGGGTTGTGAGAGTGAGCCTTGTAAAACTCTTGATTGGGTTGTAAGTGTGAGCCTTAGAAAAACACTTGTGAAGTTAGGTGTGAACTTGTGAAAACACCAAAGTTGGAAGTGAGCTTGTAAAAACTTCAAAGAATAGTGGAACCTTAACAAGTTGTTAAGGAAGTGGATGTAGGATTGAGGTAAATCCGAACCACTATAAATCTTGTGTGTTCTTTCTTTCTTTCATTACTCAACCAACTTTCTATTCCGCATTTGTGTTTGTTGAGTTTTTTTAATTTGCCATCATTTCGTGAGGAAACCAATTCACCCCCCCCCCCCTCTTGGTTGCCATCTTGGGACAACACTTACTTCTTGGAACCCTTCATTATATGGTTTAACTCTCTGTCCATTTACTTTAAAAGTTTCATTTGTTCGAGAGTTAAGTAATTCTATAGCACCGGAAGGATATACCTGAGTTATCTCGAAAGGACCACTCCATCGAGACTTGAGTTTTCCTAGAAACAGAAGGAGATGAGAATTAAAAAGCAAAACTTTCATACCTGGGCTCAATGTCTTTCGCACTATAATTCTGTCATGAAGTGCTTTAGTGTGATCCTTATAAATCCTCGAACTCTCATATGCCTCATTCCTCAGTTCATCTAACTCTGAAATTTGCAGAAAACGTTCTCTCTTTGCCTTGTCCAATTCTAAATTCAGAGTCTTAATTGCCCAATACGCCTTATGCTCCAACTCCACTGGTAAATGACAAGCCTTACTAAAAACCAATTGGTATGGACTCATTCCCAAAGGAGTCTTGAAAGCAGTTCGATGAAACATTAAAAAATAGGACAACAATGACATAAACACTGAAATAAATTAAAACTACCAAAATTGATGAAAACACTAAATAAACAGATTAAAACTACCAAAATACCTAAAGAAAACAATAATTATCATAATAAATAAGATACAATTCTATGAAAAAAAACTAATAAAACACACATGCAAGCATACATCATTATGAGATAAGAATGACTAACCAGGTAACTCAGATCAAAGCTCTGCGAATCAGATGGCACATCTAAATGAGAAGGGGAAAATGGAGAAAACTGTCGCTGTATCAGGGTATCATACAGAGGGACAGCCCCATAGTCAGAGGAACCAGCAGCCTATAATGATCATATAAATAATCAGAATAGATAAAAGAAGAGACAGTTGTAATGACAAAGTGATAACTACCTAGAAAGTGCCAGCCCCAAAATTGCCATGGGATTGAGAAGAAGGCTCCTCCTCATCTTCTTCCTCATCCTCATCCTCTTCCTCATATTCTTCATCTTCTCCTCGCTCCACTTTTATTTCTTCTTCACCTCCAGACAGTCCACGGACACCAGCAGGTGACATTTCAAAACTTAGTAGATGATCCCGGATAAATTGAGCATATGACACATCCGGTGAGAGTAGGAAGTCATGAACATCGAAACCATTACGAGAATGACTCTAATAGGGCTCCAGCATTGCTATAGTGTTCAGAACAAATGATGGAATATCAAATAGTACTTTGTGCCGGTTAGGTCCAAGGAACAGTTCAAGTACTCTCTCGCCTAGAAACCACCCACAAGAGACTGGGCCATCAATAATTCGATGAGAGTTGTACAAAGGCATTGTATCAGTCATGCATCTTATCAAGCCATTTTTCTCTTCGGCTCTCCACCAGGCTGTATCCACCTGCAGAAAAGCAAATCGGTAATTTATCTTTTATCATAGGCTTGATATTAATATTAACATTTTAATTACTTGATCCTAGGTCAGACAACTCAAGTGGTAACGATGAGAGTGCACAAGGTGACTCCCGGAAACTTCCCTGCGACCCGATAACCAAACACCCAACCTCAAAAAATTGACTTGTGGTCGTGTAATGTTTGGAACCCTCTCCAAGTTATGCTCATATGCCCAGACCTGTACATGAAAGAGAAAATTAAGCCTATGCACATGCATTGTGTGGATCAATAATTTTAAAGGAAGTAGCACCTCAGCAATGGCTGTGAAACCAATAGAGGTTCTTTTCTTCCTATAGAGCACATCAAAACTGTGATAAAGACAAGCTATACCATCTTCCCCCCATGCATAAGAAGATACATGATCCAAGTCAGAAAGGGGTGCAACACAGATAAGTGACTGGCAGACTCGTTCTACCCAAAATGGTTGCCCCCAACAAATATAACAAAAAACCTCGAGTATATTAATTTTTCCTCTCACCCTGCATGGGTCGAGTGTACTTTACTCAATACTCTCAGATGGGCTCATATCGGATCTTATACGACCTCCTATATCATGGCTTGACACCGATCAACTGTCAGATTTGTTCTTCTTTCAAAATATTGCTGGTCAAAGGGACGAGGGTTCCATCACATCGGAGGCCGGTTATAGCATCAAAGTCAATCGGACCAATTGTCATCTCTCAATGGGCAAATGAAAAGTATGAGTTGTGTCCAACCATCGTTCTGCAAGCACCTGGATCATGCTCTAGTCTATTTGATAGCCCCGTGCTGGTAATTGCAAACTGAGTCCTCAAAACCACATTCCCGCACCATTCTCTTTACTGTAGGAGGGGCCTGGTCATACCACTTATGGGCCTTGTGAATATTTCTCCCCACTTTAATATCGCAACCATCATGCTGTCCAAATACAGGTAAGTCCAGGTAAGTACACACGTAATTTCCCTCACACACTTTTGAAAAAAGTATAACTATAATAATAAATAAAAATAATAATAATAGTAACATAAAATAGTAAATAATATAGAATATATTAAATAATAAAAAATAAAATAATTTTGTATAATTATATAAAGCAATATACTTATGTATATAATAAAAAAGGACACAGACAAATAATTTCTCGCACAACAATTGATGTGTCTCATTCTTATACAATCATTTTAGTATATCAGAAGTTTCATGCATAAATTTGTAGATTTTGCTATACAAATAAATTATGCTACATAGATATTTTTGTATATCAATTATCTTAGTCATTCTTGTATAATCTACATGAATAAAATTATACTAACAAACCTTGCAATAAATTACTTATATGTATGGAAAAGTACCACTTACCGGTGTTTTATCTTTAAAACTCCAATTAAGATGCATGCCAAGTAATAATGGAATTTGCACAACTTCGTTTTCTCAAAGGTAAGAAATCAATTCATTATTTGATCGAGTCCTATGCCTTGAAGAGAGTTGGACGTTTGCCATGGTAAGTGCTTGAGCTTTAAGAATCTTACAATGGAATTGAAAATTTTTGTGTGATAGTATTTAGTTTGCAAGAAGAGAAATACCACGAACTCTTTATAAAGAATGAAATGTATATAAGTCAAAAATAGTAAATATAATAATAAAAAAAAGAAAAAATCAAATAAAAGGGGGGATAAGTTCACCTGTTGTTGCCATTTATTATAAATTTCTTTATGTAAAGTCATTAAACTTTTGTTAGTCAAAATTGTCTGCTTCATCTTTTATCTATTTCCATAATGTGCATAGTATTGCATTATGAGTACAGATAATTTCAATAGATATTTATTACATCCAAAAAAATTAATTTTTGCAAAATATTTTACTGACTCTAATTTATTTTTGCAGGTATCTCAGGTCCAGAACCCAAGTCTTTTTCGAGTCTAGAACTCGAATCGGGTCCAGAACCCAAGTCTTTTTTGAGTCTAGAACTCGAACTAAGTCTAGAACCCAAATCTTTTTTTAGTCCAGAACTCAAACTGGGCCCAAAATCCAAACCATCTCAGGTCCAAAACCCAAGTGTTTTTCGAGTCCAAAATTAGAACCGGGTTCATAACCCAAACCATCTCGAGTCCAAAACCCAAATCTTTTTCGAGTCCAGAACCCAAACCATCTCAGCTCCAGAACCTAAGTCTTTTTTTAGTCTAAAACTCGAACCGGGTCCAGAACCCAAACCATCTCGGGTCCAGAAACCAAGTCTTTTCCAAGTTCATAACTCAAATCGGTTCCAGAACCCAAACCATCTCGGGTCCAAAACCAAAGTCTTTTTCGAGTCCAGAACTTGAACCGGTCCAGAACCCAAACCATCTTGGATCTAGAACCCAAGTCTTTTTCGAGTCCAAAACTTGAACTGGGTCTAGAACCCAAACCATCTTGGGTCTAGAACCCAAGTCTTTTTCTAGTCCAGAACTCGAACTGGGTCCAAAAACCAAACCATCTCGGGTTCAGAACCCAGGTCTTTTCCAAGTCCAAAACTCAAACTGGGTCTAGAACCCAAACCATCTCGAGTCCAGAACCCAAGTCTTTTTTTAGTCCAAAACTCAAACCGGGTCCAGAACCTAAACCATCTCGGGTTCAGAACCCAAGTCTTTTTTGAGTCTAGAACTCGAATCAAGTCCAGAATCCAAATCATCTCAGGTTTAAAACCTAAGTCTTTTCTGAGTCCAGAACTCAAACTGGGCCCAGAACCCAAAACCAAAGCCATCTAAAGAAAATTAAGTCTATTTTTGCCAAAATTAAAGTCTTGTTGCTTTTCACTCTCTGAATCAATTCAAGATTGTTCAAGCAGGGGGCAAATTGTAGACCCTTAATTTTGACCCTAAGTTAATATGGTCTTAATTAAAGAATGCCAAAATAAATTTGATCCGATCTACAACTTCTAATAAGTCAGTCCAATTTTAAAAGGCACAAACTCAACTACAAAACCCTAAACCAAGTTTTGTTAGACGGTCCTGTCCAAAAAATTAAAAAATGTAAAATTAGTTCAAATTGGGAGGGCCAAGCCTTGGCTCATGTTGACCTAGATGCCCCAAGTCGACATGAGCCCAAGACCATGTCCACCTGGATGCCCAGGTCAATATGACTTTGGTCCATGTCGACCTGGTTGCCCAAATCGACATGGTTTTAGTTGTTCTTTTTTTAAATTTAGTTTCCAAATTTAATTAAAATTGGTTTTAAGGACGGATTAATATTAGGGTTAAGGATTCTGAGTGAGATTTTGGCCTATAAATAATAATGTTTTAGACTTTAATAGGGGTCGGCAATTAAAATTAAGAGGATTAAACGGCAAAGCAAGAGACGGCAAAAAGGAATTAGCAACAAGTAAACATTCATCAACCAACAAAGGTAGTAATCACTATCTTTGATCTTTGCTCTACCAGAAATAAATATTGATGTAGGCTATAGCTTGGAGTTAATAAACAATTCGGTGGAACCTTCAAAGTAGGTTTTGTGTCTTAATCTTGAATTTTCTTAATCATTCAATTGTTATATCATTTTTGTTCTTACTAGTTTTCATTTGTTTATTTTTGTTATCACTTTGATTCAATAGTCTAAATTGATAAACCCTAATTATATATTCTATTCATTATTGTTTCATCCAATAGATTTAAAATCTAGAGAATTCCAAATCCTAATCTGTCTTGTTAATCCAAAAGCCCCAAACTATTTTCTTAATCATCTAAACCCCAACTTATTTTTTCGAAACTTCAAAATGTCTTCTTAATTCTCCAAACCCTAATCTTCTTTACAGTTTTTAAAAATTTTAATCTTAATTGTTTCTATAAAACTCTAAACTGTTTTCTTAAATCCTAAGATCGAATATGTTTTCCAAAATATCAAAAACCTTAAACTATCTTATTAATTCTCAAAACCCTAACCCAGTGTCTTAATTCCTTAATTTTCCTAAACCCTAATTTTCTTAAAACCCAATCTAGTAAACCCTAGTTTTCCTAAACCCTAATTCTTAAAACATCAAAACCTTATGATAAGTTCATCAACACCCTAAAGCCCTAATCCAGTGAACCTAAAACCCAATCTAGTAAATTTAAAATCCTAATTCCTAACTCAGTAACCATAATCCTCAGAACCTAAAATCTTAAATTCCAAATCTCAAACCCTAATTTTATTTACTTGGTGAACTAAATTCCAATTTTAATTATTTATTTGGTTTGCTATTTGTTATATGATGAATGATTTATTTTACTTATGACTTATGTTTTATTTTAGTTATAGCACTTGAATGATTTAATTTTGCTTAATTATTTATTTGGTATTAAAATTGTAAGAGGTATGTTTCCATTATTGGGTACCTCATTAATTAATTTTCATGTAATTTAAATTGTTTTTATATTTTGGAATTAATGTAAAGGACACGTATCCACCTTTCGGTGGGTGTCCTATTTAATTTTAGACATGGATGACGTAAGGACATGTTTCCATCCTCGGATGGGTGTCCATTTATTTATTTTGTTTGGACATTGCTTTGATTTTAATATAATGATGCTTTATTGTAATTGTTGCATGTAGTATGGATAATATCATTATATTTAAGAATTTTATAATATTAAGACCTGCAAAGGAGGCCGGTTCTAATGAACCAAGCGTTGTGGGGGTGTTGGGCCATTTCTCACCTTCCCCACACGTACCCAACTTTTTGAACCCATTAGGTTGTTGGGGATTCCTTAGGAATTGAGTCATCCACCCCTTTCTATTTCCCAGCCCGTCCGAGTGGTGACTCCATTTTCTTTGGGCTTAGGCCCGTGTTCTCTAAGGCCCTGAGCCTAAACAGTGCCGAAGTCGCTAGAACCATTCCACCGGGAGAGGGGCGAAAATCTCCACTCACAGTATTACAGACTTTGAGAGAGAAGCAGTTGTATGCTAAGCTATCTAAATGTTAGTTTTGGCTTGATCAAGTGACTTTTCTCGGTTATGAGGTTTCAGCAGAGGGTATTAGAGTTGATCCGAGTAAAGTTGAGGCTATTTTGAATTGGAATCCACCTAAGACTGTGATAGAGGTTAGAAGTTTTCTTGGTTTGGCAGGCTATTATCATCAGTTTGTGAAGGGTTTTTCTATAATAGCTACTCCACTCACCAGATTACTTTGAAAAGGAGTTAGATTTGTGTGAACAGATCAGTGTCAGGTGAGTTTTAAACAGCTGAGGGAGATGTTGACTCAGGCCCCTATTCTTACTTTGCCTGTGGAAGGTAAATCTTATGTGATTTACAGTGATGCTTCACATAGTGGTTTAGGTTGTGTTCTGATGCAGGAAGGTAGAGTCATTGCTTATGCCTCTAGATAGTTGAAGCCGCATGAGTTGAATTACCCGAATCATGATTTGGAATTAGCAGCTATAGTATTTGCACTGAATATTTGGCAACATTACTTGTATGGGGAGAATTATTTCATTTATATTGACCATAAGAGTTTGAAGTATTTGGGAGTTTAGAAAGAGCTAAATCTTTCCCTTCAAAAAAAAGAAAGAGCTAAATCTTCGATAGAGACGATGTTAGAGTTGATTAAAGATTATGATTATTTGATTGATTATCATCCTAGTAAGGCAAATGTTATTGCTGATGCCTTGAGTCGAAAGTCTTTGGCAGGTTTGACTACTTATTCACTCTTATTGCTTGTTGAGTTGAGGGCATTGCGTGCCAGATTTGAGTCTTTTGATGATGGTGCTTTGATGGCTAAATTGCAATTGAGGCCAGTAATATTGGATCAAGTTAGGAAAGCCCAATTGGCATATTAGAAGATCTAGAAGATTGTATTTGATTGCTAAAAGGGGGAGAGTCGAGACTTTCATATGAGAAATGATAGCAGTCTATGGTACAGAGATGGGTTGTGTATTCCTGATGATGTAGGATTGAAGAGGGTGATTTTGAAGGAAGCACATTAGTCAGTCTATGTTATGCACCCTGGGAGTACCAAGATGTATCAGGATTTGAAGTTGCATTATTGGTGGTCAGGTATGAAAAGGGACATAGTAGATTTTGTATCCAAATGTCTCACTTGTCAAAAGTGAAAGCTAGGCACCAAGTTCCTTTAGAATTGCTTCAACCTTTATCAGTACTAGAGTGGAAATGGAGCGAGTAATGATGGATTTTGTGACTGGATTGCCTTTGACCCAAAAGAAGCATGATGCGATCTGGGTGATCATTGATCGAATGACAAAGACAACTCATTTTCTTCCAGTTTGGATGGATTACTCACTTGAGAGGTTGGTTGAGCTGTATATTAGTGAGATAGTGAGGTTGCATGGAGTGCCAGTTTCTTTAGTGTCAGACCGAGATCCCCAGTTTACATTGAGATTTTGGAGGAGTTTGCATAATGCATTGGGTTCTCGATTATATTTTAGTATTGTTTTCCAACCTCAAATAGATGGGTAGTCAGAAAGAGTGATACAGATTTTAGAGGATATGTTAAGGAGTTGTATCATTGATTTTAGTGGAAGTTGGGACAAATTCTTGCCACTGATTGAGTTTGCATATAGTAACAGTCATCAATCAAGTATTGGATGGCACCTTATTAAGCCTTGTATGGCAAAAAGTGCAAGACACCATTGTGTTGGCTTAAAGTTGGAGAAGGTAAACTAGTTGGTCCTAATTTCATTAAGGAAATAGAAGAGAAAGTAAAATTGATACGAAGCTGCTTCAGATCGATAGAAATCCTATACAGATTTGAAAAGGAAGGATATAGAGTTTAGTGTGGGAGATAAAGTATTTATGAAAGTGTCTCCGTGGAAGAAGATTTTGAGATTTGGCCGTAAAGGAAAGTTGAGTCCTCATTTCATGGGACCATATGAGGTATTGTTTTATTAGTTTTTGTTATAGTTTTGTGTCTTGTTTATTATGATAATTATTGTTTTATTTAGGTATTTTGTTAGTTTTAATCGGTTTGTTTGGTGTTTTCATTAATTTTGGTAGTTTAAGTTTATTTCAATGTTTAGGTCATTTTTGATGTAGTCTTTAGTATTGTGTTTATGTTGTGTTGGTTATTGTCTATTGATTTCTTTTTTAGATTTGTTTTGAGTGTTGTGTTAGGTTAAAAAGGCAAGGAAGAAAATTTGAAGGAGAAAGTGGCAATGGCTGACACAGGCAGAGGACACGGCCAAGTCACTGGCCGTGTCCCATACCAAGATTAAAAAGAAGAGTAAGTCCCAGTAGCAGACACATGCAAGGGACACGGCCAAGTCACCTAGCCGTGTCCCTCCAAAGAAGATCCACACAGCCAAGTCATCTTCACTTGGCCGTGTCTCACTTAGTTCCAAAGGCAAAGATGAAGCAAATTTCACAGAGGCAGACACAGGCAAGGGACATGGCCAAGTCGTGTGACCGTGTCCCTCCAACAAGGTGCAACATGGCCAAGTCACTTCTGACTTGGCCGTGTCACTCAACCAAAGAAGAAGAAAGAAGAGAAGCAACAGAGGTGGACACATGCAGGGGACACGGTCAAGTAACCTGGCCGTGTCCCTCCAAAAGCCACTCACACGGCCAAGTCACATCTGACTTGGCCGTGTCCCTCATGAAGAAAACACGCAGCGGATTTTTAATGCGACGTTTCATATAAAAGGAAGGGGAGAGCTTAGGGTTAGGACTGTTGCAATTTTAAGAGCAAAGTTGGAGCCGTCAGAGATAGTTTTAGAGTTTTATCATTTGTTTTCTTGGATTTTGATTAAACTTTGGATCAAAACTAGCTAGATTAGATTGTTCATGCCAGTTAATCATTCTTCTTGCAAGATTCGAACAAGATTTTATTCAGAAGCTTCAAGGAGTTGTAACTTGGTTTTGTTCTTGAACTTATTCTCTTTATTTTTATTGAATGGATATTATCATGTCTATTTCGATTTCTTTGAACATTAATGAGATGAATATGTTTAATTGCATTATGAACTAATTTGATCTAGTCTAGGGTTTGTATGGATCTGCTATGATTGTATGAATTGGTTATTCTCTTAGCTAATAATTTCTTTTGCCTTTATTGAATGAAATATTGTTACATATAATTGATTGGCCACCAATTGTGTGTTTTAGGTATTAGATGATGGATTGAGAGATGAAGTCTAATGCTGGAACAATTCAATTAAGGACTTAGGTGAATTAGAGATATAACCTATTAAAAAGATTGTTTCAATTGTAACAAGATTAGTTGTAAGAGGTTTGAATGCGAGAGCTTATTTCCTTGACTCAATTAATTAAGTTATTTGAGATTGAATCTTTGAAATTAAATTAGTTAAGAGGAATAACCGTTCATACATATCAGTAGTAGAGAAATGCAAACCCTAGACCCTTTTATCAAGTGAATCAAAACATCAGTTCTTGTTTACTTTTATTGTTTTAAACTTCAATTAAACCTTTTTATTACTTAAAAATTTAAATTTCTTTAATTACTTGTTACTTTTAATTACTTGTTAAACATAATCTGATAAGCAATTAACCACTTTAGCTTCCTTGAGAGAACGACCTTGGGGCGATCACCTTTGCTACAGCTACCTCGTATACTTGCGAGTGACGCTTTGTGGTAGAGTTAATTTGAGCGCAACAAGTTTTTGGCGCCGCTGCCGGGGAGGCTAATTGGCGTAATTGTTTATTTTTTTTTAAAAAAAATATAAATAAAAAATATTTTGGATTATTTTTCATTGTTTTCATTTTATTTTATTTGCCTTTTGCTTTTGATATTTCTTTTTCTAGAAATTTTTGTTTATGCAAGGCAGGAGATCACTCGAAGGAGAGTTACATCCTTTTATTCCAGAAATTTAGAGAGTGAAAAGGAGCAGAGAAGAGTTTGAGCTCTACACCGGATTTGATACTTCAGAGGAAGACACTTCTGAATTTGAGACAGATTCTGCACAATCATTTAAGATGGCTGAAGAAAGAAAAAGGACGATGAGAGACTTTGCTAGACCTGTTATTGGAACCTCCACTTCTTGCATAAGACTGACAGATGCAGCAAGAAATTATGAGTTGAAGAACATTCATTACAACATGCTGCCATCATTCTATGGAGTTCCAAATGAAGATCCTTTGAACTTTATTCGGGATTTCTACTCCACCCTCAACACTTTTCCTTTGGGAGGACTAACAGAAGATCAGTTGAGGATGAGATGTTTCCCTTATACTTTGAAGGATAGGGCAAAGAGCTGGCTCATGATGTTGCCTGAAAATTCACTGACAACTTGGGAGCAAGTTTATAACAAGTTCATGGGCAAGTTCTATTCACACCAGAAGACAGCTGAGCTGAGAGGGAAGATTGCCACATTCTCTCAATTTGAAGGAGAGCCATTTCATGAGGCTTGGGACAGATTCAAGATGCTATTGATCCAGTGTCCACATCATCACTACCCACTTCAACTCCTTAATCAGTTTTTCTATGATGGTCTCACCCAGCAATTTCAGAACACTGTTGATAATGCAGCTGGGGGAGCCATGGGAGAAAAGACAGCTGATGAGACTTATGAGATCTTTGAGATGTTGGGAGCTAATTCTCAACAAAAGAGTGTAAGGGGAAGAAGTAAAGGGGTGAATCAATTAGATGCCAATACTGAAATGGTTAGTCAAATAGCTGAGTTGACAAGGCAGGTTCAGATGCTAAACATGAAGAACAACATTTCTTCATCTACTCAAGAAGTGTGTGGAATCTGTGGGACATTTGGGCATGGAGCAAATATATGCCCCTCTGCATATGAATCTTTTGGGAATGAAGCTGAGCAAGTTAATGCTATGGGGGGATTTCAACCAAGAGCCAGGAATGATCCTTACTCCAACACTTACAATCCTGGTTGGAGTCACCCCAATTTTTCCTGGACAACAAATAATGCTCAACAGCCATTCCATTTGCTCCAGAGACAGAACCAACAGCAGGGCCAATCCTCAAATCAAGGTCAGCCTAAGAGAGAAAGTTTGGAGGAAAGTTTACAGGCTTTTATCCAAGCCAGTGCTAAAAATCAGGAGATGAACAACAAGAGGCTGGATTCCTTGGAAGCATCTTTTAAGAAGGTGGAGACCCAAGTGGGGCAACTTGCTCAACAGATGCAGATTCAACAAAAAGGGAAGTTCCCAAGTCAACCTGAGCAGGCACAAGCAGTGGCTATTCTTAGGAGTGGCAAGGTAATTAATAACAATGTTGAAAATAATTCTGTGAATGCAGGAGGGCAAGAAAATAAAAAGGAAGGAGAACTAGAGAACAAAGGTGCTGAAGAAAGATCAATGGAGAAGTCCCCTATAGCAGATTTGCACAAGGCAAGTAATCCATACTGGCCACCTATACCATTCCCCAGCAGGTTGAAGGATGATAAAAAAGATAAGCAATTTTCAGATATCTTCAACATGCTGTCTAAGGTAAGTATTAACTTACCCTTACTTGAAGCAATTAAGAACATGCCGGCTTATGCTAAATTCTTCAAAGAACTGAATACCAAGAAAAAGAGGTATGAGCCGAATGAAAAGGTGATAGTTTCTGAGGTAGCTAGTGCTGTTTTGCAGCATAAACTACCTCCTAAGCTAAAGGATCCTGGAAGCTTTATTATTCAAATTACTATGGGGAATGGAAAAGGTACTGATGGCATGTGTGATTTGGGAGCTAGTGTGAATTTAATGCCTTACTTTGTGTACCTTGACTTAGAATTAGGGGAACTTAAGCCAACAAAAATGGTGTTGCAATTAGCTGATAGATCTCTTAGATTCCCGAAAGGGGTTATAGAAGATGTGTTAGTTAAAGTTGGTGGTTTGATAGTACCTGTGGATTTCATTGTTCTTGACATGGAAGTAAGTAATTCTTCACCATCTGCACACACCATTCTGCTAGGTAGGCCTTTTATGGCGACTACCAATACTTTGATAGATGTTAAGAATGGAAAATTATCAATGACTGTTTTGGGACAAACTGTGGAATTTTCTATTTTTAACACTTCTCCTATTCCTACAACTGCTTTATATGAGGATTGTTCTTTCATTGATTGTGTTGATGCAGTTGTTTCAGATGTTTTCTTGCAGACAGGTTCCTCTGATAAATTGGAGCTGGCATTGACTTTGGATAGTGATTTGGAAATTTTTGATGCAGAAATAGCCAGTTGTCTTGAGACTTTAGGAAGTGCTGAAGTAGAGGAGCTTAAGGAGGACCCAATTTGTGAGTTTTTCCCCCTTGAAAAAGAAGAGAAGAACCCCTCACTAGAGTTAGAGCTGAAAGAGTTACCTAAGAACCTGAAATATGTGTTTTTAGGATATCACAACACTTTACCTGTGATAATATCTAGTGAACTTAGTGAAGGGGAGGAGATGAGGTTGGTGAGTGAGCTTAAAAGATTAAAAAGAGCAATAGGATGGGGATTGAGTGACATAAAGGGTATTAGCCCTTCTATGTGCATGCATAGAATCACTTTAAAAGAGGGAGCTAAACCTATGAGGGAGACCCAAAGGCGACTTAACCCAAATATGAGTGAAGTGGTGAAGAAGGAAGTGCTCAAATTGCTGGATGAAGGAGTAATTTATCCAATTGCTAATAGTGAGTGGGTGAGCCCAGTTCATGAGTTCCTAAGAAATCTGGAATCACTGTGGTGAAAAATGAGAATAATGAGTTGGTTCCTACTAGGACTACTACTGGGTGGAGAATGTGCATCGATTATAGGAAGTTGAACAATGCTACAAAGAAAGATCATTTCCCTCTTCCTTTTATTGATCAGATGTTAGATAAACTTTCTGGGCACTCACATTAAGGTTACTATTAGGTGCCAATAGCTCCAGAGGATCAGTCCAAGACAACCTTTACTTGCCCTTTTGGGACTTATGCATTTCGATGTATGCCCATTGGCTTGTGCAATGCACCTGCAACTTTTCAGAGATACATGATGTCTGTCTTCTCTGACATGATAGACGATTTTATTGAGGTATTTATGGATGACTTTTCTGTTTTTGGTAATTCTTTTGATAATTGCCTCAATAAACTTGTTCGTGTGCTTGAGAGATGCATTAAATGTAACCTCACTTTAAGTTGGGAAAAGAGTCATTTTATGGTTACTCAGGGCATTGTCTTAGGTCATGTGGTGTCAAGTAAAGGGATTGAGGTAGACAAGGCTAAAATTGAATTGATTGCTAAGTTACCCCCACCTACCTCAGTTAAGGGAATAAGAAGTTTTCTAGGGCATGCAGGATTTTACAGGAGGTTTATTAAGGATTTTTCTAAAATAAGCCAACCATTGTGCCATTTATTGGGGAAAGATGTTCCATTTGAATTTACAGCACAATGCATGCAAGCTTTTAATTCCCTTAAGGAAAAATTGACTAGTGCACCTGTGATTGTAGCTCCTGTCTGGTCTTTACCTTTTGAAATCATGTGTGATGCCTCTAATCATGCAGTAGGAGCTGTTCTTGGGCAAAGGGTTGACAAATACTTGAGAGTAATTTATTATGCCAGTTTTACCCTAAATAGTGCACAAATGAATTACACCACAACTGAGAAGGAAATGTTAGCTGTTGTTTTTGCTTTAGACAAATTTAGAGCATATTTAATTGGGTCAAAAATTATTGTGCATTCTGATCATGCAGCTCTTAAATATCTATTAACAAAACAACATGCTAAACCGCGCTTAATTAGATGGGTGTTGTTGTTGCAAGAGTTTGATTTCCAAATCAAGGATACTAAGGGTAGTGAGAATGTTGTTGCTGATCACTTATCCAGATTACCCTTCTTTAGTGAAAATCTTGCATCTGATAGCATTTATAAAAATTTAGAAGAATTTCCTGATGAGCATCTGTTTGTGGTAATTCATGCCCCTTGGTTTGCAGATATTGCTAACTATCTTGCTTGTGGTATTTTGAGATCTAACATGTCCTTTCAGGAAAAGAAAAGGTTTCTACACTTGAGTAAGTTTTATTTTTGGGATGAACCTTATCTATTCCAGATATGCAAAGATGAGATAGTTCGCAGGTGTGTATCTGAGGAAGAACAACTGAGTGTTCTTCAATTTTGTCATGACCTTCACTGTGGGGGTCATTTTGGAGGAAGGAAGACTGCAGAAAAGGTGCTTCAAAGTGGTTTTTACTGGCCTACTTTATTTAAAGATGCTCAAGACTATTGTAAGCACTGTGATCGTTGCCAAAGAGTAGGTAACATTGGGAGGAGGAATGAAATGCCCCTTCAGTCGTATATTGTTGTTGAATTGTTTGATGTGTGGGGAATAGACTTCATGGGTCCTTTCCCCAAGTCCTTTGGTTATGAATACATTTTAGTTGCTGTTGATTATGTTTCCAAATGGGTGGAGGTGATCCCCACCCGTACTAATGATGCTAATATTGTTGTTAAATTTGTGAAGGAAAACATTCTTAGCAAGTTTGGCACGCCAAGGGTGATAGTCAGTGATGGGGGGAGCCATTTTTGCAACAGGCTTTTTGAGAAGTTAATGCACAAATCTGGCGTGAAGCACAAGGTGTCAACCCCTTACCATCCACAGACTTCTGGACAAGTGGAAACATCAAACAAGCAGCTAAAAGGAATTCTGGAGAAAACAGTCAACACATCCAGGAAGGATTGGGCAAACAGATTGCATGATGCACTATGGGCATATCGGACTGCTTTCAAAACTCCTCTTGGTATGAGTCCATATCGATTGGTGTTTGGAAAAGCTTGTCACTTACCAGTGGAGTTAGAGCACAAAGCATATTGGGCAATCAAGACTCTGAATTTGGACTTGGATAAAGCGAAGAGAGAAAGATTTCTGCAAATTTCAGAGTTGGATGAGCTGAGAAATGAGGCCTATGAGAGCTCGAGAATCTACAAGGATCGCACTAAAGCACTTCATGATAGAATTATAGTGCGAAAGACATTGAGTCCAGGTATGAAGGTTTTACTTTTTAACTCACGACTCCGTCTTTTTCCAGGTAAACTCAAGTCTCGATGGAGTGGGCCTTTCGAGATAGCTCGGGTGTATCCTTCTGGTGCCATTGAATTACTTAACTCTCGAACAAGTGAGACTTTTAAAGTGAATGGACAGAGAGTTAAGCCATGCAATGAAGGATTTCAAGAAGTGAGGGTCATTGATAGCATTTTGATCTGTGATCCCTAGACCTTGCATGATGTCCAGCTTTATGACATTAAAGAAGCGCTAAATGGGAGGCAACCCATGTTAGTAAATCGAGAAGAATCTGCAACCCTTTTGCCGCAGCGGAAAACAAAAATTATCTTTCGATTTATTCCCAGGATCCATGTGATCCATTCAGTTCGATAAAAGAGATTCAAAACTAACCTTTTGTGTAGCTTCAAATCGATTAACAGATGCTGCCTTCTGAAGACGAACACCCTCTAGCGAAGTCCACACGAACGTACGCCGGTCTGAGTGCTAGCTCACCAACGGCAATGGCTGAACCTTTTCAAAAACGAAACTAGGGTTTTTAGGTTTTTCCCTTCTTCCGTTTCCTTTCAAAACGAATAATGGTCAGATCATCATCCCTCTAGCCCTTTTAAAACCGTTTAAAAGACTTTCCTTGTCAAAACCCTAACTGTCCATATCCTATATGGACCCACGTTTTTTTTTAATAATTATTATCTAATAATAATTATTATAACAAAATTATTATTAATATCTAATAATAATAATAATACTAACAACAATAATAAAAATATAATAATTATTATTTAAGTATAGCCTACGTTCTATGTGTGTGACCCGATAGGCTCATATTAACTGGTAGTGTATTTCAATCTCTATTGAAATGCACAAATCATAATTGGCCTCTAGCAAGACATTACGACTACCCAATTAATCATGAGAATCATTATAAATGAAAACCTGAAATAGTACTTGCATTAATCCCTTTGTCACACGATATCTAGTTTGAACATAAGTCATAGTAAATGTCATACTTATATTGTCCAAACTTATGATTACTCGATCTCCAAGTTAACTGATAAACAAATAAGATTGATCTTATATCAACTTATTTGAGCACGGCCATGCATTTCTCAGTTACACTAATCGAGGGGCCCAGAAGATATCTCTCTCATAGAGAGGGACAAATTCCATCTTGATTGTTCATTTTCCTCTACATAATTTGTACCATGTTCAAGCATAACCTTTATAATTATCTAGTTACAGATAACGTTTGATCATGTCAAAACATAATATTCCTTATGTTGGAAACTATGACAATCTCAAGTCAAAGGATGAAATGAAAACTATTATGAGATACACTTATAACATTAAACCATGAAGTGATATCTATGTGGGTCTATCCAATACACTGTTCTCTAACATGTATCCATAATATTGATTTGTATGTTCATACCTATAATCATCTGATGATTATCAAATCAATATTACACTAGTTATATTTATTATTATCTCCATACCAATAATAAACCAAGGATATAATCATTATTATATATAACATGCAAACATAACAATGATAATAAAAACTTCTTTATTAATAAGAGTATGCTTAATGCAATGCAATGCCACACATATTATTAAGAAAGGCAACAACATAGGTGAAAAGCTAACCTCACACCTTTGCATTTCACAAATCATAATCATATAAGCATACCACATTTCAACACAACATTATAAATGGAGAGCTATCAACATATCTTTATATTTCATAAATCACACATATACAAACATATCACATTTCAACATTTTTCCATATGCCTTATTAGTCAATCATTTTACCATTCATGACTCACATTAAACAAAAACAAGCATTGGGCCCAAGACACACTAATATGCCATTCAATTTTTAGAGTTAATGCTTTGGTTTTGTTATCACATTTATCATTATCATAATCCCAACTAGGCTTCAAGGATTTAAGTTCAACCAAGCTTCAAGGGGAGCAAAGCATGCTAAGCATCAACCCAACTTGGCTTCAAGAACCAATCCAACCTAGCTTCAAGGGTTGTAACATCTCAATTAGGCTTCAAGGACTTAGCCAACCTAACTTCAAGAGAATGTTACCAATAGGCATGCCACCAACAACAAAACTCTGAAAATGAATAACACATTAGACACACAATTCATTTATTGTTTCATTCTCAATTCTCATCATCGATTAGGCAAACATGCCTTATGTTCTTTCAATGGAATCATCATAGCCAATCACAATGGCTTTACATCACATTTGAATTATCATAGCCAATCACAATGGCCTCAATTCATACAATATCTCAATTCATATTATTCATATAGCATCATTGATACAATATTTCAAAGTATATATCACATTACCATTCACAATGCATATAGCCTAACATTGTTCATATGCTTCATCAATCTCATCAAATGTGTGCTATAATCTCAACATCATATGAATGTATGTTCCACATATATTTATTTAGATCATTCTTTGTTTTCAAAGTGTTTAGAGTGTTTAGGTTTAGGTTTAGGAACAACAAAACCTTTGAAGAATCAAAACAAAGTGAGAAAAGTCAAGAACCATCACAGTAGCAAACACCTTCATGGGACACGGCCAAGCTTGTGGCCGTGTCTCTCAAAACCAATTGGCAGTAGCAAACACATGCATAAGACACGGCCGTGTCCCTCCAAAACCAATCCAACACGGCTCAATTTTCCTTGACTTGGCCGTGTCTCTCATGAATTGGCCGTGTCTCTCCTTGCTTTTGGCCGTGTCACTCAAGAACAAAACCCTATTTGTGGCCAAAACACTTCTAATTGCATTTAAACACATGATACACAACATAAACTCATTCAAATGGATGTAATCAAAGTCATTAACACTTATTTTGCATGTTTAACACAATAATCACAATTAACCATACATTTAATCATTCATCACATCAAAACCCTAAAACCAAATTCACTCTTGATCTTCCACTATCAACCTCCACATAAGACCAAACCAATCACCAATTCAATCTTTTAACTTACAATCAATTCTAACACTTATAAACACAAACTCAAACACACCAAATCATCATATCAACAAATCACAATTCATCTTAGACACAACTTCAAGATTAACAAAAGAAAACAAGAGAGTACTAACCTTAAATGAAGAAATTTCACAAATCTTCAATTCACTCCTTTGATTTCTCCTTCAATTTGATTCTAGAAATCAAACTTTCCTCTTGCTCCTCTTCTCTTGACAAGGTTCGGCCACCAAAGAAGAAGAAAAGAAATTCAAGAAGCAAAGTCAACCTCTTCCTCTCTTTAAACCTACACCAAGCAATTCCAAAAGAAAATTACCTTAATACCCTTTTTCATTTAACTTAACTTTTGTCACTTGTATGCCCATTATAGTAATTACACACATATCACATAAACATATCTTCTCCCATTGACTCCTCATATTGACTTATGTATATGTTATTTATATTAACATATATACAACATATACCTTCCCTTTACACCATCATTTCCTTTGTAAAAACATATATACATTGATCCAAATCAATCAACAATTATATTTAAAACTTCTAGGGCATACATTGGGGTATTACAGCATGAGCAGCACCATTACTCATCATATCTTACTAGGATAACCTAAAGTACTTTGCTTTGGCAAAATCTACATTTAGGTGATCTTAGCCTTGATAAGTGTTTAAGATATGGATGGCATTAAAACTTAGATTAATAGTGAGGGTTCATTCCATTTAATTTTGAAAACATGTTAAAATTAACATTTATATATCACATCCTATATGCATATATAAACTATCAAACATGACATCTCATACATATTCGATAAAAATAAACGTGACATAGTATGGCCAAACTAGATATGATCTTCATGAGACCAAATGAAGATCATATAGGCAACCCTAGGTGAAAAGAAAACCTATCTATTACAACATTTGCAATAGTACATTTCTTCATATCTTGAAAGGCAACTTCATCTCCATGGAATTTTTCATCTTCATCTCCAGGCTTGAGTCTTCATTATTACATTAATAATAAAAACTAAATACTAAACTAGTAATAATAAAGTTACAAAAATAAACGACACGCAGGCCGTATTTATAATCCATAGATATGAATAAACAATCACATAGATCATAAGGCCATACTATGCACCATGCCAAGACATCAAATAATCATAGCATATTTCATATAAACATCTTAAAATAACCAAATAAGTTGACATTCATAATGTCACCGGAACGAACTATAAGGCGCTGCGCACACGGCGGTCCCGCTGGCCAATCAGCGGGCGGGGTTGAGGGGCAGCGCCCCTCGAAGCTAAACAGAATCATTAATCCAATTAATTATTTTCTATCAAAACCCTTATTCTGTCAATCATATTAAACAGAATATAATAGCAATCTATTAATCATATTAACAGAGAACTATTACAAGAAACCTTAGAAAACGATTTACTCAATAATCATATTAATCAGAATCGAAATCTATGTATACATTCAATATGAATAAATGAATTGAATTAATCATATTAACCCTAATTCGAAACCATAACAGATTGTATACCAACCCTAATTCGACTTCACAGAATTGTATCTTATACAATTGGTCATCTTTGACATCATATATCAACAACGATTTAGGTTATATCTCATATAACAGATTCGAATCATCATCAAATGATAAAACGAATCCAATCAAGCCATTCGAAAAACAATAGATCACATCAACACATCAACATGGCATATTTCGAATTAAATGGAATCAACAAGGGGCTCTGATACCACTGTTAGTAAATCGAGAAGAATCTGCAACCCTTTTGCCGCAGCGGAAAACAAAAATTATCTTTCGATTTATTCCCAGGATCCATGTGATCCATTCAGTTCAATAAAAGAGATTCGAAACTAACCTTTTGTGTAGCTTCAAATCGATTAACAGATGCTGCCTTCTAAAGACGAACACCCTCTAGCGAAGTCCACACGAACGTACGCCGGTCTGAGTGCTAGCTCACCAACGGCAGTGGCTGAACCTTTTCAAAAATGAAACTAGGGTTTTTAGGTTTTTCTCTTCTTCCGTTTCCTTTCAAAACGAATAATGATCAGATCATCATCCCTCTAGCCCTTTTAAAACCGTTTAAAAGACTTTCCTTGTCAAAACCCTAACTGTCCATATCCTATATGGACCCACGTTTTTTTTAATAATTATTATAACAATATTATTATTAATATCTAATAATAATAATACTAACAACAATAATAAAAATATAATTATTATTATTTAAGTACAGCCTACGTTTTATGTGTGTGACCCGATAGGCTCATATTAACTGGTAGTGTATTTCAATCTCTATTGAAATGCACAAATCATAATTGGCCTCTAGCAAGACATTACGACTACCCAATTAATCATGAGAATCATTATAAATGAAAACCTGAAATAGTACATGCATTAATCCCTTTGTCACACGATATCTAGTTTGAACATAAGTCATAGTAAATGTCATACTTATATTGTCCAAACTTATGATTACTCGATCTCCAAGTTAACTAATAAACAAATAAGATTGATCTTATATCAACTTATTTGAGCACGGCCATGCATTTCTCAGTTACACTTATCGAGGGACCCAGAAGATATCTCTCTCATAGAGAGGGACAAATTCCATCTTGATTGTTCATTTTCCTCTACATAATTTATACCATGTTCAAGCATAACCTTTATAATTATCTAGTTACAGATAATGTTTGATCATGTCAAAACATAATATTCCTTATGTTGGAAACTATGACAATCTCAAGTCAAAGGATTAAATGAAAACTATTATGAGATACACTTATGACATTAAACCATGAAGTGATATCTATGTGGGTCTATCCAATACATTGTTCTCTAACATGTATCCATAATATTGATTTGTATCTTCATACCTATAATCATCTGATGATTATCAAATCAATATTACACTAGTTATATTTATTATTATCTCCATAACAATAATAAACCAGGGATATAATCATTATTATATATAACATGCAAACATAACAATGATAATAAAAACTTCTTTATTAATAACAAAATGAATAACATTAAGGTCCAAATCAATGGCCTAGGGCATATACACTAACAACCCATTGGTTTGCATTTATTTTTCGCAGTTGTAATTTTAAATTTAGCGAGTATTAATTTTATGTTCGGTTTAAATAAATGGACTATGCTTTGATTGGTTTTTCTTTACTTTGTGTTTCAGGGTGTTGAAAGAAGAAGGTTTGCAAAATCGTTGAATAAAAAAAATAAAAAATATATTAAAAGTTAATAAAAGGCAGTAGGTGACACGGCCAAAGGACTTGGCCGTGTCCCTTGGCCGTGTCACACACTGGACACGGCCGGGCTTCCTTAAAAATTTAACGATTTTGCAATTTTGTACAGAATAGGACACACCCAGGGGACACGGCCAAGTCACCTGGCCGTGTCCCTCCAAGACCATCAGACACGGCCGTGTCACCTTGACTTGGCCGTGTCCCTTCACTTTCACACACAGACACGGCCAAGTCCACACTCACACGGCCGTGTCCCTCCATTTTACACTTTTAAAAACCCAATTTTGCCCAGTTATTTCCATTAAATCCCTAATTTCTTTTCTTCGTCTCTCTCTTGCTCTCTGTATCACCATAGCCAAATTTTTATTTCAAAACTCCAATTTTTCCATTAAAACTTCAAATTTCTTCAACAAAACTTGAGATAATCACTTAAAACTTCCTCTTTACTCATATAATTTTGATTTAATTCAGTTTTGGGTTGAATTTTCAGATTTCTAAGGATGCCGAGAACTAAGACTGTTTCACACCACAAGAAGAAGAGGCCTACAACCGAAGGAGCTTCTTCCTCTTCATCCACTTTATCTTCGAAGATTTTGAGATCCTTCCTCTCCATAGATTTTCTTCCTCTCCATAGATTTTGAGATCCTTGCTTTATTTTGTATTTCTGTTCTTATTTTTCATTTTTGTTTTCATGTTAACCTTTATATTTGGATATTTTATTTTTATATATATTATACTTTTGTTTTTGAACTTTTGTGTTTGTGATGGAAAGCTAGGGTTTTGCCTCACCAATACGATGGAAGACAGGTTGTCCTTTAACTCTTTTTATTTACTGTTCTTGTTTTACATTGAGGACAATGTAAATTTTAAGTGTGGGGGTACTCTTTAAGCTTTCCTTTAATTTTTGTTTTGTTTATTGTGTTGCTTATTGTGTTTGTTGTGCATGGCATAATTGTTGAAAATTTATTGATCTTTTCTTTGATTCTAGCATTATAGTTGAGACTTTAGTATTAGCATAGAAATGAGCATTTGAATTCATTCGGGATCAATTTTTGCATTCTGCAATTCATGACATATAATCTTTGGGAACCCACCTGTGTGAGTTTTTGAGCCTCATAAATTTGATATTATTGTTAATTGATTTTCTTTTCTTAAGTGTGCACCTTCATGATTTAGCATCTCTAGAGTTTGCTTTTGCATACTAATTGAACTCGCATTATGATTTAATCTCAAGGTTTAAAGTGATGAAGGCAAATTAGGTTATCCCTTTGGCTTAAAAAGACCTCCCTTAATATTAAATTCCTTAGTGTGCCAAGTTGAGCCTTTGACCTTTTCTTGTTTGATGAACACAATTCTTAACTTAACATGTTCTTATTATCATCATACCTGCATTGAGGAATGGAGTTTTATGATATGACAATAGGGTGGTTTGTTTCAAAGTGTGGGGTAAGCAAGTAAAAAAAAAAGAAAAATGGAATTGCTAATTGGGGGTTGAAATGCATACTTTGCACATTGTATTTGATTAAGAGTCATTATTCTTTTCCTCTACATTTTAAGCTAGATGTTCCATGCAATTCTTAATTTTGTATGTATATATATTAAAAAAATGATAAAAGTAAAAAAAAAGAGAGAAAATAAAAGAAAAGTTATATATATATATACAAAATTCATATATGTTCTAGCATTGGTTATCAAAAGAGGAATGTTGACTCATGTATTTTTATGCAAGTATGTAAGATTATCAAAGGTTGGTGAGTATGCCATTTGAGGGAGCTATGAGTTTCTTAGCAAGAGTATTTTCTCATTTAGATACTCCATTTCTTGATGCTCCAGCTTAAATGTCTTTTCTCACACCTTTACCTTAGCCCCATTACATCCAAATGAAAGACCTTCAGATTATTTCTTGAGAAAATCAGTGAGGGAGATTGGATAATTAAGCAAGTTTATGGCAGTATGCAGTCATGAGTGGTTTGAGTGATTAACCTTTGAAATCGAGTGAAACACTTAGATGAGAGATAAGATTTGTATGTCTGGATTAATGAATGAGTTAAGAAAATTTTGATTGAAGGAAAGTGCGATTATTTATGTTGTCTCTTTAAGTATTTCATCTATATGCTGGAATTATAGTTAGGATTATTTGAGTTTTTTAATGTATGCCATGTGAATTTGCTTGAGGACAAGCAAAGTTTTAAGTGTGGGGTAGTTGTTTTATTAGTTTTTGTTATAGTTTTGTGTCTTGTTTATTATGATAATTATTGTTTTATTTAGGTATTTTGTTAGTTTTAATCGGTTTGTTTGGTGTTTTCATTAATTTTGGTAGTTTAAGTTTATTTCAATGTTTAGGTCGTTTTTGATGTAGTCTTTAGTATTGTGTTTATGTTGTGTTGGTTATTGTCTATTGATTTCTTGTTTAGATTTGTTTTGAGTTTTGTGTTAGGTTAAAAAGGCAAGGAAGCAAATTTGAAGGAGAAAGTGGCAGTGGCTGACACAGGCAGAGGACACGGCCAAGTCACTGGCCGTGTCCCATACCAAGATTAAAAAGAAGAGCAAGTCCCAGTAGCAGACACATGCAAGGGACATGACCAAGTCACCTGGCCGTGTCCCTCCAAAGAAGATCCACATGGCCAAGTCATCTTCACTTGGCCGTGTCTCACTTGGTTCCAAAGGCAAAGATGAAGCAAATTTCATAGAGGCAGACACAGGCAAGGGACACGGCCAAGTCATGTGGCCGTGTCCCTCCAACAAGGTGCAACACGGCCAAGTCACTTCTGACTTGGCCGTGTCACTCAACCAAAGAAGAAGAAAGAAGAGAAGCAACAGAGGTGGACACATGCAGGGGACACGGCCAAGTCACCTGGCCGTGTCCCTCATGAAGAAAACACGCAGCGGATTTTTAAAGCGACGTTTCATATAAAAGGAAGGGGAGAGCTTAGGGTTAGGACTGTTGCGATTTTGAGAGCAAAGTTGGAGCCGTCAGAGATAGTTTTAGAGTTTTATCATTTGTTTTCTTGGATTTTGATTAAACTTTGGATCAAAACTAGCTAGATTAGATTGTTCATGCCAGTTAATCATTCTTCTTGCAAGATTCGAACAAGATTTTATTCAGAAGCTTCAAGGAGTTGTAACTTGGTTTTGTTCTTGAACTTATTCTCTTTATTTTTATTGAATGGATATTATCATGTCTATTTCGATTTCTTTGAACATTAATGAGATGAATATGTTTAATTGCATTATGAACTAATTTGATCTAGTCTAGGGTTTGTATGGATCTGCTATGATTGTATGAATTGGTTATTCTCTTAGCTAATAATTTCTTTTGCCTTTATTGAATGAAATATTATTACATATAATTGATTGGCCACCAATTGTGTGTTTTAGGTATTAGATGATGGATTGAGAGATGAAGTCTAATGCTGGAACAATTCAATTAAGGACTTAGGTGAATTAGAGATATAACCTATTAAAAAGATTGTTTCAATTGTAACAAGATTAGTTGTAAGAGGTTTGAATGCGAGAGCTTATTTCCTTGACTCAATTAATTAAGTTATTTGAGATTGAATCTTTGAAATTAAATTAGTTAAGAGGAATAACCGTTCATACATATCAGTAGTAGAGAAATGCAAACCCTAGACCCTTTTATCAAGTGAATCAAAACATCAGTTCTTGTTTACTTTTATTGTTTTAAACTTCAATTAAACCTTTTTATTACTTAAAAATTTAAATTTCTTTAATTACTTGTTACTTTTAATTACTTGTTAAACATAATTTGATAAGCAATTAACCACTTTAGCTTCCTTGAGAGAACGACCTTGGGGCGATCACCTTTGCTACAGCTACCTCGTATACTTGTGAGTGACGCTTTGTGATAGAGTTAATTTGAGCGCAACAGGAACTATAGAGAGTTGGTCCAGTGGCCTATAGACTGGCTTTATCACCTGAGTTGGATCGGATACATAATGTTTTTCATATCTCTATGCTTCAGAGGTACAGGTCAAATCCATCTCATATCTTGTCAGTGGAATCTATTGAGGTGAGTTCAGATCTGACTAATGAGGAAGAACCAGTAGCAATTTTGGCACGAGAAGTAAAAGAGTTGAGAAATAAGAAAGCGTCACTTGTGAAAGTTCTTTGAAAGAATCATAACATTGAAGAGGCGACATGGGAGAGTGAACAACTGATGTGGAGTCAGTATCTTCAGTTGTTCCAGAATTGATAGCAAATAATTTCGCGGATGAAATTTTCTTAAGGGGGAGAATTGTAAAACCCCTAATTTTTTAATATTAAATAAAATAAATTAAATTTGGATAAATTAAATAAATAATTTGAATGAAAAATGAAAGGATTTTAAGTGAAAAAGTAAAATGTATATTTGAAATATATTTGATGCAAATATGACATATACATATACCTAAGATATACATTACATATATACATATAGTATAAAGAATTGAATAGTGGCTTATTATACTATATATATAAGGATGGAAAGAGAACATATTTTCTTCTTCTTCTTCTTTTTCTCCTTTTTTCAGTGAGTTAGAGAGAGAGAGTAAGGGAGACTTTGTTCCTCTTCCACACACCAATTTTATAAGGGATTTCAAGAATTCAAGAAAAGATTTTGAGGATTCTTCATTAATTGGTATGTTTCTCTATTATTTTGCAAGTTTCTTTGGAATTCTATAGAAGAACATGATATTTGGATGTTGGGATTGTTTATTAGCATGTTTTAATGGTTTATTTGGATATGTATGAAGATGTTGTGAGTAGATAATGATGATTTTTAAGGTTGGATTGAAAGAGAAGAGATTTCTTTTCTTTCTTCTTCTTTGAATGTGTTATGAGAGGAAGTGATGATTGATTGAATAAGATGATAGTTATGATATGTTGGAGTTATATAACTGCTGAATTGATGGGTGAATTATGGATATAAACTAAGATGATGATTAAGGGTGTTGTAGTATTGAGTTTGGAATGATTGTGTTCATATGGTTGAGAGTTCGAAATGCAGGATTTTTGGCTGACACAGCCATGTCATTAGGCATGTCAATGGTGTTAAGTTCAGTGTAGATGATACTACTATTAATATGGCCATGTCCTTGAGCGTGTCGTAGCTTCTGTAAGGCAACATAATTGACACGACCATGAACATGCCTATGTTATTGAGCGTGTCAATGTTTCTATGAGGCAGAATGAATGACACGGGCAGTGACACACCCATGTCATTGGAAGTGTCAATGCTTCTGTATGAGTGATTTAATGACACGGTCATTAACATGTCCGTGTTGTTGGATGTGTCACTTGAGAATAACTCTTTTCTTTATTTCATTTATAATTCTTATTTAAATGATTTGATGTTGATAATGCCTTAGAATGTGATATTAAATGGTTGTTTATGATCACATTTGGTATAGGCATTGAGAGAGAATAGTTTGCCCAACCCTAGTGTTCAAGGACAACTTGGAAGAGAAGGTTGAGGAAGTTTTAAAGCTTGTTTTAGAGTGTTCCTAAGGTATGTACAAACTCTTGATGAATGGAATGTGATTGCATTACATTTGGCTTAACACATTTTGGATGAAAAATGTGTTAAGACACTTGATACATTATGTATTCATGAAAATGATGCTAAAACATGTGAATTGTTATTTATGCATTATTATACATCGTGAAAAGCCATTGTTAATGGCTAAATTTAATGAAATGTGAATTATGTGAAAATGGCTCAAAATGTTTGAGTTATGTGGTTTTGTCATGAAATATCCTATGATGAGGAGGAGATGTTGAAAAGAAATAACAGTGATATGAATGAGAAAATGGAAAAAATGAGAAAGGAATTCATAATGGAAAATGTGAATTAATTGTGTGCCTAGTATGTTATTCAATTTTCAGAGTTCTGTGTTTGGCAGCATGCTTATATTTGCCTATGGGGGCTAGACGCTTGGCGTCACTATGAAAATGTTTTTGAGGTGAAAAAGATGAGGAGAATCAAGAGCTACCTAAGGATTGGGAATACAAGAAGGATCATCCAAAAGAAGTCATCATTGGTGAAACATCAAAGGGAGTAACTACTCGATCCAAACTTAAACACTTAGATGTTAATTTTGGCTTTGTTTCTCAAGTTGAGCCAAGGACAATTGATGAGGCTCTTAGTGATGAATGTTGGGTGATTTCTATGCAAGATGAACTCAACTAATTTGAGAGAAATAATGTATGGGAACTTGTTCCTAGACCTAAGGATCATCCAATTATTGGATGTAAATGGGTATATAGGAACAAGTTTGATGAAAATGGTCTCATCACTAGAAATAAATCTAGATTGGTAGCCAAAGGGTATAACCAAGTGGAAGGCATAGACTATGATGAGACATTTGCCCCCGTTGCTAGATTAGAAGCTATTAGGATACTTCTTACATTTGCATGCCACATGAATTTTAACTTTTTCAAATGGATGTTAAAAATGAATTTATCAATGAAGAAGTTTATGTTGAACAACCTCCTGGTTTTGAAGATTATAAATTTTCAAATCATATTTTTTAAACTTACAAAAGCACTATATGATTAAAACAAGCTCTAAGAGCTTGGTATGATAGACTTGGTGCGTATTTTCTTGAAAAATAATTTTTCAAAAGGCAAAGTTGACATAACTCTTTTTGTTAAAAAGAATAGACATAATATATTAATTGTGCAAATTTATGTTGATGACATTATTTTTGGTGCTACTAATAAATCCTTTTGCGAAGAATTTGCTTCTTGTATGACTAAGGAATTTGAAATGAGCATGATGGGTGAACTCAAATTCTTCCATGGACAACAAATCAAGCAATGCAAAATGGGATCTTCATTAATCAATCTAAATACAAGAGGGAACTCCTCAAGAAATTTGGAATGTATGGCTGCAAGTCTAACAAAACTTCCATGAGTACATCTCTAAAGCTTGACAAGGATAAAAGTGGTAATGTAGTATATGAGAAGAAATATTGAGGTATTATTGGATCCTTACTTTACTTAACCACATCTAGACCCGATATAATGTACAGTGTTTATTTGTGTGCTAGATTTCAATCATGCCCTAGGGAATCTCATTTGAATGCTACTAAACGAATTTTGAAATACTTGAATGGCACATTGCATCTAGGACTTTGGTATCCTAGGAATACATTATTTGACATATTAGGTTTCTCAGATACCGAATATGCTCATAGTCTTTTGGATAGAAAGAGCACGACTGAGGCATGTTATTTTCTTGGTGAATGTCTAGTTCTTGGTTTAGCAAGAAACAAGTGTCGGTTGCTCTATCTACGTGGAGGCCGAATATGTTGCTGCATGTTTTTGTTGTACTCAAGTTCTTTGTATGAAACAACAATTATTTAACTATAGAAAAACATTTAAACACATCACTATTAAGTGTGATCATAACATATAGACTTTAGGCTTCACTTCTTAAGAGACAATGTCCAAAACCAAAATGTGGTCTTAGAGTTCATTGTTACACAAAACCAACTTGCTAACATATTTACCAAACCCCTAAATGAAGAAAGGATGAACTTCATAAAACAACACTTAAGAATGATGGATGGAAGCACAATTTCATAAGTTCAAAACTACTTGAAAATCTACTTTACCTAATCCAAATTTCAAATCATTATCTATTTTTGATCAAATATTTGTACCTTTATCTTTAAAAATATCCTTTGCTTTGAAAAATTTTGATTTTTGATAGTTTCCCAATCAAACCCACATTATGTCCGACTGCACTTATTAAAACTCTTGATTTCAATTTTTCTGCAAAAGTATGACCATACTTTTTATGTTATGACCGAAATTTTTCAAAATTTTATGAACGTTATGCCTAAAAGCTTAATTATGTTCGATTTCTACATAGTCCGACTATACTTTTTAAATTTTCTAAAAATCACCACTAGACTTTTAAAAGTCCGACTGGACTTTTCCTCTGCATTTAAAAATTTCTAGCCATTGGAACTCAATCAAAACGTGCACATTTTGACTCCAACAGCTATAAACGGCTAGTTTCCATCCAAAACACTATAAATACCCCCTCCCCCCCCCCCCCCCAATATTAGTTTTTACACTCTTTTATCTAATTATAAATATTTAAATACTAAAAACACTCAAATTTACTTATCAAACCCTCATCTTCATCTACTTTTCTCTTAAACTAAACAATGGCACTGAAAGAACACAAGAAGAAGGCCACTCGAATTGAAAAAGGGAATTGTTGCCCCTTCTCAACAAGAGGAAGCTCCAAGAAGAAGCAACAAGATAAGGTTCAAGGATGAAGAATAAAGACTAAGGTATACTATCCTAAAAGATAAACCCGTAGAACCAAACTGTCTCTTCTCCTCCCTCACTCTAGAGTCATTAGGAATTGAGAATGATATTAGGGCTATCTTAGAACCTTGGGGTGGCAAAAATTCATGTTCTTAGAGCGTGATGACCTCGGTTGGGAATCCTTGATAAAGGAATTCCTAACAACCTTGGTTGTTAGCAAAAAGAGCACTAATCCCTTAGGCTATTATGGTATTTCATTTAGACTATTCAACTAAGAGTATGGCCTTACCCTAGAAGACTTCTCATCCATTTGGGGCTTTCAAATAGAAGGCATCTCTCAAATCTCAACCTCTCCCCTAACTTCTGAAGTTCAACTAGAATTTTGGAAAGAAATTTCCATTAAAACCTCTCTCTACAAACAATCCAATGCCAAGAACCTTAGAACCCTTACTTATTGGATGTTGCATAGGATTGTCACCTATACCATTAGTGCTAGGGGTGAAAGCATTGAGAAAGTCACCCAAAAGGACTTACTCTTTTTCTTTTGCTTGATTAGAGGTCAATCCATCCAAATGGAAAAATTCCTTATTGACACTTTCCTACATATTAGGAAAACAAAGTTAGGACTCATTCTTCTTTGCTCACAAAATCTCTCAAATTGCAAGGTTTGTTGGTGCACTTACACCATCAAACAAAGCAACCCTCTCCAATCCTCTAGATCCCACAAAAATATCCATAAACATAGGTTATATCAAACATGCCAAATGTATTAGGGATGATGATGGGTGTGAGCAGGGATTTTTGCCCCCACTCTCACATTGAATGGTTCTTACGACTTTGGCACTGTTAAGCTCAAGGCCTTAGAGAACACGGGCCTAAACCCGGAGAAAATGGAGTCGCCACCCAGACAGGCCGAGAAAAAAGAAAAGGGTGGATGACTCGATTCCTAAGGAATCCCCAACCCCCTATTAGGTTCGAAAAGTTGGGTACGCATGGGGAAGGTGAGAAAGGCCCAGCACCCCCACAGCGCCCAGTTCATTGGAACTGACCTTCTTTTCAGCTCTTAATATTATAAAATTCTTAAATATGATAATATTATCCATATTACATGCAATCATAAGAATAAACAAATACATTATTAAAAATCATAGCAATGTTCAAACAAAATAAAAAAATGGACACCCATCTGAGGATGGAAACATGTCCTTACATCATCCAATGTCTAAAACAAAATAGGACACCCACTAAAAGGTAGAAACGTGTCCTTTACATTAATCCCAAAATATGAAATAATAAAATTACATAAAGATTAATTAATGAGGCACCCAATTATGAAAACATACCACTTACAATTTTAATAAACAAATAATAGTCAAGAAAAATATTCATCTATAATAAACAAATCAAACATTGAAATTAAATAAATCGATCATCAAAATATATAATAAACTATATAATCAAATCTAAAACTAAATAAAGCAATAAATGTATAAATTTAGGGTTTTAGAGTTTTAATAACCAAATTAGGATTTTTAAATAAAGGAAGTTAAACACAAAGACTTATAATACACAAATAAACATTGACCCCTTCAACGAGCCCATACGAGTTGGGGGTAGCGCCCTTGAAAATTTTGAAAACTGGTTTTTAGGGTTGTAGGTTTTGGTGTTAAAAATTAAGATTTTAGGGTATGATTAGGGTTTGGATTAGATTAAACAGAACACCCTAATTAACTACCGTGAATTCAAAAAATTAAAAACCACTACCCATTGATTTTATTAGATTATTATACAGGTTATTAAGAATTAAAATTACCAGTTTTAATGGATTAAAATTGCTACTGGATGAAGATATTTTTTTTTGAAAAAACAAGATTAAATAAACATACCTAAGTTTGAAGGCTCCACCAAAATTTATCGATGAGATTTTGGATGAGCTTGATCAAGACAACATAGCCTTGTTGCCTTGTGAATTGAAGTGTTCTTTTTGTTTTTAATTGCTTAAGGTTGCTTTTTATTTCTCCAAATTCAAATGTCTGAAAGTAATTGCCAAGAGTCCCTTCTGAATCAATTGCCCAAAAGTCCTTGAATAATTCTTGAATAATTGTGTTGTCCTCTATTTTTGTGTTTAAAACTGCTATTTATAGGAAATTAAAACAAAACCTAATATGTTAAGAAAATTAAAAATTGTTTAGGAAAATAATTGAGGTTTTTGGGTAAAATAAAGTTTTGGCAAAAATCGGCCAACGCACTGACATGGGTTGCTGGGCTGCTACTAGGCACTGGGCTGCTAGCATGCGAGCAACTGGCTGCTGGGCGAGTGAAGCTATTGGCACGGGAGCAACAAGGGTGAGGGAAGCACTGCACAATTCGCCGCAGGCCGAACTGTCTTGCCTCGTGCCGCTCACCGATTGGTCGTCCAATTTTAAAAATAAATATTATATATTTATTTATATTATTAAAATAAATCATAAATAAAAATAAATAATATAAATAATAAAATAAATAAATATTATATTATTAAAATAAATATTAAATACCACAAAAATTATTTCAGACTTGTTTTAAAATATTGGACTAGACTTGGTCAAAAATTAAGGGTCTACAAATGGGAACTATATCTATCTGCTAGTAGCACTAGGTACTAGGGCTCAACAAAGGAAAAGACCTAGGATTGTAAAGGAAGGTGAGGAGACTTTCCAAATGGAATTCCCTAGAGCCCCAACTCCTAGACCTCAATCCTCTACCCTTTAAATTCTTCATGACATCCAAGGACAAATGAGCTCACAAAGCCCAAGGATAGACAAGATCACAAGTGACATCTCTCATTCTCATTTTGACATTCAAACCATCCAAGAAGCAATAGGTTTACCAAAATGCTTTGAAGATGAACTTAGCTTGTCACCCTCTATCCAAGGCTCCTATCCAAGAAGCATTAGGTTTACCAAAATGCTTTGAAGATGAACCTAGTTACTGCCTCTCAACCAAGAGAAGGAGATCATAGAGAAGAGGAACATTAAGAAGAAGAGGGAGATGAAGAAGAAGAAGAGGATGAAGGAAGTGATAATGATAATTAGGATGTTGTTTCTTATATTTCTTTTGTACTTTTGATTTTCTATCTAATGAAATTATTATTGAATTTTGCGTATTTGTCATTCAACGCATTTCAATTATTTATAAAACTTAAAAACTTGAATGTAAGAAATTAAAAGTGCACAAATTACATTTGAATAAGAAAGATAAACATAGCATTCATTAAGGGGGAGCATACTAAGCATTTTTTATACACTTTTAAAGTTTTTAAAAAATTTTAAATTCAATTCAATTGCCAAAGTCAAAAAGGGGGAGATTGTTAACCAAAGCATCCTATTTGTTATCTTAGGCAATTAAATTGAATTTACTTAACACTTGCACCAAGTTTCATTTTGTTGAAAGTTAATTCTTTTGAAGAAATATGAAAAGTCCAATCGAACTATATAGAAGACCGATCAAACCCTTGATGACTAAATGAGCCGAAAAGACACAGAAGGTTTCACGGTGGAGAGTATTCCCAAAATCTCACCATATCGTGCAAAGTTTGACCATACTATGTGTCATACCAACCGGACCATTGTTTTATTAGTTTTTGTCATAGAATTGTATCTTATTTATTATGATGATTATTGTTTTCTTTAGGTATTTTGGTAGTTTTAATCTGTTTATTTAGTGTTTTCATCAATTTTGGTAGTTTTAATTTATTTCAGTGTTTATGTCATTTTGTCGTAGTTTTTAGTGTAGTGTTTATGTGTTGTTGGTTAATGTTTATTTGATTCTTGTTTAAAGTTTGTTTCAAGTGTTTGTTTTAGGTTAATATGCAAAATATTTCCTTGGAAGAAAGAATAGCGTGAAGCAGTGTCTCACCTTAAAGGCAAAACCAAGGAACCAAGAGAGGAAGGAAAATTTGGCAGTAGCTGACACACTCAGGTGACACGGCCAAGCCACTGGCCGTGTCACATGACACAGCCACAAGCTTGGCCGTGTCCCATACTTAGCCAAGGAAGAAGACCAAAGAAAGAAGAGCAAAGAACGAAGAGATCAGTAGGTGACACACTCAGGTGACACGGCCAGGAGCTTGGCCGTGTCACACTCCATTCCAAAGAAGAAAAGATGAAGGATTACACAGAAGCTGACACATTCAGGTGACACAGCCAAGCCACTGGCCGTGTCACATGACACGGCCACCAGCTTGGCCGTGTCACTCCTTGGGACTAAAGGAAGAAAGAAAATGCGAATTTTGAGCGAGGTTTCGTATAAATAAGAGGATTAGGGTTTTTGAATAGAGGACACAATTTATCAGCCGTCAAACACAAATCTTTGAGTTTCTATTCATTTTTCTTTTACAATTTTGATTATACTTTGATGCAAATAGTCTAGATTAAATTAGTTTTAGCCACTGCAATATTCTTCTAACCAAGATCTGAACAAGAGATTCTTCAGAAGCTAAAGAAAGTTTGTAATTTGGTTTTGTTCTCAAACTCTATCTCTTAAGTTTCATTGGAATTGTATTCATGAATTCTATTATGTCTAAATTAATTTCCTTGAATTTTAATGAGATGAATCTATTTGATAGCATTAATATGAACTAATTTGATCTAGTCTAGGGTTTGTATTGATCTACTATGATTGTATGAAATGGTTATTGCTCTTAACTGAATTATTTCTTTTAACCTTAATTGAATGGATTAATGTTAATATATAATTAATTGGCCATCAATTATGTGTTTGAAGTATTAGATGAAGGATTGAGAAATGAAGTCTAATGCTGGAACAATTCAATTAGGGACTTAGGTGAATTAGAAATATAAACCTAAGAAAAAGATCATTTTAATTGTAACAAGATTATTCGAAAGAGGTTTGAATGCGAGAGCTTATTTCCTTGATTCAATTAATTAAGTTGCTTGAAATCTGATCTTTAAAATTAAATTGGTTGAGAGGAATACCCGTTCATTCATATAAGTTAGTAGAGAAGTGCAAACCCTAGACCTTTCTATTAAGTGAATCAATATATCAGCTCAGTTTACTTTTATTGTTTTAAACTTCACTCGATCTGTCTTCATTAGTTGTTAGCAATTTAAATTTATTGTTAATTTGTTATTTGCAATCTGATAATCAATTAGCTTATTTAGCTTCCTTGTGAGACGACCTTGAAGTGTTCACCAAGATACTACAGCAGCCTCATATACTTGCGAGTGTAGTTCTAGTAGTGTTAATTAGAGCGCAACAACCATGGATGACCAAAAGAGGTAAATCACATAGAAGGATTCACAGTCAAAAGTACTCTCATTTTCTCAGAGTGCCACAAAAGTCCGACAGGACTCAAGAAAATTCCGACCGGACCTTACAAGGCAATTTTCTCTCAAAACATCTAGTAGGTTTCTCAGTTGAAGTTATGCCCAAGAATTGGACGAACCAAGTAAAGTCCAACCGGACTATATGCAAGCCTGATCAGACAATTTAAATATTGCTCAAGTCAGAAGCTGTTACATCTCCACTCAATAAATGGAAGCCACATGGACCAACCATTGGAAGAGCATTAAGCAAAAATTCAATTGCTCCAACCGAAC